>JAVKLA010000049.1:1053378-1081468 GCA_034782735.1 Sagittarius serpentarius | reverse complement strand
ATAACTCTGAAAAATGTTTCATACCTTCTTCACACACAGTCACAAAAACAGAACAAAAATGGTGATTTCCCCCCCCCCCCCTCTCTGGAGGTCCATGTGCTGGTAGCGATTACAGAAATCTGAACTCTGCTTGGGTTCCCCCCCCCGACGCCCTGCCTCGAGCTTTACATCGGGCTCAGGACTTCAAACTTCCATTGATGATGTTGACGATAGTTCTTCCATTGACTTCAGCTGGGAATAAATAATTTTTTTTACTGAGCAGGCTAACTGTTGAATATCTTCATCATCTACAGTTTCTCAATTTTATCAGCTACTACAGGAGTTAGAAACTAATTTAAATAAAACACTTTCCTTAAGAAAAAAAAGAAAATCAAGAAGAAAGTCTTGTTGACCACCATATGTTTATTTTTTAAACAATTTACAAATAAAAATGTTATATTTATCCAAGCAAACACATTTAATACTTCAGTCTTTAACAAGCTATACAAATGAGAACCATCACACTAGAGTTTTTGATAGCTCAAGGACCATTCAGGGTAGGCATGCATGTGTCTGTATCACATGAAGCGAGTCCAATTCCTGACACCAGGGTTCTGATCTTCTGCTTCTTCAGAGCTGGTCAGCTGCTAAATGATTTAACACAAATAGTTACTGGATCACAATACAATGAAAGAAAGCCCATTTCAAATCATGTAAGTGACCTCAATATGTCTGGTCCAGGTGTCAGGCCACAGAGCCTTACCGATTAGTCTTCTTCTCCAAAAGCCAGTCGGGCAGATTTTCTCCCCTTGCTTAGTGATGTGGCATCCATACATGTGCTTATACAATACAATGAAACAGTTTAAATACAGATGGAATACAACAGTAATTACAAATCACAGAGACAGATAAACAAACAAAATCAACTCTAATCACATTCTTGCATTTCAAACAATGAAAGTAAACAAAACCATGCATTACAGTTTAAATAAATTTTCAGTTTTAGCTCTTCTGCAAGTCTCCATTTCCTCAAATTCTAAATTGCTGTTCTTGAGCTTGTCCCAGTGGCTGGGAAACTCATGGCGCTACTGACACAAACAGGGTGAGCTGGAAATCATCCAAGAATGGTCAAAGAATAAAAGCCCCCAAAATAAACAACAAAGACGCACGCATTATAAACGAGAGATTCCATTTTAATAGCAGAGTGTAGAAAAGAAATTGGCAAAATAATTCACATGAAAAAACATTTTACACAATTAATTATGTACAGAATAAAGTATGTGTCTGGTTTCCGATGATGTAAGTTTCACTTTAGTCAAGTCCTACCACAGGATGCAAAATACACCCAACCCCCTCAACTGGAACCAAAAAACAAACAAAAAACATATACATAATCCCAGCTCTGGCTCCTCAAATATTGGGACTGGCTGGGTTCACTTCAACCCACTGGGCTTTCTGCTAAGCTTTCAGTGATTCCTGAATTTGTTGTAGCTTCCAAACTACTGTCAGCAGTTTCTGTTTGCTCAGTCTTCTTGGTCTGGATGGTGCATACTCCCTTGCCTCCTGAGCCACCTTCCTTTCTGTGTGTTTCTTTGAGCTCGGGAAGGAAAGTTTCCATGCACCCAGAAGCCTGACTTTCTGTGCTGCCTCCATCACAACTCAGTGATGGCATTTCAACAGCACCACCTTTGCTCTCCTCCACTTGCAGAAGGATCTCGGACACGGGAGAAATGCCCTGCATTTCTAGAACTGGCATGACCACTTCTGTAGTGTCACTATTTGAGGACTGCAATCCAAGCTGTGGTGTATCTGTTTGAGAAATCCGTGTGCAAAATTTATCTTCCCGACTACCAGAAGTCAATGCAGCAAAATCAGTAATCTCTGTTTCATCCACTGTTTTTTCAATGCCCAGCTTAAGTTTACTGGACTCCAGCCTAATGGATGCAATAGTTTCTAGTTTTGAGACTTCTTCCGTATTCTTATTTAAATGTCCCGCTGCAAGGATGCTGAAGCATTCACGTTTTACCTTAGTATCGCACAAACTGAAATCAGTGCTTTTGAACTCAAGCTCTGCTTTCTGGGAGGGAGTCTCATTGTGTTTCACATCTTCTGATGTCAAAGAAACTTTGTTATCCACACGAACATTTGCAGAGAGACTTTCAGACTTGTTCAGTCCTGACTGAGTGGTAGTCACATGAAAGTCATTGGCTGCTGAGGTTCTTACAACCTCATGTTTTCTTTCTGGGTAGGGGACAGCTTCTTCTGAAAGACGCTCCTTATGAAAATCTGCTGATAAAGCAACTACTGACTCTTGGACAAGGTCAGAGTGAGCCCTAGAAAAGCCTCCAGTCCCTACTTCTTTTGCATCTCTCTTGATAAAAACATTATCTAATGTTGCATCAGATCCAGTGTGTCCTAATGACTTTTTTTCAACTTCAACTACTAATTCTACACTGGATCTGAGTTCAACAATGTTTGCAGAGCAGGCACTGACTAACCATGCAACTTCTTGCCTTTGGGTTTGATTATCTAATACTGCATGGCCTGAAGGCTCAGATCGAACTTTTGCGTGACCTTCTAATATGCTACTTCTAGTTTCTGCGTTGGCAAGACATGAGTCTGGGTGCACCTCTGTCAATTCTGAAGCACTAACTTCATTAGAACCAGTTTTTATTTCTACATTTGGAGTATCTGGTAGATCCCAACCACTTTCAGAACAAGAACAGGTTGTGATGACCTGTTCTTCTCCGTTACTAGTTCTGGAAGTGACCCGTTCACCAGGACTTCTTGGCAACTCTGAAATCTTACCTTGGGTTTCTGAAACTCGGGAAGCTTCACCAAGGACTCCTGGCTGAGATACTTCCAAAGCTACACTTCTCAGTTTTACATCTTTTAAGGAGGCATCCATAGAATTCTGCTCTGTCATTACTGCTACTAAAGCTTTTTCTTTTGAAGTGTTTTGAGAATCACAGAGCAAGTCTGGACTATCAGTTTCTGAGTGACTTCTACAGTTACCACTTAACTTTTTCTCTAATAAGTGGGAATTTTCCAAATTTTTAATTTCATTCTGTGTTTCAGGTAACAAAGTCTTTGGGTGTAAGCTAAGCTCAGGCTTTACCACTTTTACTTCCCAGTCTTTCATCTCTGCATCTTTCTCCAGGGTGCCAGGAACATTTGCGTTAGTAACAGCAGTTTTATTTGCATCTTCCTGTCCAGCTTTCTCTTGGACCTCTGTTTTCTGTAGATCACAGAATTCCTGACTGCCTACCTGCTCTCTGCCTCCTATATCCACAAGTCCAATTTCTGCAGGCATCTGGATACCTGAAGCAGTTTTTGTTTCTGGCAATTCTGTCACCGACATTTCCAATAGCTGAGACTTAAGTGGTTTCTTGTTCATTTCAGCCTGATTCTCACTAAGAACCCAGCCCCCTGTTACTTGATTATTACATTGTGAGGAATCTTCTTTCCATTTAGTCCGAACATCTGTTGAAAGAGGAGTCTGAAATTTTTGACCTACATCTTTCTGAATACCATTTTCAATGTCAGGGGTCATCTCAGTATGCAGTATTAAAGTCTCCCGAGTATGAGTTTTCTCCAGTTCTGAGCTTCGCTCAGCTGAGTGGACTTGGCTAACTTCAGTACCCAGGTTCTGAGAATCCTCTTTCAAGGCAGATGAGCTATTATTTGTTCTAGGGTTTGCAGATAAGTCTGCAGGTTTTGTTAGGTTAGAGTTTTCTCCATTTGGAAGTGCAGAACTTGCAAGCTTGCTGTCAGCCGAACCCTTTCCACCACTACTGTAGAAAATATCATATAGATCTTTAGCATTGGCTGTGGCCAAGCAAGAGTTTCGTTTTTCTACCTTTTTTGCCTGTTCACTGAAAACAGTTGAAGGTGGTGGTGGTCTCACAGGCATTGCCAGCATTGTCTGTTCACTTTCAGACACACCTGGAGCTACTTCATCTGCAGGAATGACAGCTGCCTGCTGGACTGCTAGTGGAGGAGGGGGTGGGGGTGGTATATCAGAAGTCTGAGAAGACTCACTTTTCTCTGCTGCTTTCAAATCCTCCTCTGCCCCTTTTAAAATTACTTCTTCTCCTCCAAAAGCTTTTGAGATGATATCCGGAGGTAGTAGAAGATCTGCATTGGTTTCTTTTACTACAGGCAGTGGTTTGGTGGTAGCTCCAGAAGATTTTATGGATAAAAAGGTGTTCAAAGGTGCTGGTTTGCTAACTGTTGCAGTAGTAGACTTCCTGAAAATCATGGTGGGGACTGGTAGATTGGGCAGAATTTTTGCTGGTGTTGATGTGGGAACAACAGGTGTCCATGGGCTAGTGTGTGGAATAACAGTTTTCCCAGACAGCTTGATTTCAATGGGCTTGACGTGGGGTTTCCCAGACTGACACTTGTTCTCCTCTTTGTTTCCTTCTGTACTCTCCTCCTTTAGAATAGCCCCTCCTGGGGTTTTATCCTCTCTCTCAGTCTTTTTCCAGCTGAATTTCCCAAAGGAAGACTGACTTGGTGATTCCTTTTTAGATTCCTCTTTCTTTTCTTCTTTTTTCTCCTCCTTCGTATCTTCCTTCTTCAGCTTAAGCTTGATACCCATTTTTCGCCCAGAGGAATCTATTTTGCCTTGAGTTTCACTAGTCCCTTCTCCAAGCTCCGGGATGCTCTTTGCTTCCTCTTTCTTTATTATTTTTGGTTTCTTTTCTTCCTTCTCTTCTTTTTGTTTCTCAACTAGTTTCCGTTTCAGCTCACTCTGCCGCCTGCGCTCTGTTTCCAGAACTACAGCCAATCCAGCTTGACGGTCTAGATTTCTCCTCTCTTCATAGAGTGGGTTTTCATCTATGTATTTCTGTGGAAGTAAATAGCACAGTTTTAGCCACTGTTTCCAAGAAAAAGAAATAAACTCAGATCTGTAACAGTTTTGACTTGTTCAGTAAGTGCCATCTCAACACTAAGAGAGCAGAAAACTTCTTCCTACCAAGAAACCGAAATGCTACAAACACCACATTCTGTAATTTAATGTGAATTAAGTTGTGGCTTGCAGCAGTGCTGTCACTTTACAGAAGAGTTTGAAAATCAACACTGGGACTTAAACACTGTTTCAACATCATGCAGATGAAAGATTAGTCTCTATGTAGCGAGAAGTTTGGCTTGTTTAGTTCAGTAGAATGTAGTGAAGATAATCAAATACATATACTCCAAAAGTCAAATCTCATTTTTCAGGAAAGGAAGACAGAACAAGTAGAATCTAACACAAGGAATGACTCACTCCTGGTACACCAGTTACCAACCTTGTATTTCTCATTGTGGGGATGACTTTTCACATGCTGCTCTGCTGAGATTTGATCTCCAAAAAATTCATGACAGAGCTGGCAATAATATCCAGTGATGGGAATAAGAAACTCAGAGCCTGAAAAGGCCGAAGAAAATGATCAGAGAAACAAAACTTAATAAATGCCAAGCTCTTAAAGCTGGATAAACGTATCAAAGAACAACAGCAAAACCTCCAGCAATGTTCCTTTTAGAACAGTTAATGCTGCTCTCCTTACGTTAATGCTGCTCTCCTTACGCATACAGTATGGGAAACACCACTACCAGAAGCAAACATATAAAGTGAGGCAGCTTGATTACTATGATTCAAAAAATTATTTCAGTGCTCTCCATTGTATTAAGGCTATCCTCTATTCAAGTAGGTTAACATTTCCTACAGTCTTATCTATTTTCCATCTTTGTGGTATAGCCTGCTCAAATACTAAATATCTGGTTAATAAAAAGAATGCAAGTATTTTCATTGAAGTTCAGCAAGACTGCATCCTTGTGCCTACAGAACCAGCTGCAGTTATCCAACACACTGCAGGTTCTCCTTTAGCAGGCACTACTAGAAGTACGTAACAGATTAATAAACTGAGGTTGATCACTGGCAGGCCTATTTAGACATTCAGATTTTAAATCTTACATTAATTTTCAAATCACTTACAGCCCCTTCCACACAGCTTTCTCAGATTCTCTGTATCCACACTCTACCAAGTACTCATCAGTGACTTTTCAGGGACACCTCTACTAAAAATGTATTGAATGGAAGAGTCTATTGCAAGACTGTGTGGAGTACTGCACAAGATCTGCCCAAACACAGCAAACTCTTGTGGTCATGCTCTGAATTCTAATATGTTAGCAAAAATCACTTTAGAACTACACTGGAGAAAGAAAGAGTCACCTGGTATTCAAAAGTAAAAACTAAACTCTAAAAAGAAGAGAAGGAACCATACTATGTTTTCTTACACTCTTGCTTCATGACCTTCTCCACAAGAACAACCAGGAAATTAAATCATTTGTCTTTTACCTAATAATACAGTATCTATATGTGCTCCTGTAACAAGGTAAAGTTTTGAAATTCCTTTCTCTGAGCAACTAGAACCTGCTGGAGGGCAAAGGGACATGATACCCAAGCTAAAAAAAAAATAACGTACCTTTGGCAGGAACAGTTATCTTATCGATGCGTTTTATGGAGTCTTGTTTGGTCTCACTCTGGGTCTTCGAAGCCCAAGGTCTGTTGTAAGGATCCAGGGTCTATTTGCACAGTGACAGAGGTATACAGGCTCATATATTATACTAGCAAAGCAAGTACACTTGTCTTTTTCCTTTTTAACATCCTTTCAGTACACTGAACATTAAAATCAACGTGCAAATATTTATAGGAACTATGTTTTCCTCTCTTTCCCCTCCCATTTTGCAATTTATAATGAGAAAATAACCTGTAAAAAGGGTAAAATGTAAATGATAGCAAAGAACAGGTAAACATACGAAACACAAATATCAAACACTAATTTCCAGTGAACTGAACACAGGCCCCATTTACACTAGCTGGAACACACCGGTAGCTGTACAAACTGCTCAAGTCCAACATTAGGGAAAAAGAATTTGATAAGCAACTTCCTGGGTTCATTATTACTTCAGGTTCTCTTGTAAAATGTAGTTGTGATGTATGTTTTAGTGTTAATATTCATAGCAATATGAAATGCACTTAGTGAAGGAAGCCTGCAACATACCTGTCTGTGTTTCTTATTATGCATGTGTGTGAAAAAGTCAAACATGGTCCCGCAGATGGTATTGCAGTCTTTGCACCAGTGGTTCCCTGCATCATAATACTCATAAATATTGGCCAACTGGAAAGGATGTTTGGAGGACTGTGAAGAGGATTCTGCTGGCTTCGGGCTTCTGCCTCTGGATTTTTCATTAGTAGTTTTTGATTCCTAAATTGAACAAAAGGAAACACTTCTCTGAGATAAGGCAGGACAGACATAATGCTCTAGAACTCAGAACCTGCCTTGAGCAGAAGCCACACACATGTAAAAAAAAAAAAAATTTATCACCTGCTTTTCAGCGCCCAGGCTAAATCCACTGTTTCAGACAGCTGGTATTGCCGACTGAGACGCTGCATGGCCGCAGTGAAGAGCTTCCAATAAGGTTCCCAGATGTAATGGCTGGATGGTTGTAGGTAATCAAGGAACCAAATGAACAAATTCCCTATGGCATGCACCCTTCCCACTTGATGGGTTTCACATAAAGATCTGAATAGTTCCAATTTACCATACTAGCCAAACAATGCCCAGAAGACCTAAAATGGTTCCCCTAGAAGCATTCAGAAGTTACTGTAAAGTAGCTTGGATGAAAGCAGAATGAAAAAGTAAGAATTAGTTGACTAGAAGTATTTAACTCAATCAGCTTTATCAGATTATTTGAGAGTTCCTGAATTCTCCAGAAGACTCGCTGCTCGGCAATAACAGAAAGATGGTGTTTTGTTAATTACCTAAGTATATAAGGTGAAGCATCTTGTAATTTAAGCATGTGATATTTGCACTTACATTGAGTCGTACAGAAAGACACCATACAGTGATACATAGACATTTCAGGACTCTAGCCAAAATTAATACTAAACTAATACTGCAGAGTACCAAAGCAAATAATCCCTGAAACAGATCATGAATGAGCCCTGCTAATTTAGATTACTATAGTACTAGATGTATTTTGCGTTTTAAGTTACATTTTCAATGGCTGAAAGCCCATTATGTTATCATTTCCAATCTGCATGGCAGTCTGGAAAAAACAGCATGTTAACTAGCAGACCCGGGTTGGCTGCATCATTTCCAAGTTATTCATTATTGGTATTGAACAAATGTATTTAAGCAGATTCAAAATTGTTAAATAGCATCCGCCTTACTTGAAATTCCTTTTGATAAACAGGGATAGATTCTCTCCTATTAACACCACCCCACACAACATACACTGTAAATCAAACAATGAAGAGACACCCAGGCCACTATGCACCCCACAGATAGTCATAGCCCAATACAACCTAGTTCTTGGTAGCAAAGCAGGAAGCGACCCAGTGAATATTTGCAATATTCTGTCTGCAAGAACACAGCAAAGCTTATTATTCTCTTAAGCAATGAGAAGATCAATTTACAATCTGCAGGAAGTGCATGGAAGGATGTTCATGATATCTGAGAAGTGTCATTGTTTGTGTTATTTACAGTCATACACCCACCCAACATATCCTATAAAAATACTACCTCAATCCGAACTTTAAAAAGGCAATGCTTCTCACACAGATAGGTGACAGCCAACTCTTAACCTCAGTTTGTGCTTAACCCCAGCTCAAAGATGATTTTATAATTTGCTGCTATTTAGAGCCCAGAAGAGATGATCTGTCTGTTTAGTACAACAAGGCTCACCTCTGCACTGACTGTGTAACTACAACACACAGACACAGGTTCAGCGGCAAGGGACCACAAAGTAGCTTGCAAATAAGCAGAAAGGCATACGTTTTTGCCCTTCTATTGGCAGACAGCCAATCTCAGTGTCAAAAGGCCTGCACCATCTTTCTTTTAATTAAAAAAGTTAATCAGAATTACAAGGTGAATCTTAGAGACTAAAGGCAGTGTCCTATGTGCCTACAGATACCTGAAAATACTAAATGGTCCTGGCCAGAACTCAGAATTTTCCATGTTAAAATAAGGAACTATGAAAAGGGGATCAAGTCATTATGGGTTTGGACAATACAAACAATGAAACTTAGTATCATGAAAAATATATTCACACATGCCATATCTCAAGAAAAGAAAGCAATATAACAATGCAATATAGGATTTTGTTGCCTACTTTAGTTTTACAATCTGGTGACTGAAGCAAATGATTTGGAAAAGTAAGTGGATACTAAACTTCAGTGATGTTTTGAGGAACAACAAAAACAAAACACAAAAGCAAGCCTTAAAATGAAAGATACCTAAAGAGTTCTGTGAACCAGACCAGGATGACGCATAAGGAAAAGTTTACAAAATACACAGATCTGAGTGACCTTGGAGGAAATACCTCTTACCCTACTAACATTTTCCCCTCTGCAAAAAATATACAGTAAGACCTACACAAAAAGCACCTACCATCTCACATCAGCTGTTTATTCACATATGTAACAGAAATATCTGAAAAGCAGAATAATTAATTTCCTGAATACATGCATAACCTTTCAGATGTTACTATCACACACTACTTCCAAAGTAAAAACTATCTTCTGGAATGCAATAAACTTGTTTTGACATATCCAGCACTCAATAGTATAGACCATGTCATAGAGACCATACTGATGCATACTGATACTTCTTAAGAGAGAACATGTAGCATGTACATAATAATCACATTAAACTGACAAACATACGAAAGTCTTGTGATTTGTTAGTGTATATTCACCCAGTGAGAAGACCAACATGCTCCAAACTTGCAAACTTGCTGCTACAAACATTCCTCCTTGACAGACCATGCCAGAAACGTAGAGGAAAAAAGTCTGTCCTCCTGGCATTGAGACCGAACAGCTACAAACATTCATGATACCGTTCAATCCAACCAACACCTCAGCAAAATCAGGATCAAAACCAGTAAGTGGTACTGAACTGCACAAACCCTGAGGGAACTTATAAACACTCATACATTGACCCTCACCTGCATGCACCACCAAACCAGCGTACGAGAAGTGATAACAAAAGACATCAAATGATCCTCTAGTAAATGTTTGGGGGCAGCTGTCTCCCCAGTGCCCTCTTCTCTTAGTGGAAAAATCATTAGCACACAAGCCAGAAGACTTTACCTTGTTGGAGGAAGATGTTTTCTCCAGACCTTTTGCATTTTCTGACTTGCTGTTCTTTTCTGAGGAATCTTTGGTTTCCACAGGCGGTTTCCGGGGTTTTTCAAATATGTTAATCCCCAGGATTTGTGCTACTTTGTCAAGCTCAGACTGCTTCTTGTCAGCTGCATCAGATTCTTTATGCAGCTCTGAAATCTCCTTCATAATATTCTCTTGTAGTCTGTTCACCTCAACCAATAAGGGGTCTTTGTGTCCATCCTTCTCACGACGTTTTTTCCTCAACATCTCTCCTGAGCCAGTCAAGGAAGCAGAAGAGTTGGAAATGCAACAGGAAAATTGTTTTAAAATCTGTACAACTATTCCAGCAACAAGTAAAATACTAATATAAAATATTATAGCTATGTCTTGACTAGGAAGTTGTAAAGATGGACCTGACTCTCAGGTACAGCATCACTAAATCTGCATGATCCACATCTATAAGGATTGCCTTAATATAAAACCATAACAGAGACACCATAATCCTCGAGAGAGAGAATCAATTTAATAATGACTATCTCCTTCTGTGACCAAACAAGCAAAAGTTAATCGTACATTTTACCCGGAAAGTACCACTTTCCAAAGGTGAGGGAAATTAATATTTACTTGGACCAAACAAAGTTTTAAAAATTAAAAAAAAAATTAGCTCTGTCTAGAGAGGACTTTTCCTTCTCCAAGTAAGATTCATGAAAAATTGAAAGGCACGATGACTTGTCTTCAGTCACTATTTCTCACTTCTTTGAAAGAAGCACTAAAACGCACAAAGTGCAATTCATTTAACTTATCAAGCTGCAGAAGAAGATGCAAAAGCAACTGTTTGCTTCAGTGTAACAGCCAAAATTTTGACATAATTAATTTTAATATAGTAATTAGGTCACTGCTTTCTCAAGAGTTCTGCATTGCCCGCAGTATGAAAATTTAGACTATTATTATTTTGGTCCTCATTTCTCCTAGCAGGTACTAGGACTTGTGACACATCCCAGTGGAAAAAAAAAAGCAGGGAGGGATGCACTGTACCTTGCTGTTTACGAAGCCTGTCCAATTCAGTCTTGAGATAGTAAAGCTTCTTCTGCCGTGCTTCTCGTTCATTCTTCAGTTTTTCTCTCTCTTCTATCACCTAAACAGATTGGAAGGGGACTGGATTTTCTTCTCTTCCCAACACAAGATAATCAGTCTTGCAAGAATGACAGCAAGACCTCAATTTGCCAGTCACAGAACACTGCTCACTATTCTCAAAATGTCCTTGAGTATTTTAACACAACAAATACACCTCTTCCTCTGCATCTGCAGGTAACTATCATGTGCGCACGCTTCAACCCTACGTGAAGGTGATTTTTTTCTTTTGCGCAGTGTATTCCCCAAAACAGCCTTGTTTGTTGCACAATTTCCCAAGGCACTTAAGCTCAGCTGACTATCTTCTACAGGGGTGAGCAAGATCAGCACTAAATGGGTCTTCAAAGCTCATGCAGTATCACTACAGCTAGCATGTTCCTTCAGTGACAACAAGACTTCACAGCCCTTCACCTTGCCTCCTGCTTTGTCTCTGGCCAATTTTAGCTATTATTTAGGCTTCTGCTTCAATCTGATCATAACTATATCACCAAATGTATTTTCCAGGCGTAACTGTCCGAAATGAAACACCTGGATGAAGCTTGTTTCTTGCTCAATAAGGTAAACTCTGGCATGAGGAGCTCACAAATCCAGTTTTCACTGGTTTTCATTGATTCTCACAGAAGGAAACCAGGCGATATGCTAAAATGAAACCTGAAAAGTTCTTTCAATTTCCTTCCCAGCTTCATTTTTCAAGAGACAAATCCCAATTTTTTTACCTTCATAATGCTCTTAAAGCTTACTACTGACTCCTCCCTTGAACAAACAACAACTGACCAAAGGCCTTGTCTTCCCTAGAGAATCACTACTGCTGTGGCAATGTAAAAGTTGGCAGGATCCCTAGATCCTGCCTGGAGTAAGCCCTGGAAGGAGTTCTACCAACACAGTTAGGCCATGCCTTAAATGCCACAAGTTTTTTGGATTTTTGTGCTTATTTTTTTAAATCACCAAAACACCATGCTCTCATTCTGGGTTTTCTGCCAGCATAGAGGCATCAATGGGAGCATGCAAGTTTTTATACTGCAAGCCATCCCAGCAAAAAAATGGTAGACTAAGCCCAAGCCAGACATCTGTAGTGCAGGCAAAGCCCTAGAAGTTCTGCCAAGATGCACACGTGAGCTACCAGGGTATGCCACAGCAGGAGAAAACCACACAACTTCAGCCAACAGAGCTTTTCCAGAAGTGCCAAATTTCATTAAAAACAAAATTTCAACCATGTCAGCTGAAGAAATTATTATTCCTGCAAGCAGTGAAATCCCACTTATCTGATGATGTAGCACTTTGTGTAAGTGCTCCTCTTTAAGTCACTTCAAACAAAAAGCAAAGAGGTTATCTTGGACCAAAAATTTAAAGAGACTTCTTTTGAGCCTCTCTTGGATTCAGTGGTCCATCTTTCCATGGCCTGATTTGTTCTGAGGAATGCGATATAACTGAGTAGGCAAAAAGCTTCCAGCCTCTGCCATGTGCTGCTCTTCTACTAGCAGATCTACCAACAGAATGTATCATTAACACAGCTACACTGAAAGAATGTCTCTAATGCAGACAGGCATATGTAGATGAAAAATTAGGTATGAGCCAGCAATGTGTGCTTGCAGCTTAGAAAGCAAATTGTATCCTGGGCTGCACAAAAACCATGGCCAGCAGGTCGAGGGAGGTGATTCTCCACCTCTACTCTGTTCTCATGAGACCACACCTGGAATACCGCACCCAGCCCTGGGGCCCCCAGCACAAGAAAGACATGGACCTGTTGGAGCCATGAAAATGATCAGAGGGGCTGGGACACCTCTCCTATGAAGAAAGACTGAGAGAGTTGGGGTTGCTCAGCCTGGAGAAGAGAAGACTCCGGGGAGACCTTATTGCAGCCTTTCAATATATAAAGGGGGCCTATAAGATGGAGAGAGACTTTTTACCAAGGCCTGTAGTGACAGGACAAGGTGCAACGGTTTTAAACTAAATGAGGGTAGACTTAAATTGGACATAAGGAAGAAATTTTTTACAATGAGGGTGGTGAGGCACTGGAACAGGTTGCCCAGAAGAACTGTGGATGCTCCATCCCTGGAAGTGTTCAAGGTCAGGTTGGATGGGGCTTTGAGTAAACTGGTCTAGTGAAGATGTCCCTGCCCACAGCAGGGAGGTTGCAACTAGGTGATTTTTAAAGGTCCCTTCCAACCCAAATCATTCAATGGTTCTATGCCCTTATTTTAACAACAAAGATTGAGTGGACACCAGTTTGAAAACTCAAACAACTTTCAGGAATCTTCCAGTCTTTTGATAGTTATATAACTAGTTTTCTATTTTAAAATATGTTCTTCACCACTACTCTCTAATTATCATACAAACCAAGGTAACTAGAACAGGAAAACATTAATACCCGTAACCTAAACTGGTGTCAGGTGCACCAAGTAAAGAACAGTTTTCCTTAAGTTCTTCTGATTTTGTGATTCTTATAAGAGATAATTAATAGAAATGTAGAGGGAAAATTGTATGCAACTGTGAGTGACAACATCCTTTAGCATGTATTTACGAATGTCTAACATAGGTATAACCATGCTATTGTACCATGTTCACACAGAGCCTCCTGTGTTTCAGTTTGGGCCCACTGCCTCTTGTCCTGCCACTGGACACCGCTAAAAATAGCCTAGCTCCATCTTCTTTATACCACCCCTTCAGGTATTTATATATCTAGATTCTTCAGGTATTTTAATATCTAAAGCTCAGTGGAATAAAGCCAAGCTGTGGCCACCAGGTGTTTTTTTCTTTAAGATTTTGGCTGGCCCCAAGAACTTCAACTTTGTGCTTGATTTTATCTGTTCAGCCATAACCTACGGGCACACAACTCTAGGGAATTTTAAACACATTTTTTAAAATTGTCACAGAGTAATACAAACGAATGCCTACAAATCTTTAACAAAAGGAAATTTAGTCCAACTGCTTTTAAACTGGAGCCACTCAAGAAAAAAAAAAGGCACACCTGAAGAGGAAAAGCTTCAACCCCAGCAATCAAGCAGTCCAACATTTTGATGTATCAGAACAGATAACATACCTTCTGCTTTTGAGCTGCCCGATTTTTTTCATCCGACATCTTTTCTGTGGTATTTTTTAGAGGGTGTGAGGACAGACGAAGGGGCCCTTTGGAATGAGCAGGAGTGGTAGGGACATGAACGAGCACAGAACCATCTCTTTTTAAATCAGGGGCATCCTTTCCCATAGAGACTGTCTCAATCACCCGGAGGTTGGGACGCGTGGGGTTCGCTGACATGGCCATAGTAAGAAGACCGTGAGCTTCTGGCAGTGTAGGATTAGGCTGCTGGGCAGGAGGGTACATGGTCCAGCCAGGGGCTGCATATGCCATATAGTGCCCATATGCATCGTACCCTGGAGGAGCCATTGTGGGAGGTGGATAGTTTTGGGGCATTTGAGTGGCAGTGAACTGGGAATAGTTGGGAATTTGATACTGGGAAACAGAAGTAGGAGTAGGAGGCAAACTAGCAGGAGTTGGTGGAACCGAGGGAATGAGAGAGACAGAAGGAAGAGGCTGTTCTGGTGCACATGGAGGAATATCCTGTCCCACTGGCTTGTTCTTAGTATATTCTGATTTCTGAAGAGAAGGTGCATCTTTAGACTGCTGAAAAGAGACTGGAGGTGATGCTGAGTGCTGCTGGCCTGACTCGGGAGAACGAGTGTCACTCCGGCTGCGACGCAAGTCCCAAGGGTCCAGTCTGCGAGGATCTGAAGAGCGACGATCAGGAGAACGAGATGCCAACTTTTTGCCATGAAGGCGTTCCTGGGTACGAACAGCCAGTTTTCCAATTTCAGCAACACCAATGTCAAGTCCAATGGTTTTGAGTAAGTCATGGATCTTCGCATACTCAGCATTAGGCTCTTCTAAAGGATCCAGCTTGACAGCTGGAGCAGGAGAAGGAGGTGGGCTCACTTTCTGGCTTATTATCTCATTGCAACAACTCACTGGGGGCTTCTGAACAGGGAGAGATTCAGTTTTGGTATCTTCATCCTCATCACCATAAAGAAATTTCTCTTCATCCTCAATGTCAGGAAAACTACGTCTTCTTTTCTCCTGAGCACTAACCGAATCAGCCATCATGCCCAGAATTCGGGAGAAACCACTGCCATCCTGACTGGCCCTCTCGTGAGGCAGCAGGAAGTCAGAGTGACGATCAGCAGGCTCTGACTTGGGTTCTACCTTTTCCTTGTGACTTAAGAAGCTTCCAAACTTCTCTTCAAATGTGAAAACATCTTTGGGAGCCCCAGAAAGCGGGCTCCACTCATATAAACCATCACGCAACTCCTTATTTGCAGACTCCACAACAGAGTCTTTGTTAAACCGTTTGAGAAAGTTCTCCACTTCAGAGGCAAAAGGAGCCATGTCGTTGCTCTGGGGCAAAGACGAATGACTAGAAAGAAGAGGAAGATCCTTGCTGGGAGTCAAACTGCTTGAAAAGCCCTCAGGCTGAAAGAGAGAGAAGTTATATTTACTATAGCACCTTCTGAGGCAACTATGAACCTCAAAGAACAAACGAAGGAACATGTTAATTTCTCCTTGAGTTCACAGCTGAAGAAAAGAGAAAAAACAATATACAGTTGAAAGAGAACACAGAATATTACAAAACAAGTTGCCTAATGATTCCAGAATGTCATGTTCAGCAATGAACACTTATCTCAGAGAATACACAAAATCACAATTATAATTCATTAATTTTTTGCAAGCATAAGAACTGAAACTTTTAAATTGAAACCCCATAACATAATTTTGGCTACGCTTTGAGTTTAATCACAGGCAAATAGGATTTCAACACCATCATTTGTGTGAAATTGCAGTGAAATTGCAATGAAAACAACTGCACTGGGGTCATTCCCAGTCACTTCTTCAGATATGCATAATTAATGCCACGTTAAATAGGATTTCCAATAACAGGTATAGAATGGGATCCTCAGTATTGGAGCACCTCCCGAGATAAACATGTCCCTGTCAAACCAACACTGATGAGTACAACAGGCAGATCAAAAGTGATGCACTAAACCATGCAAAAAGTCAATTTATCACAGTGGTCGCAACCACTTATCTTTCCATTGCTCTAATTCTGATACTTAATCAGTATAGATTGGTACAAATTACGTAGGGTTGATCCCAGCCTACAGTCCAAAGGGAAAAAAATAAGGAAACTCAAAGATGTTTTCAGCCAGAGGTACTGACGATGCATTAGGCAGTTCTCTAAGTCTATAAAGAAACAAGAAAGAGGCACTGTGACAGGCAGAGAGCTTCGACCAATGTCCTGACTGCCTGCAGCACAAAAAGACTCTGCTTTTCTATAAAAGCTGGCCCAGATCTCAGCATCCTGGGCCGAATTTCAACAAGGACATTTTATTCTGCCTCAGATTTTATATATGTATGATTCTTGATTAAATGCCTTTACCATTTAAAGTTTCTAATGCAATCCTAACTTGTATAGAGCTGCAAAAAGATACCTGTCCTCTCAAAGACAGGAAAGCATAAAGATTTGGCTTTTCCATTTTGGAAATCAAACTAACATTCTGTATTATGAAGTGACAGTTTTAGAAAGTAGAAACATATAGACAGAGAGACAGAGATCAAACCTGAACAGGAGACTCTACTTCCATCTCCACTCGTTTCTTCAAAATAGATTTTTTGGGCATGGATGGGATTTCCTCAGGCCTATACATATACCGAGGCTCAGAAGTCTGTAGCGTGTTAGTCAAGCCGGGAATCATATAACCACTGCCTGAAACATCATGATTCAAGTTTCTACTACGCTCTTCTTCTTCTCTTTTCCTCCTTGCACGGTCAAGCTCTCGGAATTCTTCATTCAGGTATGATGGGCTTGGGCTTCTACTGCGGCTGCGGCTTCGTCTGCGATAGTTTCGTGTTCCTGATGAGAAACCCTGATGCTCTCCACTCACACCATGCATCTTCTCATCCTTTTCGTACCGTGGACGCTTTATTTCTCGTCCCCTCTCTTCTGGCCTCGATGGGTAGGAGGATTTCCTGAGTTTGTCACCATCTCTGTCAGATCCACGAGGCAGCTCTTCTCGACGACCATAATGTGGACTATAATCTGAACGATGGAGGAAAACATCTCGGTTGCGGTAGTCTTCATCATGTCTCATGATGAAGGGACTTGAAGGTTGATCTTCATGCGATGGGTACCTCTCAAGGCCTCGAGGACATGAGAGGCCTCTAGTGAATATTGGACCATCAGCCATATCATCCCTGTGTAAGAGAAGCACAGAATAAACATAAGTACTTCAGTCAGAGTAAACTAAGTCTTACTCCTACTCAAGAGTAAGAAATTTCCAAATCAGTTTCAGAACAACATCTCCATCGCTAAATAGAAGCAACATTTTATGTTCTTAAAGGGCAGGGGAGAGAGGAAAACTTATTTTTAATGGTACTATACATCCCTCCTAGGAAGTCACTTGCAAACACAGTGACATGAACAATTCAACTCATACTGCAGAAGGAGAGCCTGGAAAAATTGATCGGATGGATTTATTTCTGTGAAGGAGAAAGGCTACACGTTTTAAAAAAACCTTACTATCATATTTCAGACCACAGTCCCTTTCCTCACCTCTCCCAGCAAGAGGCCAAGGTCACATTTCATATGAATTATTCAAGGTATCATTCAGTTTCACACTGGCAAATGCAACCAGATCTTTTTATCTTCAGCTGTGGACGAGGACCACAAATTCTAGCAACAATTTCTGTTGCAACAGATCTGTACACAGGACTGTCACTAATCATGTGAATGGTTCTACCCAAAAAGAAGGACAGTTTTTGGTAAGATATCTACGAACCATGAATAGTAAACGTAATAGTATCATTCCTTTGTGTCAGCCCCTGCATTATTACACTCACACAGTGGATATGCAACTGGCACAACACCAGAATAACTACATCTCTTGGAGTATCTTCTTTTGGACTGATTCCTACACACAGGTCCAATTAGGAGTACTGTTTTAACTAAGGCCTGTTTCCCCACCCCTAAATACTTTTCTGGGACTGTTCTTTAGATCAGGCAGAAACGAAACAAACCAAACCACTTTAAAATTACCAGCTGCTGTTTTTACTCACAGGTATTTAAAAAATCTAGCAAGATCCTCCAAGAACGGGATGCAAATGTGCTCCTAAGTGAAACCAATGGGAGAGAAAACCTAAAGAAATGCCCTTCCTGAGTGATCAAGACATCAACTTGAGATAAACTGTGTATGATTGTGTAAATCCTCAAAAATCACCTCCTCCTACTCAGAAAAGTCCCTCCATAGGTCTGAGAAGGTACAAGTCAAGTCATGCCAGATGATATCTTAAAAAAAATTTGCAGATAAATTACAGCCCCAGTTTTTAAAGTCACTAGGCTAAAGAATAACAGACATAAACAGACAAGGTCTTTTTCTTGAGTATTTTCATAGTTTACACATGCATATTTAAGAACAAAACCAACATAAAACTTCACTTTATCTCTAACCTCCATCACTGCAAAGCATTTCATATGTTATTAGCTGCTTCATCACTCCAACACATCTTACAAGGCAAATATGGCATACACCAGGACCCACAGTATTAGATGGTATCTTTCCAGTTTCCAGCAAACTACACACATCCACCCCCTCCAAAAGCACGAAAATATCTAAAAAGTAGCTAGAATTGAATTTCATACATAAATGTTGCTGTTCACAGCCTACATAAAGGTATGTCTATCCCCAGTGTCACCTTTTCCAAGAGCCTGCTAAACCAATACAAGCTGCATGAACACACCTGGTGGAGTAACATGTATTCTACCACACACCTTTGGCTGATTTTTGTGCAAATAAAATGCATGCTTGCCAGGTGTCACCTACAATTCAAATGCTCTGACTGCAGTGACAAAGTAGAAGGAATATTTAATCATACTTTGGAAAGAAAGGAACAGCAACTATATTTATTATATTTACTATATTTACAAGTAGAAAGATGTTCCAAATACACTTTGAACAGCTAAGATGCAAATCTAAAACCCAAGGATTAAATACAGGTGTGAGGAAAAGGATTACTTGCCTTACAGAAACTGTGATCCTTTGAAATATGTTTTATGTAAATACAATCCAACAGAGATGCGTCCCTCTTAACTGGTTTGGGTGCTTTTAGCCAGCAATGTTTACTACAGGCTATTGCATCCCTGAGGTACAAGGTGGTACCACTGTGACCATCCCCATTCCTTCATGAACACAGAATCCATGAATTACTGGAATTTGCAGTTTCAGAGAAGGAGGACAGACCACAGACTACATAGACACGATGCCTCAGAGAACTACAACTAGTGTAAAGTAAGTTTACTTTTTGGTATATTTATTCACATACACAGAAACAGAAATAAATAATGGTATTCTGCTGTCAGCAACCAGCAGGACACCACCTTAACACACAGTCTTTGAACAGGAAGTCAGATGAGCCGTTCATACTCAAGCCAACTGTCACTCTTGACATTATGCCAAAAAAAATGCTATTTCAGAGCACAGCTTAACACAGACCAATCTCTGCAGTGATATGGTCTAATCTGTTGGATTAACTTCAGATGACAGAATTGGTGGGATGCTCTGTATAGCTTATGCCAGCTCAGACAGTAGTAGAATGTCTTAAAAATACTGACAGAGGCAGAGATGAAAGACAGGGAGAGGGATAAGACAAATTCTTCACTTTGATAGACTGAGATTCAGGAAGACAAAAAAAACCTGATCTGTTGAAGTAGAAGACGAAGCTGCTTAGGCGACTTTGAAGTCACAGGCCAGCAGCATTCAGTATGCTTACTTAGACATGTGCAGGAGGCCAGCTGCCCTAGAAACTTGGGGCAATTTCTTACAGATGTTTTAGGATGGGCCTGCATGTGGACACACACCCTGAGAAATTCTCCTGGGGCATCCTGAAAATGCACTGCTGCAGGAGAATCCAAAAGCATCCTTGATTTCCATCCTTTGGTATTTTATTTCCTTTATAGGCTAATGAATCTCTCTACCATACCAAGGCCCTGCAAATTACAGAAAATAATTTGTAAAAGTGATTGCTGGAAATCTCTAAGTAGAGTAGTTAGCAAAAATAGCTGAGAATAACTAAATTCAGAATTATTTGCTCCAATTACTTCAAAATTTGAAGAGACAGCTTCAGAAAACATTCCTTTTTTTTTAAAAAATGAGAATTAGAACGTACCACATGCCAAATGAGAATGTGGTATGCCCAGCATTAAACGCAATGATGATTCACAGTAAGGGGTACTTTAAAGCCCAGTGATAGACATAAAGCTAGTGTCCCAGTACCAGGGAAGCCATTCAGAGGGGAAAAAAAAATACATGACAAACAATGTCCTTAACTGAATACAAACTGTCTTTTAAAAACAACCAAAATGACTAAACACTGAAGAAATTTGGAAGTCAGAAGCAGTACCTCGAAGATTTAGGAAAAGCTAAGGGATGACTAGGCTGTCACACACTTCAAGCTTCTGGACTGTGGGCACTACTCAGACAAGTGCAGCCAGCACAAACAGATTGGACAAAAAAAAAAAAAGTAAACGTAACCTCATGGGAGTTCTTGCATACCTACACTACAAATATATGGGAAGACACTTAAAAACTGAGGTCTACACAGTCTCACTTTCTCTTATTCTGATTCATCTGTTACTTTTATAGTTCCTCAAGAGTCTATTCTGACCATTTTTTAATGTCTATGGGTCCTGTAACAGGGATAAAGTGAAAGTTCTCTGTCATTTTCACTCTTATGTTAAAATAAACTCCACTGTACCTGATGTTACTTCTAACCATGCATCATAACCACAAAACAGGTCAAACATAAAACCTCAGTGGAGAAAAGGAAGCAATGGGACAAACACAACCCCCCTACCCTGCATGTTCTTAATGTGCCAGAGCAGTGCCAGTTTCCTGCTCCTTCCAACCACTGTACTCTCCCTCAGCATATGCACTCATTTCATTCAGAAAACTGCAGACTACACAGGGGATTTACAAATTGAACACTGATCCCAGGAGAACTGAGCTAAAGGCGTAAAAATGACAGTACTGAAAACTAAACTCTCACTGGGTTTTCCACACCTGTTGAAACTTAACCCTACACTTCAGAAAGACAGGAAATACAATTATTCTGCTCACTTCCCTCTCTTTCTCTTTTTTTTTTTTTTTAAAAAAACAGTTGGGGATATTTGCATAAAAAATGGAAGTTACAATGCTTTTTTTGTGCTGGATGCTTATCCCTGACCTGAAACTGTAATTGTATGCTCTGAGGCACAAACTATGCCACCTTTAACTTTGCAATTCACGACAAAGGAAACAATTTTATTTGTACACAGTCTTCTGATTTTACTTCTTTTGCCAGATTATACCTGTTCTCCTACTGAAGGCAAAGATTTCCAAACAGTATTTACTGGTATTTGTACTTCACTGTTCACAGCAGTATTTTTAACATAAAAGATGTCTCTTCATTGGCTACGTTTCTCTCCAATTCCAATCAAGGGACCCTAAGAATTCTAACACTTACTTTATCACGTATGAGATTGTCTGAGTATGTTCACTTCTCTTCTGTAGAGTTTTTAAAGTAAAAATAATAACTTTTCTTCAAGCTAGAGCTTTCTTCTGGACTATTCTCAACAACCAGGAAAGCAGATTATTCCTCCTAATAAATGAGGAAGTTGAAGCGTTACACTAGCCATAAACAAGCTTCCTTTCAGCAGACTAGGTGGGTTCATAAGAAACAGAAGAAGGTGGCTGAAGCTGTGAAATGTCAAATGAAGCAGCTCCCTCCTGCAATATATGCAGGGCATTTTTAGTTTATATGGGTTTTAGAAGCAGTTGACAAAAATCAAAGAAGAAATATCTGTTTAGAGTTACTATGAACACAGGCAGCAACTTTTGTTTAGGAATTCCCTGCACCACAACTTGCTGGAGGCTGGGGGAGTATTCCAGGGAAGCATCACTACATGCTTGCCCTCTTACCCTCATTCCCTAGGCATTCACTGGGCTAATTAGATGTTTGGTCTCACCCAGTACAGCCATTCCCACGTTCTTACTGTTTCACACACTTGATTCCCCATCTGCGGAGGACCATACCTGTCGCTCAGGTTATCAATTGGTGAGCCCAGTCTATCAGGCAGCCTCCTTCGCTCTGGTGTGCCAATGCAATACCGGTCATTACCAACAGTAATCCGCAAACTCTGTTCCAGTGAAGACTCAGAGCGGAGACTCGGTGAACGTCTCTGTAAATTGAAGAAAGAGTGCAAGCCCATCAATCAGGGAATTTTAATCTCAGCTACAGAAAGGCAAGTGATTCTGCTCTGCTTAACATATGAGACTTGGGGTGGATGGATCAATTAAAAAATCAAACTAGAAGAGCAATTGTTCCAAGTATTTCAATTGTCTTTAGTTACTAAAGAAAGGGGAGGGTACTGACTGCATTTAATTTCTCATCCCAGCTGCCAATAACACACTCTATATTTACATTATCTAGAAGGGAAATTTTCAACTCAAAAATACATTTCATAAAGCACCATTTTGGAGGGTGGAAAAACAGAGAGAAGTTCAAAAAGTCCCAGATTTGCTGCTGTCCTCCTTTCTTTGTAGAGGAGAAGCAGCTAAACAAACATTGCATAAAAAACAGTGCCAGGAATTTCTTAATAAAAGTGTCTGTATTTCTGGCCCTTTCCAACTTTAGTAACAACACAAACCAAAGTACAAACCAGTGTTAAACACAGATTTTTCTAGCAGTGATGTTTTCAACAGTTTTCCTCACCTCATGCTGCTTTCAGCAGATAAACACAACATAACACTAAAAATGCCAGTGACTATAGAAACACCTTCCATAATAGAATTCCCATTATCGTTACTTATTATTGGTAGAGCTAAACCAGAACTAAGTAAAGTATCCTTTGAAAAAACTACAGCAGAGAAGGCCTGAGCTGACTGCCTCTGCACACACCTCCCTTTGGACAAATACTCAATATAGAAAATGTCATTACTGTTCAGTTATGCTTAACTAGTTACGTCTCATATCATTCTAGAATATGGCACTAGAATACAGCAATGATTAAAGTAAGGAGAGTTCCATAAGAAGCAGATAAGACTGCCTGAAGACAGAGATACTTGATTTGCTTTTTTAAACCAACATCGTTTAGATTCTACTTAACAGGAAGCAATGAACCAGCTTCAGTTCTGCCAAACCAGTCATGCACTGCATATTGCTTTCACCACTGAAAACTGCAGTAGCAAGCAGCAGGTGCACTGTTGTCTGCATCCACCCTGAGAAGATGCAGCAGATTCAGCTCAATTCTCCAAGAGACCAAAAGAAGAACAGTACATAACCTCCAATAAGAAAGCAAAAGAATTCCCTCACAGATTTGCCTGAATGAAATTTACTGGCAGTACAAATCTGCACTAGAATCCATTGTGCACATAACCTTGTCCTAAGGTAACATATTAGTGATTTCTCTTTTGCTCCATTAATCTGAACCCCAGCATTTATCAGAACACATTTTAATTACTTTCTAAGACCAACTGTGTTGTATAGCACAATACAATCCTGCAACAGCCTGGCTGAGATAGAACATATACGAGGTGCGTATGTCTCATACAAACACACTCTGAAGGCTCACATGTGCCCAGTATAACACTGAATTTTGAGGGCTGCCTCAAGAAGTGATTATTTTGAAAGGCATCTTCTTGCCAGCGAGGCTGTTGGCAAGTTGGGTGCATACATGACAACCATCTCCAGGAACTGGAGACAGAGAAGTGATGATTACATCTCAGAACAAACTTCTGGGGAAAGGAAAGAAATAGTTTACATTTAGAAAGTTTGGGATGTTAGGATTGCCTGTGACTGCCATACAGATTGCCCAGAGACAGCAGTTACGGTGGTACATATTTGAACTACACGCATTTTTTTTTTCCAGTTTGAGAAATTCCAGTTTTAACAGCTTTTTCATTGGGAGCACTGAACACCAGCACTAGTCACTCCTACCTATGCACTACACTGCATTTTCCTTCCTCCTGTTCTGGCACCTAAATCGCAGTTACCATTGCCATATTATTGCACAGGTTGCATACCAACTCTTCATTTCTTCTTTCTCTGTTGACCCAACATACTCCAGTCCTCTAATTTCAGCCAATTTTTTTACAAGAAAGCAAAGAAGCTGAGAGAAACTATAAAAAGAACAAGCATGCAGGTCAGCAGGGACAAATAAAAAAAGCAGCATGTGTCAGCCTTGCAAGAACAAATAAAGTCCGCCAAAACCTCTCATGGTACAGCCCTGACCTTCCTCTCCTCCATTACATTTTTCAATACTTGCCCCAAACATTTGCTGTCACTTCATGCTCTTCCAATTTCCACAGTTTTCCCCAGCTACTAAGAAACTAACAACATCCGTACTTACAATGTCCAATACATAGCTCCACTGGCAGTCAGCATCCCAGTTATGCATGAGAAAATGGGCAACAATGCTGATAACCTGGGAATGCAGGCACTCCATCTCAAAAAAAAAACCCCAAACAACAAAACCCAAACCAACTCCCAGAATCAAGAAAAGGGAATAAGAAAACTCTAAGGCTGCTCCTTCCATACTCCAGTTCACATGAAGGGCAGGGACAATAACTTAGAGCTTGTACTCAAAACTTTTCTGCATTTCAATCCCATGCCCTTACCCCATCAGTGTCCTCATTCCATACGCTACATCTTCCACCCTTATGCATATACTGCCCTCTTCCAAGTCCTCCTTCCTTGCTGCAGCTTAAATTCCTCTTCCTCAGTCTTCTGAATTCATCTTTCAGTGACAGCTCCAAAATGCCACTTACTAACACATTTGTGTAACTGTCCACATTTCCACACTTTGTATCCTCAAACTTCTGGAGAGGGGGTCCTAAGTCATATAAATCTGAAAACTTTATTAAAACTTTACCCAATCATGCTGACCCAACATACCTGTTCACACTTAGTTCCACTGTTTGGAAAACATCAGCATAATCCCAGCTTTAGCTTTCTCTAATGAATGCTAATTTTGTAAACAGTACTTCTAAAAAGTAAAATCAACCTGTATATGTATTTTACGCTTTATAACTTCACTTTTAAAGAAGCAGTAGTGTTGGTCAAACACCTTTTGGTGGAACTTCCACGCAAAAAATGCACCCAGTATACACTCTTAAGAATTACTTACACCAGGCTTTAGCATATGCAAGAGACAGCACAATACAGGTTAAAGAGCTATATTTAATTGTCTCGAGATCCCTCTTATTGTGAGAGCTGCTTCCCAGAGAAAGGTTTTCCTTAAATGCAGTAATATTCTTGTAAATAAACAAAAAATCTGTTTGGCTCGGCAGTTCAGCACTAACTAACTTGCTAAAGGCTAATTTCTTGGATTAATATTTTTTCAATCCTTCTTCTCTGAAATTAGAATAGGCAAGAAAAACATCAAGAATCTGCTACAATTTGCTGACTACTGTAACTTGAGCTGGAAGGGTGCAAAATAACACTGCAAGAATAGTGTTTGTCAAGAATAATGTTTGTGTAAAGTGTGGGGTTTTGGTGGGTTTTTTCTTTCCCCTAAAGGGGGAGTGGGAGGCTTCCAGTCAAAAACTCCTGGTTCAAATTTCTCCAGGTCTGAACCACCAACACATTCGGCACTGAAAGTTTTGTTACAGCTGGCACGGGTTCACAGCCTATCATGGATACCGTGAAATGGCAGATTGAGTGAGTGATGGTAAAGTCAGTTTAAGAAAGTTCTGCTCCTGTATCCCAGTTTGTCATCCACTCAGTTGTGACCATGCAACTGTCCATCGAGCCATAATACAAACTGACATGGATCAGATTAAAAATCATCTCCTTTTAAAAATTTACTTATTTTCAACCTGGGTCTTACTAGCAATGCAATTTGCAGGACTACCCCACAGACAGCTTACAGGACTGAGATAATGGTGAAATACAGCCTAAAAACAAACAGCCAGAGGCAAGCTTCTCAGCCTGGCTTGGCTTAACTGTCAAATACAACATTATCTTCCTATACCTTCAGGACAGCTCACCTTTGAATAACAAATAGCACAAATAGCTGAATTTTAACTCCACTACAATCACCTGTGATCTCTTCTATGGCAACAGCTCCAAAGAAATCCAGTAAGAACCTGTACTGCCATCAGAAAGCACAATCCCCATTCTTTCTCGGGCTCCCATCATGCAATGAATCATAGCAGACAATATATTTTTGTTGGATTGACTTTCAGCCACATCGTTTCCTCGAATCAGCTCACCCTGCAACTTCACAAATACAAGTGTGAGCACAAGGGAGGGGGCAGAATGTACTGCAGAGCGAGAGGAAAAAGTGAGTGTACTGTTCTTTTTAGTTGTACACGTGCTGGATTGAGTGACCATGGAACCATAGCCTAAAATATACCACTGTGAAAATCTCTTCTTTCAGCACAATACAATACAATACAAATGCTGTAGGTGAACCTACTACATATCACAAGTAACAGCAGACAAGACAATCATCGCACCGAGGAGTAACAAGAGAAAACCTGAGTGAATGCCACTCACTCAAAAAAAAGTACAGCTATACACTTTGGTTTAGTATGAAGGCGTCTGCATCCAAAATGGTATCACTTTAGGTGCCAAACCAGAGTTTCACATGCCCAAATCAGATTTTGCCACGACTGAGCAAGAAGACTGGAACACCTTGTGTACAGCTCCAACTACAAAGCGCTGCCTATCAAAGAATACCTCTCAAAGATATAAATCTATAACAGAGTCTCCTTTGTACAGCCATGACAGCAGGAAAAACACAATGTACTCATTCAACATCCTATTAAAAAAGTTATCTTCCCATAAATTAAACTACAATAACACAAACCAGCGTTAAATGGAGGAAAGTGACTAGTCACATCCTTTGCCTTAGCAAAAGATAGCATCATCTTTGAGGCTTATCTAAAATGGCTCTAGCCGATAAGAGAGAAATAAAAACGTAACGGAAAGTTAAAGGAAAAACATTACTTAAAACTCAAACCAATGATTTAGTTTTTTTCCTATTTGGTTCTCTAAGGAACAGAGGGGAAATCGCCCTTCTCCCTCTGCACAGGGAGAGCCCGGGCCCGCTGCAATCCTACAAGGACCCCGCCGCGCCAAGTTTGGGGCCCTGGCCCCGCTGCCCCCCGCTCCCGCCCTTCCGCCGGCGGCGACACGGGCTGACCCCAGGGCACGGCCGGGCTACCGCTGAGGGGAGGCCGGTGCCGGCAGAGACACCCCCCGCCAAGCCGCGGGGGACCGTGGCCGCCATCGCCGAGGACCACGGAGGCGGCGGGGACCCACCGCGGCCTGACAGCCCCCAAGGGAGGGGGGCAAGCCCCGCCATCGAGACCCCTCAGCGCACGGCGGTAGTTACCCGGCTGCTGCTGCTGCCGTCTCCGTGCTCGCTCCCCCGGCGGCCCCGGGTACCCCCGGGCCCCGGTCCTCCCGGCGGCGATGGCAACCTCCTGCTGCGGTGCGGCGACGGGGATCGGCGAGAGGCGCCGCGGTGGCCCGACGGGGAGCGGTGGCGGCGCGGCGGCGGACGAGGCGAAACGGAGCGCGGTGGCGAGGCGGAGGCGGCGGAGGCGGCGACGGCGGCGGGCGGCGGCGGGGGAGGCCGGCCGCGGCCTGGCCCCGGCCCCGATGTGCTGGAGCGGGAGGCGCGGGATCCCGATGAGCTGCCCTCTTTCAGCCGGTGGGAGGAAGACGAAGACGAGGGGCCGGAGCGGCCGCTGCTGGAGCGGTACATGATGGCGCCGGCGGCCCGGGGGTCCCGG
>JAVKLA010000049.1:1019067-1048713 GCA_034782735.1 Sagittarius serpentarius | reverse complement strand
CATGGTATGGAATACCCCTTTGGCCAGTTTGGGTCAGCTGTCCTGGCTGTGTCCCCTCCCAACTTTCTTGTGTCCCTTCAGCCTTATTGCTGGCTAGGCATGAGAAGCTGAGAAGTCCTTGACTTAGTCTAAACACAACTTAACACACTGAAGTTTTCAGTTGTTGCTATCGACATTCTTCTCATACGAAATCCAAAACTATACTGCTATAACATTATACCGGCTATTAGAAAGAAAATTAACTCTATCCCAGCTGAAACCAGGACAACAGGAGATATAGGTGTATATATATATATAGGTTTAGGAAAACAGCACTCTCCTGCTTCTTTCACAGAAAGTAAGATTAGAGGGTACTGTGGCCTCCAAGCTTTTGCTCTTACCTCTGCTCTTTCACACTCCCTCAGCCAGATCACTTCCGTTTTCTCAGACAGGAATGTTACTGACATTTTCCTCCTCAGCACCCCACTGAGAACACGTCTAAGCTCAGAGAATGCTTTATTGTACCTCTGATGAGCTGTGTGTTGAAAGTAAAGTTTGCTACCTATGATGAATTATTTACAGGGGTACGCTACTTTTCCCTGGCAAGAGAGAGTACTGAGGGAGGGTTTGGGAAAGTGAAGCATCCAGAGCATCTGCTATAAAAATCACCAGCAGCAGCTAAAATTGCCAGATGGTGTGGTGACGTTTACTGCACGCTTCTGTTATTGTATGATGAGGCTGAATGTCCTCTCGGGTTTGTTTTCTCTCGGCTGGGAAGTTGAGCATTTAGTCACCCCTCATTGCAACATGCTCTTGTAGTGAAGACTGAGCATCATATTTGGAGATGCTGCTTGCATGTGTGTGTTTGCGCTCCGGACAAACATAGTCACTGAGCACAATCCAGGTAAAACTGAGTGGTTTTGTTTAGCTTGTGTTATTCAGATGATTGTATTAGGTTAACATAACGATCTCACTTTATATGGCTATTACGGCGCTTGGAGAGCTCTGCCACTTGGGGTATTCTGATCTATTGTTGGTAAAGTGCTCTTGTAGTGGTGTTATCTGCTACAAGCACAGAACGCTGTACCTATAAAAGCATTTAGACCCATAAAAGTACTGCCAGGACGATACCTGCTGGTGCTGACTTCTGGGCACACAGCGGTCCATAAATATCCCTGTGCTGGTCGAGTCGGTTACACTGCATGTCTGCAATGTGCATCTGGTGCATGTCGGCGTGAAAAGGTTCATGGAGTGCCAGACACTGTGTGGGCCAAGTACGATAGGAGAAGGAGAGGAGGGATAAGATCACTGGGAAGGAACTAGAGGAATTTGGGGAAAACTCGCATTTGTTCATGACCGGGGACTGATTTTTAGTTTGTTTTTAACTGGAAGATAAAAAGTCGGAACAAGCTGCACGTCTTTAATTCGTTTGCTTCTCCTCCTTATCTCGGCCTCACGATTTTAACCGAACCCCTGAACTGCCTTGGGTTTCCCACCTACCCGGCGGCGGCACGGCGCGGCAGTTCAAAGGCAGCTGAGCTGGAGCTGCTCGGGAAGAGACGACAACTGCACCCGAGCGCAGGGCCCCTCTGCGTCGCCTCCCGGCTGCCTGCGGCCGGGCCTCGGGCCTGGGCCGCCGCCGGGGCCTGGCGCTCCACGCCTCCCAGCGGCCTCCCCGGCCCTGATCGCCCGGTTTGACTCGCGCCCTCATCTCGCTGCCCGCCGGGGGGTACTTGGCCCCGACTCCGGCTCCGGCCCTGCCGCCCCGCCCCCTCCCCGGGCCCCCTCGGCACCCGCCCCGCCCGGTGCCAGGGCTGCAGCGGGTCCTCCCGCCCCCCAGGGGGCGCACGGGGCGGCCCTGCGCCCTCTCCTTCCCCGGCGGTGAGCGTGGGGGCGGGGGGGGCGGGGCGAGCCGAGGTACGGCGGGGGGCAGGGGTCAAAGTTTGTTGTGCGGCGGGAGCGTGGGGAGGGGGGTGGCGGGCGGGGACGGGTCCCCGGCCTTTTCGCCTGCACCATCGCCCAGCGAGGCGGTCGCCAGGCTGGGCTTTAGGCAGGGCTTCCCCGCGCCCAGGGCTGTACCGGCGCAGGGCCGCTGTGACAGGACCCCGTTCCTGCGTGCCGAGCTCGGTCCCGCGCCGAGCCTGTAGCTCTCAGCCGGCCCCAGGCTGGAGATGGGGCCAGCTGGCGCGAACAAAGGTCGCCGTAAAGCCGAGGCCTTCCCAGGCGAGGACTGAGTCCTGCTGGTTCCCCTGTCCTGTGTAGCTTGCAGGAACTGCCTGCTTCTCTAGATGGACCCTGGCATCTGCCCCTGCCGTCTGGAGGGTGTTTGCTGTTACTCGCTGTCTTAAGCGGTACCATTGTGGCAGTTGTTTTGAAGATGAAAGTGTAATTGACACGTTATTGTTTAAGCAGCTAAAAATATTTTTCAGAGTGATCAGTAGAAAGGCAAACACTTCCTGATGTTAGTTTGAAAGGATAAATCAGCCGTGGGAAAAAATCAGCCTGGAAATAAGCAGAAAGCTTCAAATTCCCAGAGCATTGAGGTCCTGGGGTGACCTAGGGGGACAAACTCCATAATTTATTTTAAGTTGGAGCTTGATCATTTTGTAAAGGAGATGATACGATAGCAAGCACACAATAGCAGGGCCTGGACTGTGTGACCCAGGAAGTTGCTTCTAGCTCTATGTTAATTTCTTACCACAGTACACCTTGGACTGGGGCTGTACTTTTTTTGGTTTGTACTGTTTTGTGCTGTTTTTTCTTTTCTACCCTAGGAGCTCCTGTATCTCACATTGAATTCTCAGCAAAGAATGGAGAACATCCTGGCTGGTTTGTGTGGGACCAGCCCAGAAGATCCACTCCCTGTGTGGGTTCATGGCAGCATTGGCCATTGCTTTCATCAGCTGACATTAAATGTGATTCCTCATGTGGTCCTTGCAGTGGTCAGTGCCTGCTTCCTTGGCACTCCAAGGTATGACAACTAACTTACCTAGCTCTTGATTATTACGCAGGACTGGAGGTGGGGTGAAAACGCTGGAAATTAGATCTCCCTATAATGTGCTGAATATGTAATTAGAGAAAGACACAATATCATAATGCTATTATATTTGTCAGCATCTGTCCTAATTCAGAGTACAGTGTACAGCTCTGGTCCCTCCATTGCAGAAAGGAATCCAGAAAGAATAGAGAAGGTGGTGAGCATAAAATCACAGAAAATAATTCAAAAGAATTTCAGTGAATGGGGACTGGGAAAATTGGAAGTCTTCTGGGAGAGGATATAAATCCAAGGTGGCATGGAAGATGTATATAAGGTAATAAAGGGTTCAGAGAAACCAAAAATTGTTTTTCTGTTTACCCTCTTCTGAAATTCATAAACATGGAAACATTCACTGATATTGAAAGGCCACAGATGATAATGAATCAAGTGATAATGAAATATTTTGTTGGGCAGTAGATTATGGACTTTACGTACACAGCATCACTGAAACCTGATAAAAATAATGTTCCTAGACAAAATATCACAAAGACAAGAGAAATCAAGGATCAGAGATGTAACACAGAGAACTTGATCATCCAGAATTTGTGTTAAAGAGGTTAAATATACTCTTTTTGTTAATCCTCAAGGATTGGAGTCTGATTTGACCAAAAAATGTCACAGTTTGCAAACAAATATCTGTACAGAAATGCTGTTCTTCGGTAGCATCTGAATCTCTGGTATTGATCAGATACTGGGCTATATTGACCTGATGTAGTTTAGCAATCCCTACAGTCTGAAAAAGTGGCAAATCTAGGGAGGCGAATCCAGGAGGTTAAGTAAGAGTGAACGGATAAATGGGGGAAGAGGAGAGGAAGAAAGGAGAGTACTGACTGAGAGGTGATGGAATTTCAACTGTAAATTTTTTCTCTGCTCTTTTGTCTTCTAGATCTGGCTCCAGGGTGCCTTGTAGGCCAGGCTGGGGATGCAGAATTGCCGCTTCCTTCATACTTGCTGGCCTATTCCTTGCTGATACCATCCCAGCTGCCATTTCTCAGCAGGAGCTTGGCCCTGTGTACCTGGAAGTGCTGGCCAATGGCACTGCCGCCTTGACGTGGCTCACGCATGGCCTCACTCTTCTAATGCTCTGCAGGTCCATTCACAGCTCTACCAGGGGCCCTGTGGCCCTGGCTTTCCTCACTCTCTTACCCCTACCTTCCTTCGTCATCACACTGGTGTGGTACTACCAAAGCGGGACAGCTTGGTCCCCTGCCCACCCTGCTGCCTCCTCCAGGTTCGCCATTCTCTGTCTGCAGCTGGCCTCTCTGCTTGTGTATGTGATCGGCTACCTCTTTCCCACCGCTGGCAGGCAAGACTTCCTCCCTATCAATCGCTCCTGGCAACAAGACCAGCTCATCTCAGAGCCAGGAATTCCAGTGCCTGATCAGCAGAGAGTGGCAGAAGATGGTGAGAGCTGGCTCTCACGCTTCTTTTATGTTTGGATGAACCCGCTTATGAAATGTGGCTATCAGTGGAAGCTGAACCAGCCACAGGACGTCTATGTGCTTCCTCGCCAGCTCCAGGCTGCCACGGTCTGTGATCACTTCTACTCTTGCTGGCAGAAGGCGGCACCTCCGCACCAAGCAGAGGAGGAGACGGTGTCTCTTACTAGCCCAATCATTGCTAGAGGTGATGGAAGTAGTGATGCCCCGGACAGCTCTCACTGTGCCCAGGAGGCTGTGCAACTCTTCTCAGTCCTTCATGCAGCCTTTGGGCTTCGTTTCTACTCCCTTGGACTTCTCAAGCTGGCTGGCAACCTGCTGGGTTTCTCGGGTCCTCTGCTTCTGAACCTGCTGGTGAACTTCATGGAGTCACGGCAGGAGCCCCTGAGCCATGGGGTGCTCTATGCCCTCGGGCTCTTTGCTGGCTCCTTTCTGGGTGCTCTCTTGCGGAACCAGTTCAGCTATGAGGTAAACAAGGTGACGCTGATGGCACGGGCCGCCATCATCTCTGCCATCTACCGCAAGGCACTGTGTGTTGGCAGCACCAGCCTTACCCGTTTCACTGTGGGGGAAATTGTCAACTTCATGAGCACAGACACCAGTAGGTTGGTGAACTTCTGCCTTAGCTTCCATGAGGTGTGGAGCCTGCCTTTCCAGTTTGCCATTACCCTCTACCTCCTCTACCAGCAAGTTGGGGTAGCCTTTCTGGGAGGCTTGGCCCTGGCACTGCTGCTTGTGCCCATCAACAAGGTCATAGCTAACCGCATCATGATGAACAATAAGGAGATGCTGAAACACAAGGACACTCGGGTCAAGGTGAGGGGCAGCTTGTGGCTCTCTGAGTTTGTTGCTATATTTTCTTCCCAGTTGTCCCTAGAACGCTGGCTTTTTGGCCACTTGTCATGATCCAAAGCAGATTAATTGAATCACAGCTGTTGGGAAAAATGCTACAGGGGGCACACATAGACACACACATACAGTTCAGAAGTGTTTCAGGGTGATGCAGTTTCACTAACCACAAGACAGTGAACCTCTAATGCTTGTCTTGCTCCCTGAGCTAATTCAGGTTCCCTTGCAGATTTTTCTGTGTGTAGTAGTGAAGGTAGGATTCCTGATTGCTTCCTCTAGAGTTGTTTCTGTCCTGTTGCTCCAGTAATGCTATCAGTGGTGAGGTGGCTTGCAGTCTGGACAAAGGCAATGACCACAGACGTTGTGGTTTTATATCACTCCAAGCTTGGCACCCTCAGTCATCTTTTCCACTGCTTTTTGCATATTTGTGGTGCCATTTCTCTCCTCACCACATGTCAAACGTTTGATTCCCATCTTTTAGCCTTGTATCTCTTATGTGAGGGGACAGCACTTTCGCTCGCCATTTCCATTCCATGGAAGCATGAAACATAAGTCAGCTCCATGTCAGAACTGTTGAGAGCTTTAAAAATACTTCTTTTCCCAACAGAAGGTGCATCTAGTTGTGTGGGGTATGCTGGACTTTCTCCAGCTATTGTAAGACTGCTTTGCTGGGTGAACTCTCTCTTGTTAGTTTTCTTTCATGTTGGGCACAGACACATCTCAGCTTGCTCTGCACATGCTGACCTGAGAGCAGGAATGAGAGGACAGCATGCTGCAGGGACACCTGAGCTGCTGGATGTGAGCCAGCCAGGCTCTGGGCACCGACTAGCTGTGTCACGACAGGCCTGAGAGTTGAGTGTTGCTGTCTCAAGGCACTGTCAGGCCAAAGTAGGTAAATGGCACCCAGGCTGGAGCTAGTAATTCCACACATGCCTTTACCCGTGTTGCACATCCTTCAGTTGGGAAGTAGTGTAGTATTTTGCCTTTTGCTGAGCCGTACACAGCACAGGTGGCTGAGGAAGCTGGTGGAATGAGTGAGAGCAAAGTTCCCAGTAGCTGCCACTTGAGTTTGTCTTTGTTAGCAATAAATGGTTCCTGGTATCTCAAGCCTGGCCTTTAGCAGGAGGCAACTGTAAACTTGGCCTCAGCTCAGATGCCTAGTTGGCATTTGGTGCATTAGGCAGGCACTGGTTGCTCTATGTACTTTTCCTCTTTGCCTGTAGCTTATGACTGAGTTCCTATGTGGCATTCACGTGATCAAGTTTTATGCCTGGGAGAAGCACTTCAGCGCCAGGATAAATGCCTGCCGGGCTAAAGAACTGCAGAAGTTACGAGCCATCAAGTACTTGGATGCTGTGTGCGTGTATCTGTGGGCAGCACTGCCTGTTGTTGTCTCCATTGCCATCTTCATCACCTATGTCCTGTTGGGTCACCAGCTCACTGCCACAAAGGTGAGTAGGTAGTAGGGAGAGCTCCACCCTTGTCTTGTGGAGAGGAAAATCTCTAGTGGGGCTGCAGTCCTGAGGCATCTTCTCTGGGAAATAAACCCAGCCTGTGTCTCCCCACAGCTCTCCAGGCTCTTGCTGGTGAAGCTGTTTGGATGATACAAGATGTAAGGGAGGTACTGCCTCCAACTCGTGCTTGTTTTCTTACCCATGCAGGTGTTTACAGCATTGGCCCTTGTCGGGATGCTTATTCTCCCCCTCAACAGCTTTCCATGGGTGTTGAATGGGACTTTGGAAGCCAAAGTTTCCCTGGATCGAATCCAGCGTTTCCTTGAACTCATGGACCAGGACCTGGAAGCTTATTATGCCCTTGGTAATGGTGAAGGGTGCTGCTGGGCTTGGGACTGTGGGCAGGGGGCATTTGAAGCAGAAAGCTGAGGTGTGAGTCCCAGGGGCAGTACTGGCGGGCATCTGGCTGTCACCCCGTGATTCAAGATGTTTGGTTGTCAGAGGCAGAGTGAAGGCATTTCATTTCTGTGGAAAATGGGAGACAAGGCTGTAACACTCCTCTTTACCAACCGTAGGCCCTTGCTTGTCCCACAGAGCCCTGCTCTTAGTGTCCCTTTAGAAGTTGCTCCTTTCTCTGTCCAAAGCTCCTCTGACACTGAAGCCATCAACAGCCTTGGCTTTGCCTGGCAGAGAGGCTTGAGTGGCTGCGTCTCTCCTGAGCTGTCTCAGCAGCCTTTCTCTCCTTCCTTGCTTTTTGCCAGCTCTCTGACATTCTTTTACCTGCAACAATAATAAAACCAGGTTATCCTTACAGTGTCTCCCTGAGAGCCAGCAGGTCACCATGTGCATCTGGTGGGAGCTGGGGACAGGGGGGTTGGAGGAGGTATAAGTTTAAGAGGCAAGAATCTCATTCTGTGGTTGGGTCAAGGTCATCACGGCGGTGCGCTGCCCCATGGTCTTATCCGTTTGGGAACAAAGTAGATAGTATTTGTGATGCTGAGTGCCTTTCATTTTCTGACTTCATAGCAGTGCAATGCTGTGCTGCTTTTCTCTTGCAGATAGCCCTTCAGGTACTGCTACTGCCATGGAGATGCGATGTGCAGCCTTCTCATGGGCACCAGTTGAGGCGGAAAGCACCAGGCAGCCCTTTTCCGCAGGCAGTCTGCAACTGCACATTGAGAACCTGTCAGTGAGAAAGGTGAGCGAGGACGCAGGAGGTAACAGAGAAGAACAGCAGTAGAGAAGCCAAATAATGGAGCAGGGGTGGCATATTTTCATGTGTTCCTGATCTTATGAGCTGTGCATCAAAATCTCTTGGTCAGGAGGCACAGGACACATACCACATCTTTCAGAGCTGAAGGGTGCTGGAGGAGGTCCAGGCATGGCTCACAGACAAGAGATGAACCAGCTCCCTCTGTTTTCTACCACTGCTGCAGGAGAGGACTGGGCAGGGAACACAGCTGGGCTCCAGAGTTAACACTCCATGCAGATTTGTGTCCTGCCATATCAGGAGTCTGGTTTACCCAACAACTATACCCAGCTCTGCTGCTGAACCTGGGAGATAGTCCTAGTTTAAGATAGCAGTCAGCTTTCTTACAGGCTATGTGTGGCTCAAGAAATCTGGACAAGCCACCCTGTATTAGCACATCAGGTTGCTCCTTTTCATTTCCCTTTGCAGGGGATGCTCCTGGGGGTTGTTGGGAAGGTTGGCTCTGGCAAAAGCTCTCTGCTTGCAGCCATCACTGGAGAGCTCATTAAGTAAGTAGCCTAAAGACTTCTTCCTGCCTGGTCCCTCCATGCCACGGCAGGCAGGGACTGTCCAATGCTATCCCTATTTGTAGGCCATTTTGATCTGCCAACAGCTTTGCTTTGTTGGCCTTTCTACCCACTTCTGGTGTGCTTGCAGACAAGGTGGACAAGTGTATGTTTGTGACCTGGAGCAAGGATTTGGTCTGGCCACACAGGAGCCTTGGATACAGTTTACCACTGTCCGTGAGAACATCCTTTTTGGGCGCGAATATGATGCCAGGCTGTATGAGGAGGTGGTGGAGGCCTGTGCCCTCTCCGAGGACCTGAGTGTGAGTGCCTAAACTGTAAACCTGCCTGGGCCTTCTTGGTCATCTTTTGCATCCAGCCTGAGCCTCACTGGGAGCAGTTCTCGTTCTTTCAGGCTATAGACTGGCTTTTCCAATGTCCCAATCACAGTGTTACTTTGGTTACCAATCCCATACCATACCTCGCTCCACGGTTCTTTAAGATGTGAAGTCAGTCTGGTAGCAGTTTGGATGGTTTCTGCTGCTGCTGAGCCAAAAGCTCTTGATCCTGGGGAAACGAGTTGTTCTTGCAGAGCTGATGACTACCGAGTTTTTCAGGCAGAACCTATCAGCAGCTGATGCTTTTTTGGATCAGAAGGGACTTCCCTGGGATCTGGAAGGCCTGAGTCTGTGGTCTTCCAGTCAGTAATACACATTCTAGGTTTGAGGCTTATAGCTGTATTAGTCAGTAAACCTGGCTGTTACATATGTAGGAAGCTAGACTTCTCCCAGTTTATAACCTGATGCCTGAGTTTCTGAAGTGCCAAACACGAGGAGCTCCTGTTTGCTTTGGCAGGAGCTATGAATACTCTGTAAAGGCAAGATACTTATTTGAGCAGCAGTAGACTATGCCTATGCTACCAAATCAAGATGAAACTGTTTCTAGCTACTGAAACTCTGTAGTTTTTACTGCTAAACTGTCTGGATGGGCCCTTGCATGATTTTGGTGCAGGTATAGCTCTCGCTCTTCCAGAAAATTCCCAGGTGCAATTTCAGAGTCATCTCAGACCAGAAGTTGCTCTTAATGGGTACTTCAGACGTGGCCACGCTATTCTGGAGTGTTAGAGAGTTTAGTTGCATAAATCCCAAGCTTGCCAGTTGTCTGCAGAACCAGTGCATAAACTGTTGCATTGTTTAATTTTTGGTAAGGTGTCACCTTAAGGAATTGCTGCCAGAGGCAGGAGAGGGACCCCAGTGTTCTGGTTTTGGGTCCCCAGTAGTTTCCTGTCCCTTCTAAATGGATTTTCTTGAATGTTTCAGATTTTACCAGCAGGTGACCAGACAGAGGTGGGTGAAAATGGTGTGGCACTCAGTGGGGGACAGAAGGCTCGAATAGCCCTTGCCAGAGCCATTTACCAGGTAAATAGCAAAGGAGTCATGCTGTGGCAGGTTGTGCCCAGTGCCAAGTCAGATGTAAAGAAGCTGGAAGCACCCAACTGTACAATGTGCTCTGGTAGCAGGTCTTAAACCACATTGTGCTGCCCTAAAGGTGCTGGCAGTGTGCCACACAGAGGTACTTGTACTTTTCTCCACAGCACTGCCTGTTCCGGCAGGGTCAGCAAGCTGTATCCTTGTCTTTTGTCTCCCTCTCAGAAGAAAGAGCTTTACCTCCTTGATGATCCCCTGGCTGCTGTTGATGCAGACGTAGCCAGCCATCTTATGCGGAAATGCATTCTCGGAGTTCTCAAACACAAGACCAGGATCCTTTGCACCCACAGGACGGAGTTTTTGGAGAAGGCCGATGCCTTGTTGTTGATAGACAATGGCAGAATAGTTAAGACAGGTACACTGGCTGTCTTCTCAGGCATTCATTTGTGCCTGTGTGCCAGTCTTAGAATGGCTTAAACAAAGATGGACATAAGGTAGTAGGAATAACTAGTGGGGGACCCAGTGATAAAGAGCTTGAGGACACTGCATGTGGGCAAAGATGGGGTGGAAGGGAATGTGCAAATGCACAGATAAAACAGGACAGCCCTAGAGGTGGGGAGCTGATAAGGCAGAAGGCCATAGCAGGTAGTATGGAGCAGGGCCTTCAAGGGTGCAAGTGCTGTGAGAGAAGATAGGGAATGTTACGAGAAAACAAACCTGGGCCATTTCATAGCAAGAGGCAGTGAGTAGCTGGCATCTATTCCTCACAGACTCTGAAGATTTTGCATGTCTCTCTTCACAGGTACACCAGCTGATATCCTGCCACTCGTGGAAGCCTTCCCCAAGTTCAAGGATATGGACCAGAGGCGGAAAGATAAAGGTCTATACCTGGCAGGCTTGAGGCTGGCTGGGGCAACACAGCTCAGCTGACCCCCCAGACAGAACCTGTGGCTGATGGCCTTAGAGCAGAGCTCCCACCACCTTGCTCTGCTGTGTCAGTGCTGATCTGTGGGTAGTGTGTGCATAGAGGGAGAAGAGGCCCATGTATCGTTGGGTATCAGTCTGGAGCAGTATTTGAATCTGTTGTTCCACTTGTAGTCTAGCTTTGGATGAAGGTCTGCCAGGATTGGTGCACCTGTCTTGAAAGAGGAGAAAGGAGGGAAGAAAAGTCTCCCTCATAGCCTAGATTTGCTCTGTTCACAGCAAGGAGCAGCTGCAGGAGGAACTTACATCGCACTAACCTTTGCTTTTGCCTCTATTCACACAGCCCCTGATGAACAGGGCCAAGAAGAGGCCGTAGAGACAAAGGCAGAAGAATCAACCCAAAATGATCATCTCATCCACAAGGAGGAAGAGAAGAAAGAAGGGGCCGTGGCTTTTCAGGTGTACAAGGCATATTGGTTGGCAGTGGGCAGCTGCTTGGCATTATCCATCCTCTTCTCGCTGCTCCTGATGCAAGGTGAGACAGTGGCCCAGCAGCACATCTTTCATTAGACATTTCTCTCCTCTTGTTCCCTGATGGTGTGGAGTCCAGGGAAGAAAAGAGGCCAGGGGTTTAACTGCTCTCCGTGCAGCAGTAAGACCCCTTTTCTCTTCCCCAAACTAAAGTAGCATGGTTGGGAGGGGGTACATGTGGGATCTGAGGTCTCACTGCTGCAGTTGCATGTCTGCTCCTCGAGCAGTGCCCTGTTGCTGCTGCAGCTCAAGGCTGTTCCCTTGCTCCTGCTCTACTACTAACAGTGGAGAATGAAGGCAGGGGAATACTAGGCTGGGCAGTGAGACAAGAAAAAAAGTTGTCCAGCAGCTTCCCCTCCAGCTTTTCTGCTTCATATTTGCTGATTTGAAGGCTGAATCTCTCTTCATGCAGTCTGTCTTTCTCTGTAGCATCCAGAAATATCTCAGATTGGTGGCTGTCACACTGGATCTCCAGCATATCCCAGACAGCAAATACCTCTGTGATGGTCTGCTCAGCTTCCCCGCCTTCCCCAGAGCTGCTTCTCTTCTCCATTGTGGGGCTTGTGTAAGTGAATCTGGTCAGGAGATGTCAAAGGAAGCTGGAAACACACTCCCATTTTGCCTTTAAGTGCATTTCCTGTGAAGATCCTTGTTGAGAGCAGGGATAAACTGACCACCCTGCTGCAGGGGATCTGTGTGGCTGCTTCAACAAAGAAAGAGAACTGAAATCTCTGACCTGATGAGGTGCCCAAAGGGCTTCTGCCTGCGGCTGATGGAAGACCCCTAGCTGTATAGTAATCAGAGTGTTTGCCCCAGCATGCTGAAGGAGTGGTCTCTCACAGGAGTATCAGGTTTAAGTATCCTGGTTTCCCTTTGAGTATGCTCCTGGGTTCTCATGCCCTGTCTGTGAAATTACTGTCATGAGGACCTTGGCAGATTCAAAATCTTCCTCCTTCTGTGTTCCAGCTCCCCCATTCAAGCTCTGGAAACCACACCAGTCCCTTCCAATGGCTCACTGGATGTGAATTTCTACCTGATAGTTTATGGGAGCATTGCAGGGGCCAACTCCCTCTTCACCATTCTTCGGGCCTTCCTCTTTGCTTACGGCACTATCCGTGCTGCCACTGTCATTCACAACCGACTGCTCCAGAGGGCTCTAAAGGTAATGGTCAGAAAGTTCAAGGCAGGCTGGGGCTCCTGCAAGTTGCTCTGCCTTGACGTTCTTCACATAGTTGGGAGTAAGGGTTTGGGAGGTGGTTTAGGGTTTCTGCTGGTATTAGCTGATGAGCTCCCCATCAGACTATATCCAAAAAGGGCTGCACCACAGCCGGCGCAAGGGGCCAATGAGCTGGGGTTCACAATGTGTCCCATAAGGCTTGTTCCATTCCATGGAGGGGGGTTTTATGGCTGCCACCTGCATCTATTCACTCATTAGGCTTATATAGCCAAGATGAGGGCCAGTTGAATCAAAGTAGCTTTTGCAGGGTCATGAGCTCAGATTCAGATGAGATTGGAAGGAGTTACTGAGCAAGGTTTAGGGCTGATGCTGGTATGTGCCAGTTAATGTTCTTTAGGATTTGGGCTTCCTTGGGTCCTCAGGCTAGAGTTAGGATTAGAGGACTGGAAGATAGGATTGGAGGCTAGGATTGTCTTGCTGGCTACTGGTGGGCCAGTATGGGATCTAAGTGACTATCCTGGTAGCTGTCTGCCATTTGATACAGAAGGGCTCCTTCCTTTTACCATGCAAACAGCATGAGTTGTTTGGCTGCGAGTGGCTGCTGGCTTTGGAGTCTGAGATTTCTTCTCCAGCTGAGGAAAGGAAGGGGGCTGTCATGGCCACCCCTTTGTGGCCTTACCTGCTTCCCTTGGGGCTGCTCTCCTGGGCCCTGTTCTGTGGCTGAATCTCACTGCAGCTAACTGGCTCTTACTTTCTGGTTCCCTTGTTGCTAGGCCACAATCACCTTCTTTGACACCACACCAACAGGCCGGATCCTGAACCGCTTCTCCTCAGACCTGTACTGCGTGGATGACAGCCTGCCATTTATCCTCAACATCTTCCTGGCCAACATGTATGGGCTCTTGGGCATGCTGGTGATAATCACCTATGGCCTCCCTTGGATTGGTCTGGTCTTACTCCCTCTGGCTGCCCTCTACTTCTCCATCCAGCGCTATTACCGGCGCACATCCCGGGAGCTCAAGCGCCTTTACAGTGTTACCCTGTCTCCCATTTACACTCACTTCTCAGAGACCCTCTCGGGCCTGAGCATCATCAGAGCCATGCGGGCAACACAGAGGTGAGTGGAAAGAAAGAGCACCCAGAGAACCAGAGCTTTGGCTTTATAGACCAGGGCCTTCCTGATGTGGGGCTGGTTATAGGGTGGCAAGAATGCCTCTGGCCTGTGGCAGCAGCAATGGAGGTTGAGTGGTGTGAACCTCTGTTTTGTGCCTGTCAGGTTTGAGCTGGAGAATCAGCTGCGTCTGGAGGAGAACCAGCGCTGTCTTTTTGCCAGCAACACAGCGATGCAGTGGCTGGACATCCGCTTGCAGATGATTGGGGTTGCTGTGGTTACCGCTATTGCAGGAATTGCCATCATCCAGCACCAGAAGCAACTGGGAAATCCAGGTAGGCTGCCAGGGATTGTTTTATGCCTACCCCTAGCCTGTGGCCCAGGGTATCCTCCTCTCCTAGCCCAGAGCTGTACATCTTCCTACACTGGGGTAAGATCCAGAGCTTCTGCTCCCTGTCCCTCTACAAGTCACCCACAGTGTAGTGCTTCAGCTCCTGTCCCTCCTCCTGTGTGTCCCCATCCTCGAGTGGGATCCCAGGCTCCAGAGTGCTGACTTCTGTCTTGTTTCTTTGTCCTGCCACCAAGATCCCAGCTCCTTCCCTGCCAGTAACATTCTTGCTCATGCTTTTGTCCTTGTAGGACTTGTGGGCCTGGCACTCTCATACGCCCTGTCTGTCACAAATCTGCTCTCGGGCCTCATTTCCAGCTTCACGCTGACAGAGACCATGATGGTGAGTGTGGAGCGGACAGAAGAATACACCACAGACATCCCCACAGAGCCCCAGGATAAACTGGTCCAGGTAAAAGCTCAAATACGTTCTCAGGGGCTGGCCCATCTTCTGGCTCTGTGCCCTGCACTTGCCTCCTGGGCACGTCACAGGGTTCCAGTGAATGGGTGGAGGGCCCTCATCCACAGAAACCATGTTGATTGCTCATCCTTTACCAGTACATCCCCTGGGGATGATAAATGTCTGGCAGAAGTTGGTGAAGGCTGGAATGACAGGGAGGGGTAAGAGACCAGAACGGGTGCTAGGTCCAAGCTGTGAGAGAAAAACAAGCCTAGGAAGGGGGCTGGAATTGAGCTGGGCTATGCGTTGGGTCTGCTTAGAACCAGGCAGCCATCCAAAGGAATGGATGGGGTTTGGCCTGTGGGGAGGTGAGGCTGAAGATGACAGTGGGTGATGGTCATACCCTGTCCCACCTGGGTATCCCTCTTAGGTTGCTGCTGACTGGCCAAGCCAGGGGCTTGTGGAGTTCCAGCAAGTGGTCCTGGCCTACCGAGCGGGCTTGCCTAATGCACTTGATGGTGTGAGCTTCACCGTTTACCCCGGAGAGAAGGTGGGGATTGTGGGTCGCACAGGATCTGGAAAATCCACCCTTTTCTTGGCCCTTTTCCGCATGCTGGAGCTGAAATCGGGCCGGATTCTCCTGGATGGTGTTGACAGCCAGCTGGTGGGCTTGGAGGAGCTGAGGTACGGAGCTGAGCAGAGTGGAGGGTAGCTGGCAGGGCCTGGAGGCTGAGAGCTGTCAGTGGTTGGATGCCAAAGGGAAGAGTGAGAAGCAAAGGCCTTACTGTTGTGGCACCCTCTTGTCTGATTGTGGCAGCTTCTTATGAATTGCTCTGTTGTTTCTGAACAGCTGTGCTAAGGAAACCAGGCTGAATATGTGACCCATGTCTCTGTGCCTCTAAGATACGCAGCAAGCAAAGACACCTCACCCCAGGAAAAAAAAAAACAAACAGGCCTTTGCTTTTCTGCAGAACCCACCCCATGAGCCTTCAGCTCTCGTTTGCTTGCAGATCTAGGCTGGCCATCATCCCCCAGGATCCATTTTTGTTCAGTGGCTCAATCCGAGAGAACCTGGACCCCCAGGGGAAACGGACAGATGCTGAGCTCCGCGAGGTGCTAGAGCAGTGCCATCTGTGGGATGCTGTTACTCAGATGGGTGAGTCTGAACCCAGTGAGAAGCAGCTGGTGAGCCCTGGTAGTGGGAGAGGGGAGAAGGCCTCAGCTCAGTCAGGGAGCTGAGGAAAAGCAGCCAGGTGGAGGCAGTAGGGAATTGGTTAGGTGAGGGCACACTAGGACCGGGGTGGGAACAGGTCAGTGGGACCTGGTGGTATCCCCTGAGATTTAGTGGCAAGGGACTGGCAGGTGATGGACTGGGTGACAGAGTCTTGCTGATGAGACCAGGCCCCAGTGGATGTTAGAGCAGAGCCTGAAAGATAAGCTAGTCCCTAGTTTTAGGGGAGCGTGGCGTCTCTCTGCCAGATGTCGTGTCCAAGCATAAAGACTCCAGTTCCCAAGGCCTGGGCCTGAGCAGGATTGGGATTTTGAGTGCTACTGGGAAAGCCCCAGACTCAGGGAGCTGTTTGGGGCCCTGCACAGAGCCTGGTGGGGTGACTGCTGAGCTTGACCCCTGCAGGTGGATTGGACAGCGAGCTGGGAGAGAGGGGAAAGAGTCTGTCCCTGGGACAGAGGCAGCTGGTGTGTCTGGCAAGAGCCCTCCTGACGCAGGCCAAGGTGAGTGCCCTGCCTCCATCAGAGTGAGGGGGAGGGCGAGCTGTGATGGCTGTGTGGGGACAGCAGAGCAGAATGCTTCGGGGTTGGGGGTGTAATGGGAAGAGACATCCTGTGCTACCTTCTTGGGCCATCTCTGGGCAGGGATTGGGGTCTCCCCTGTGGTGCTTGGGAGCTCCCTTCACTCTCTGTCCCTGGCAGGTACTGTGCATCGATGAGGCCACAGCCAGCGTGGATCAGAAGACTGACCAGCTGCTGCAGCAGACCATCCGCCAGCGCTTTGCTGACAAAACTGTTTTGACGATTGCTCACAGGTATGGAGGAAGCAGCATTCTGCACCTAAATTCGTCCTACCGCTCACAGGGAGTGGTGGCTGCACCTGCCATGCCTGGGCCTTGAGCTGAGCAGGCAGGTCATGGTGATGAGGCTTTTCAAGTGCAAAAGGCTGGACCTTGCCTATTTGCCTTTTCTGCTTTATTAGCCCTTAGGTGCTGGGAACAACTGGATATGAAAACGTTGTACCCAGAAACTGGGGGACAGAAGGGCTAAACACTGCGTCGTATGGCAGATGGCTTTTCCTGGACACTGCCTACTGGGACTGGGGGAGTGAATCGGACCTTGTAGTTCTGCCATATGAGGGCAAGGAGTGATGGAGAAAGGAGCAGCGTGGAGACCCGGGAGGAGCAGTGTCTCTGGCTCAGTAGAGGGCACTGCAGGGCAGCCGGCGCAAAGGGCTGCAGGCAGCCCTGGCCGGGGGAGTCAGAACGCTGGGTAGTTGTTTCCCAAACCCCTGAGTTTTGGTCCCAGCCTGCACCCGGTGGTGACAAGCTAGGCACTGCCCAGGCAGGACAGGGCAACAGTGCTTGCCTCACAGCTGAGAGATTTAGCGTAAGCGTAGGGGCAGTAGAAGGTTGCAGGCAGAGGGAGGAGGGCAAAACATGAATACCGTGAATACTGAGAAGGGTTGGGTCCAGGGTGCTCTTACTCTTGCTAAGTGGAGGACAATTTGGAGGAGGGTTATGCAGTTTTATGGAGGGTGTTTTCAAAGCACAAAGGTTACCACAAAAATAAAAATCAAATGAGCAGGTGGCAGGGGGTGGTGTCCTGCTGCATAGAAGTGGGAGTGATAGATGACAGGCAGGGTGGGCTGGGCCTGGCAAGTGAATCAAGTGGGTCTTGTTAAATACATCAGATAGGAGGGAAGCAGGAGGGGTGTGAAGGGAAGATGGTTCCTACACTAGGGGCATTATGCATAAATAGAGTAGAAAGGTAAGGGCACCGTGGGCTGAGGTGTGTGTTTGGGTTGGGTGAGGGGAGGCCACCTTGATGGAGGAGTAATTAGAGAGGAGAACCAGAAGAGGAAGGAGCGGCAGAAGGCTAGGCAGCAAGGCTGGGTTGAAGATGGCCCCAGCCCCTCTTCCACTGGGATGAAGGGAGATGGGGGAGAGCAGTAAGGAGGGAGAGGTGGTGATGGGGTTGTTTTGTACCCATGGTTCTTCCATGCCATTCAGCTTCGGGTGAACCATTGACTGGATGGGTGAAATCTAGGATGGGAAGTGACTCAGTACTTGTCCGTCACTCCTTCAGGTCACTTCCAGTGCTGCAGCCTGGCACTCTTGGGGATGAACGTGTAACCAGAGTCCTGAACCCCATAATGCTTTTTACCTGCTCAAATCCTGTGCAGTGTCTTCCCTGTGACTTGCAGCTTTGTCAGGCTGTAGTTTCGCACTGAACAGTGCATAACTGCAACGGCATTCCTGCTGCCCTGTCTTCCCTCCCCAGAGCCAGAGGTTGCTGCCCTGCTAGCAGTCTGGGCAGAACAGGGTGCATATGTGTGCTGTGGTTGGCAGTCTGGCAACTACAAATCCACTGGTGGTGGCAGCGTAAGCAAAGATGCCAGACTGCTGGGGAATGGCAGCTGATGCACAAGTCCATTTCTGCTGCCCTCAGGAGGTGGCAGGTGAGGAAATGTAGGGGCAAACAAAAGCAACTCAGTAACTCTCCTGTGGGAATGGAGACATCTTGTGCAACCCCAGAATCAGGTGTGTCTTGAGCTCTTCCCTCCACAGAGCTTCCCTCTGCACTCCTGGTGCCCTGCCATGCCCAGCAGCCGGAAGGCATCACCATGCTCTCCTAAGAGGTGGTGCGTTTCCGCAGTGTGCAGAGGCTCTCTGGGCAGCTGGACTGCAGTATGCCCCTGAGTGCATAGGGAGATCCTCTACAGACCCTGAGGCTGGGCATGTCTTGGGCCACCCCTTGACAGCAGGGGAAGCAGTATCCAGGGTTTCTCCTCAGATCCACCAACATGTGTCCTGGTGTTTGCTGTCCACAGGCTGAACACCATCTTGGATTCAGACCGTGTGCTGGTGATGCAAGCTGGGAGAGTGGCAGAGCTGGATTCACCAACCCGCCTAAGCCAGAAAGATGGCTCCTTGTTCCAGCGCCTCCTGCACAGCGGGCAGCAGTGACCTTCCTCCTGGGCTGAGCCCAGGCAGCCCTCCTGGCTCTGTGCCTGGCTTTCCTCTCACTTCAGCCACCAGCCCTGTCCCTGCAGGGCCAGGAGCTGCTGAGGTGAGGGAAGGGGTTATTCCAGCCTGCACACAGTGACTGTGTGTCCTCAGGGACGGGAGCATGGCACTGCGGCCTTTCCTTCAGTAGAGAAGATGGGACCTGATGTTTAGGGCCATGCAAGCCTGGGTGGTGGGATACTGCTCCACTCTAAGGCTCCCCTTTGAGATTACAGAGGGATTTTCTGCTCACTGAAGAATCAGTGACTCCTAGTCTGAGACTTCGTCTCACATGTACAATGTAAAATAAAGTGGAAATGTTCTTGTGAAGCTCCATTATTCAGGTTCCTGTGCCCTTTTCCCCCCAGACACAAGCTTCTTTGTGAGATACAGGAGTGGTGCCCTCTCTGCACAGACAACCGTACCTGCTCCCTACTACGTTCAGAGGGCACTGACCTTTCCAAGCCCAGAAGGTTGCACCCAGGGACCTTGCTGCCATTCCTCCAATTTACAGTGGAGAAGGCCTTCCCCTAAAGGGCCAGAATGTGATTACATTAAAGGCCTCTAAGACTAGTTTATTTCAAGACCACTTTTCCAAGGGAAACTCCCTATCCCTCCTGCTCTGCTCCCAGCTGCCCAAACCCACAGCTGCTTTCAGTTTTAGGATCAGATTGCTCTTCCCATCAGCACCCTTGGACTCAGTCTTTGGTTTTTCCCTTCTCCCAAACGCTCTAAGGCAACGCCTAGCAGGTACACACCTTTGCTACGCTGTCCTGAGGCGGGTCCTGTTCCTTCCCCTGAGGCTGCAGGAGCCATCTCCACCCCTGCAGCCAGAGCATGGGGCAGGACAGCTCCTGTGCCACAATCTGGGTTTGTGTTCTTGAGGGAAGTGATGGAGATACTCATCCAGAAAAGTAGCTGAGCGACCTGATCTAATTGGGTCTGCTGAGAGCAGGAGGTTGGTGTCCAGATGTCCCTTGCAACCTAAATTATTTTATGATTTTCTGATACACTGTTTCTGGGCTTGTAGTTCTTTTATTTGATAAAGGTACATCATCCATCCATGTATTAAAAAAATAATCTTTCTGATGAAGCCCCAGTCCCCTCTCCCAGGCCTCCTTCCTGGCTGAGTGCTCACTGCTCTGTGTGCTCTCTTCACGCCATCTTGAACCCAGCTCTGCAACCCTACAGGCCAGCAGCAGGATTTGGGTTGGTTTTACCCCACTGCTTTGCCCTCTGTGCACATGAGGAGGCACAGAAAACCCTGGCCCTGGCTGAGAGGTGCTGATTGCTGCACACCCGGACCAGCACAGGCAGGAGCAGACCTAGTGCAAAGGCTAAGTGACCTGGCCATCTACTGCCTCTTAGCCATGCTTTAGCGATGGTGAAGGCAGTAGCGTGTCTGCTTCCTATGGTCATCCCAGGCTTGGTAGCCTGTCCTCACATTCACTGCAGGGAGCTTAGCCTTTGTTGTATCAAGAAACACTACCATGTCTGATTTGAGGTTAGTGCCAGCTGCCTGCCTCAGAGTGACCAGGAGAAGAAAGGAGGATATGGATCTTGTATTGCTCCTGAACCAGCCACAGCATATCTCCAGCCTTGTCCATCTCCAGTTTCACCTGCAAGAGCATATGGGAAGGACCAGCTCAGGCCGAGAGGGCCGCAGAGGGGAGCAGGCCATGCTCCTCCTTGTCAGCAAACGGTGAGGCAGAAGCGCACACTGGAGAGGGGAAGAAGCTTGGTCGTTTATGGCCAAACCAGAAAGGACGGCTTCATAAGTGGGGGGAGAAGACCCCTGTATCATCAGGAGGAAAGTACAGAATGTGTTTGTAACCCCAAGTCTGACAGCAAGAGGAGGGGGCATTACCCAGGGCAGAAGAAGGGCAGGAGGGGACCCTAATGATCTCCAATGAACTGGCTCACAGAACCAGAAGGCCAGGGAGCAAGGGTGTTTGCTTGCTCTCTAGGGACATGGCGTCTGAAACGACAGCCTCCAGAAACAGCCAGGAGCCACCCCATCCAGTACTGGGGCAGGGAGGCCCATGCAGCCATGACTGTCCCGAATGCCCCACAAGAAACATCCCAACACCAGTGGAAACGAGGACAAAGCCCCTTCCAGTAGTCACAGAGAGGAGTTACAAAGGGCCTGGCAGAATTTGGGCTTGCAAGAAGACCGTGCCCTCCTCAGCACTACCTGTCCTGTTTCTGAGAGCTCATGTCGGACAATACTGGCACTGCGTGGCATGGGCTGCCGCAAGCGGCACGTCGCTGCTCCCCTGCAGGGCTGGCCCAACACAGCCCTGCTTTCAGATGCCTGTGGGTGCTGGCTGTGCCGGCTGCGTGGGAGACAGCTCAGACCCAGGTGGGGCCATCACACCAATGCTCGATGCCCAAGGGTTTCGTTGACGCGTTCACTGCCCTGGGAGCCCTTCCCTGCTGCCCAGCTTGTGCCGGCACGGCTGCCCAGGGTGCAGTTCGAGGGATTTGCCAGCGTGATGACCTGCCAGGGCCCAGCTCAGAGTCCTTGCAGCTCACAGCTCTGTTGTCTTCCTGGGCTCGATCAGGACGGTGTTGAGCATGCCCACCTGACACTCCTGGTCTTGGAGCTTCCTTGCAGCCTGAGAAGGGCTTTGGCACCAGTTTGACCTCTGACGGCCCCTCTGCCAGTTCCTCAGCATTAGCAGGACGGTGATGAGGACCAGCACTGCTGTCAGCACCCCAAACACCAGCACTGTCACCAGCTGGGCTTCGCTCAGCCCCGAGTCCCTTTGGGTCACCACCTCCTTCACGGAGATTTTCAACAACCCTCCCCCCAGCTCCTTCTCGCTGTGGTTGGCCACGCGCCGCCCCGTGACCACGGTCCTGACAGGCTCCGGCTGCGTCACCCCCGGCATCTCGCTGGTGGTGCTTTTCACGCCGCCGCCGTTCTCATGGTTCGCAGGGTGGTAGGGGGGAGCCCAGGTGGGCTCAGGGATGGAGATCTCGCAGGTTTTGCCAGTGAAACGGTCAGGACACAAGCAGTCGTAGTCATTGATGCGGTCGTAGCACTTTGCCCCATTTTTGCATGGCTGGCTGGCGCAGTCGTTGATGTTGATGGTGCAGAAACGCCCTTCGAAGCCCAGCTGGCACTGGCAGGAGAAGCGGTTGATCCCGTCGTGGCAGGTGGCACCATTGGCACAGGGACGCATCAGGCAGTCATCCACGTCGTTCTCACAGAGATCCCCCACGAAGCCAGCGAGGCACCGGCAGGTGAAGTTGCTGGCAAAGCCGTTTTCATCTTGACACTGCCCCCCGTTCTTGCATGGAGACCTGCGCGGAGAGAGCAAGGACAGGTCATGGCCCTGGAGAGCGAGCAGCTTCTCCCGCCCTGACCCCCTGCCCAGCTGCTTCTGTGCCAATGGGTCCGGCACCAGCCCTCTCCGTGGGGGCAGCTATCTCAAGGAGAAAACCAGGCGGGAGTTTCCGTCTCCCTGAGTGAGAGGCTGTGGGACCTCCTCGAAGGCTGCGGCTGTACACGGGCCCACCACCCGCCAGGGAAGGTCTTCAGCCAAATGCTCTGAAGAGGAAGCGTGCCCTCCTGATGCTCCCCAAAGGCATGACGGGTGTCAGCTCATCACACCTACAGCAGCGAGGGATGGGAATCTGTTCAGATTGCAACAAAGACCTTGCCCTGGTGGGACCATGTGGTGCACACAGCTAAACGAAAGCCAAAGATTGTTTTGGCTTAACTCCATTACCACATGGAAATCCACAGATAACGAGTCAAGCTGGGCCACTGCTTGGCAGTGCGTGACCCAAAGCTAATGCTGTCTATAATCTTGCTGCCCTCCCTGCCATGTCTCACCCTGCCTTCTCACAGGGCCCCGTCTTCATCTCGCAGTCCTTCCCGTGGAAGCCTTCTGGACACAGGCAGGAATATTCCCCATCTCGATCATAGACGCACTGAGCCCCATTCTGGCATGGGGACTGATGTTCGCAGATGTGTATGTCTGAGGGGAAAGGAAAAGGTGGGAATTAGTGAGAAAAGAGGGGTGATGTGGCCAATTCAGTTCAAACACAGCCTGTCAAACCTAGTGGGGGTGGAGAAATGCCAAGAGCTTCTCCCACCTCTCCTCCAACAGGCACCTGCAGCGATAGAAGTGCAGCGCCTCCGTGGTGCCTCCCAGCTACCATCTGCAAAATGCACAGGCTTAGGAGTGCAGCGAAAGCAAATTGTCGTGCAGATCTGCATAACGTGAAGATGCTGTGCACGCCATCTGGCCAGCCAGTGCAGACCCCATGGCACAGAGGAGCCTCTGAGGCCAGAGGAAGGGACCAGGGAGTCCGCTGGCCACCTGCCAAAGGCAGGAAGCCCCGGGGGAAGCAGGAGGTGCTGCCCGGAGCCCCGCCATGGCATGGGAAAGGCAGTGAGTTCATCTGCTCCGTTTCCTGAGGCTGGCCGGTGTCGTGGCAGCTCTTGCCGTGCAGCCAGGGAGCAAGTGCCGGCAGCCTGACCTCTTCTGCAGGAAGGGGACGGTCCCAGCTGCGGCAGTCAGGCAACATCCCATCTCCCGGGCTGCCCAACCTGCATCACCCAAGTGGCTTCTGGCTATGCTGGCTGACCTGTCCATGCAGGGTGTGCTGGGCTTCTGCCCTCACCACTGGAGGTTGGGATGTCCAGTCTGTGACTCACCTTTGTCACAGAACTTGCCGGCCCAGCCGGTGTGACAGATGCACTGCCAAGGCTGGTGGCACGTCCCGTGGAGACACCCCGGCATACGCACGCACTCCTCGCAGTACTCGCCCTCCCAGCCTGGATCGCACCTGCAGGAGGACAGGGCACGGCAGCATGATAAAACCCAAGCAGGAGCTGCGGAAAAGCTGGCTGCTTGCCAGGCAGGGTTCCCACACATATGGCAGTGCTGAGAAACCCTCTCAAAGTCCCCCATGAACCTGCTGGCTCCCTCCTCCAGAGGAGGTCAGTACTGGCATCTAATCTTTCCATGGAAGCAAGCAGACAAAGCGGGAGCAGACTCACCCTCTGCAGCCAGGGAGGGTGAGGGGGCAGAAACAGAGCTCAGCAGCTTCACTTTTAGTGCCCACGTCCCACTGCTCTCCTCCAGCCAACCACTCCGTATACACCACTGCATTAGCTCAGTAATTCTGGCACCTCCCTCATCATGTAGCCAGTCTGACGGGCAGAGAAAAGCCCCATCCTTAACCCTGAACTCTGAGGGAAAGGGACAAGAGGCCCCTGAGGCCCGTGTGTTTCATTGTGCCCCCTTGCATTATAACATGTCATTTTTTTGTCTGAAGTGCATCGTAATCCAGCTGCTAAGCCTTGCTTGCCATGGCTGGCATATGGAATAGACTTAGCAGCCAGCTCACAAGGGGAGTACGATGGGAAAACGTGCAGTACGCAATGAGACTTCTGGCCCTAGAAGAGCATGGCAGTGGTGATAGGTAAGTAAAGCCAAGCCGAGTTGCTTCAGTGGCTTTCCTCAGACCTGCCAGCTCCAAGGGCGAAAGCAAGTGATAACAAGATAAGAGCTGAGTGGAGGTGGCACCAGCCACAACAAAAGCTATACTCAAAACAGCATGAAAGTAAACCTAACAAAAACAATGAGATCTCTAGAGTAAGCAAGGGGGTTCATTTTCATGGCTGGGGCTCATTTCAGTGCGGTGTGCGGTGACTGCAGCTTTGCCAGGGTGCTCCAAGGCCGCACTTTCACACCTGGACTGGCCATTCTCGCTGCAAGTTGTTCCAAGGAGATGAGGAAGGTTAAAAAATTAAATATATATGTTAGAGGCTTTTTGACAGAAACAGAGGCAATACCACATGCCTGATAGAGTCTGGGGAAATGCATTTATACCTAGACAGCCATGAGCTTACAGAGGGCTGTGGGCACCCCTACCCCCAGTATCCGCAGGGAGCAAGCACCATCAACTCTTCCCCTTCTTTAAAAGGGAGATGGCCAACATAAAAATTGCCACAGAGAGGGCCAGGTAAGCAGCCAAGCCTTCCTGAGTTTGGGTGATTTCAATGGGGTACTGCCAAGCTGCTGAAGGGTTCAGCAAATGCTCTGGAGGCCTGATATCTAGAGCAGCAACTCACGTGTGCCTCTACCAAAAAGACCTACAGCTAGGTCACCCGCCACATGGCTGGGGTCTTCACAGCACTGAGCTCCCCTGAGCAGCCACAGCCGCCGAAAGGGCTCAGGGAGGAGCGAGCTCTTTGCAGCTGCAATCGGGGGCCCAGCAAAACCAGAGCTGGATGCTCCCTGATGCAGCAGTGTGGTTATGGTCACCACCAGGCCACATCTGCTCCATTAGGTGGGAACGAGCGGCCCAGGTGTGGTGTGACACTGGGGGCTGTGCTGCAAAAGGGGGCTGAGCATGCCCCAGTGAGGAGAACAGGGTGGCAAGTAGGCAGTCTGTCCCCTTGCAGCACAGGTGTCTGGGCCAGCCCAAAGCAGCCTGCTCCTCCCGAGGCTGCCCTGCAGGGCAGGGGCTCTGGGTGGCCATACAGTGGGACGAGATGCAGTGTCCGGGGCCATGGCAGACCAGGGCAGCCACGTGGTTGCTTCCCAGGCGGAAGTACAGGGTCAGGCTCTGAGCTTTGCCCCTGCGGGATGTGGGCACCAGCTGGAGCTGGGATGTCAGGGATCACGCACGCACTTCTGCCATGGTAGCCCCCAGCTTGCTGGTGAGCCCTCTATGAAAACACTTGGAGATCCCCATCAGAGCCCAGCCTTCTGAGAGGGGACCCCTGATGACCCCAGACATTCATGTGCACGCTGGCAGCTCTTCTCTTCCACGCCCCCAGGGAGAGCACCCCTATCTCAACCAGTAAGCAGGCCAAGCAAGCTGCCTGACCGCCAAGCCTGCTCTAATGCCTGATGACTTTCCCCATTGTATCTGAGCTGAAGGCTGCCTCCCATCACCCAGGCATGGCCAGGCTGTCCTAAGCTCCTGTCTAGACAAAAAAGGCTCAGCAGAACGATGTTGGTCAGTGTGTAGCGGGGGGGGACCCTGGAAGCACTGGAGCAAAGGCGGCAGGAGACCAGAAAGAGGTTGAGGGATCAAAATCTCCCACTCCAGAGGGTGTCAAGTACAAAGAGAGCAGAGTTGTCAATTCCAGGTGTGGGTGAGCGGAGGAGGAGGTGCTTCAACTCGGGGCAGGGGTGTAGGCACTGGGGATGCAGCATCAAGGGAGGGAGAGCCGTTACAGTCAGGAGCAGCAGGAGCGGAGAGCCAAGGACAAGCTGTACCTGCACTTCCCATCCTGGTCACAGCAGCCGTGGGCGAGATTACAGCGCTCGCTGCAGTCATCACCTACAAGGCAGGAGACGTGTGGAGTTGGATTAAGCAGAGACCATAGATGACTCCAGATCTGCCCATGGCCCTGCTGGCTCACAGCCTTTTTTTCCTTCCTAAGCACTCAGCCTGCCCTTCCCCATCACTGTACGGTGGGAGACCTTCCTTTCAACGGCTGGATGCCACACGAGAGACAGGGATTTTGCAGTCACCCAAGCAGCGATAACGCTGCCTATATTGAGAAATAGGACCCTGCTTCAAAACTACTCAGTCTCTGATCAGCTTCCGCACCCTCCTTCTGCTGCCTCCTTTAGACTTCGGGCCCTTCTGGGCAAGACCTGGGGTTGCCCGTGCATTAAGGCAACCTGTGTAATAGGGCCTGACCCACCTGGGACCTTGGTCCCGTGGTCGTGCAGCAAGTATAGTGGGAAAGCTCAGGGCCAGGTACTGTGAGGGGCACAAAGGGACCGAGGATGGAAATGGGAAGAATGGCGGCTCCTCTTTATCTCCCAGGATGTCCCCATCCCCAGGGACAGCTATTGGCCCGGAGCAGTCTGCTCGGGGTTCCTGCTCTCCACCAGGACCCAGCTGCCAGCACCCCGCCTCCGGCATGGGGAGGCAGGACTGGGCATCGTATGGGGCCAGGTATCCAGTTCTGTTTATTTATTTAAAGGCCACAGAAGCTGTAACTGAGCCATGGCCTTGCCATGCCACTTCTCATCCTCCGCTCAGCGCTGGCCTGTGTTCTCCAGCCAGGTGTCCCCTTTCATCTCCACCTTCCCCTCTCCCCCATCACTTCCTTGCATCTCAGCCCCACGGGGAGCTGGCTCGCTCCAGCTCCACAGGCAGTAGAGCTAGAGCAAATGTCAGGAGGCAGGGGGTTTCTCCAGGAGCCCAGCATGATCCCAGGCCAGGCCCAGGAGATGAACACCCTTACCTGACTGAGCCCCTCCATCCCGGACTGGGGCAGGTTAAAGCGCCCACACCAAAAGGCGCACTCAGGCTTTCCCCAAGCCGCATGATGTGCTACCAAGGAAGCAAGCAGGGGGCGAAATCCCCCATGCACGCGTTTTTGCTGCAGTGAGGTGGCAGATCCCACTGCTCAGGATAAGAGCCTCCCTAAACAAGCCACTGTGGAGCTGCAGCAGCATCCTGGGACTGCTCAGCCCAAGCCTGAGTACTGTCGCCTTTCCTATTTGTAACCATCTCTCCTGGCAGGCGGCTTTGGGAATTAATTGCTTATCCGGAGCAGGAGGAGAGCAAACTGATCTTTGGGAAGGGATTTTGTCTCATGGGATCCAGGATTAGCTGTTCAGTTTTGGGATCTTCTTTCCCTCTCGCTCTGCCTCTCCAAACAGGCTCATCAGTTCAGGGACCCATTCACCCTGAGAGAGACAGAGCAGCGGCACCTCTTGCTGCCGGTCTGCTCAGGCACTGCCACCCCCCTGGGCACCAGAGCACGGGTCTCTACAGTTGCCACCAGTCACCTCCCAGGTGCTGGATGACTGAGCAGCATTTTCTGGTCTTCCAGGCCAGGCCAGCTCTATTTTGCATGGAAAACTGAGGAGACTTCGGCAATGCCAAGGACAAGTTTGGAAAGATGGATATAAAAGAGAAGGACCCGTATCTACAGAGACTCACCTTGGGCAAGCTGGTGATGGGCCAAGAGGATCCAAACCAAGGACATGAGCTGGAGACAGAAGCTCCTGAGCATGGTCAGTGTGGCCCCACCGAGATGAACACCTACAGAGAGAAAAAGGGCAAGCACGGAAAAATGCCCTGGCTCACATCGCAGCTTCACTTCACGCATCCCTTCCGCTCTGCTACCTGGGAGTTTTGAGTTGAAACATCCAGTTTTGTACAGACTTGTCACTGCACTCCTCTCTGTCCTTCTAGACTCCTTCCTCTAAGGCAACATTGGAGCACTAAGAATCAAAAAGCCTTTTAAAAGGTGTGTACAGGAGAACTGAATGTGCACACTCAATCCCGAGCATGTAATAGCTCAGGCTGTTACACCGCATCTTGGAGCACCTGCCTCTGCTAGCTGCTGCCAAGAGAGAAGAAGCCTCCAGAAATACCAGCCCAGCTGTGGGGACCTTCATCTTTCCTCCCCAGGTTTGGGGGGCTTCAGCTTCCGTGTTAAGCAAGGTCCCTCCTGTGCATGTTCAAATGAATAGATGGGCTGAGTCTTTTTACAGAGCCCAGGCTGCTTTTCAAGCCCTTCAGGAGGGCAGGGCGTCGAGTAGAACTAGCAGACAAGCAGGCAAGTAAATAGCAGCCCTAGTTCATTTTCCAAGCAAGGGAGTGAGGTGATAGGCACTAGACCTGGGCTGCAGCCCCACGTAGGAAAGGCAAACACGCACCTCGCGCTAGGTGCAGTCCTTTTCCTCGGCTGTCCTGCAGAGAGCCCTGTCAGCCCAGGGTTCCTGCACCCATCTATTTTCCGACTGCTGACTGCCCTCTTGAAGTAACATTAAATACTTTCCAAAAACTCTTCATTCCCTCCCAGCCTTCTGGGGTTGTTAAGGGCAGGAAATTCGAGGGTGATATCATAAATACATTACTATAATGAGATGGGAGGGGTTAAGCAGTTCTGCTAGGGGAGCGGTGAAGGTATGGAGCAGACTCCATCCAGCTGCATGGGTGTGATGGACAGGGGCCATTCCACTTCAGCTTGACTCTTTAGCTCAGGAAGGTTGTGTTGGGTCAATAGTTGCGTGAAAGACATCTCAGATAGCGACAGAAGTCCTCCCACCCATCCACACGGCCTCATGCATTGCAGCAAGAGGTTCTGGGGTCCCTGCTAAGGGCTTCACCTGCCTGGACCAGGCTAAATAGCCCCCAAAAGTAATGATGTTGCTCACGGCATCTCTCCAGCAAACAAACCATCACCGACGAAGGATGCAGCATTTTCAGAGGGGCTACAGGATGTTCCTGTCACTGCCCCAGCCAAATCCCACTGCGGACCACTACATCCTCCCTCTCCACGGTCCCCTTGTCACCATGCTCACAGTACTCTCCTTCACCTCCTGCCCCAAAATGTTGGGCAGTGGCGAACAGCTGCTGCATTTCAGGGGAGGGTGAAGCAATTCCTATGAAACTTATAAAATAATTTAGGGCTGAACAGTCGGTATCCTGTTCCTTCAGGGCGGTGAGGAGCTCAACCTCCGACTGCATGTCATTGCAAAGGTTGTTTCCCCATGGCTCCCCACAGCCTCCCCATTCGAGGCGCAGCCTCTCAGACCTCCTGATGTAGCTGCCCCACGGATGCTGCTCCCAGCTCCCACCCAGGGGCTGGCTGGGACCCCGGCAAGGCGCCGGGGGCATCCTGGGGGGCAGCCGGTGCCCATGGGAGGTGTGAGCAGCACGCGGGCGGGCCTGGCTTTGGGTGGCAGGGACAGAGGGGAGGGAGCTCTCTCCGACCTACTTCTCTGCCACCGCCTGGCCGGGCTGGGGGCTACCAGCCCCCCCAGGGGCCGCCGGCTATTAGGGACGCCCCCGGGAGCTATTAACCTCCTCCTCGGGGGTATCAGGCACCTCTGTACGGTTGGGAGCTACCAGGGACCACCCCGGGGGTGGGGGGGGCCCTTAGGCACTGCCCCTAGTCTGGGGCCTATGAGGGTCCCCTTCGGGCTGGGGGTCCG
>JAVKLA010000049.1:958852-1018502 GCA_034782735.1 Sagittarius serpentarius | reverse complement strand
CCCCAAACCGCAGGCAGCCCCCGGCCCGGCCCGCCCTACCCGCTCACCCCTGCCCTGCTCCCGCCGCCGGGGGCGGGGCGGGCCCGGCCCGGCCCGGCCCCACGCGGGCCCGCCCCGGGGAGAGGGGGGCTGCGTCTGCGAGGGGTCACCGGTCCCGTCCCCCAGGACCGGCCCGCAGGGGCTGGAGGTGTGCCCCGGGCTGGGGGTGCCCCCTCTCCCGCCGGGGCGTGGCCCTGCTGGGGAGTCCCCCGCCTGGGGCTCGGGGGGGGGGGCGGCTGCAGCGCCCGCCCCCCTCGCTGTGGCACACACGGGCTCGGGTAGGGGCTCTGGCCCGCTGCTGCCGGCCTCCCGCGGGGCACCTCCGCCTCGCAGCCCGGTTCCTCTCTCAGAAATAGGTGCGGGATATGATCCGAGCCCTCACTTTGCTCATATTACCCGAAATAAGCAAGACCGTTTCCTGCAGCCCCTCTCTGCTGGTTTCAGGGGCCACTAACACACCTCCGCTGGCAAACCGTAGGGTTAAGAAGCCCCATCCTTAAAGCAGAGGTGCAACTTGGAGTGGTCGCCCCACAAGAAATAAGCCATCCGAAGAAGCTGCGGTCCTCAGCGCTTCCCTCACTGCTGCTCACAAACCATAGACACCAGCGCCTCGGTGAACAATAAGACAACCCTGGGAGAGGGGCTGGGCCGTCACATCTTCGGGCGGAACAGCTGCCCACTCTCCTCCTCACCTTGCACGGCCTTTCTGCTACTTGACAAGCAATCCTTAATCACATTACAAGTTCACCTCAGCCAGCCCTCTTCTACCCCTGCGCCCTGCAAGCCTGCTGTTTTCCACCAGGATGAAAGAAGAACCACATCCTACTGGCACTCAGGTGGATGCTTCCACATCCCATCTCATCTCACCAGACGGAGCTCACCCCATCCCTGCTCTCACCTCCCCCAGTGCCCCAGGCCCTCTGCAGTTCCTGACAGCCCTGTCAGCACCACGAGCCCTGCCGCAGCCGCAGGTGGCACTCAGGGCCCAGTGCCCTGGGACAGCCTGACAGCCAGCAGCTCCATCAAAGCCCAGCTCTCTGCTGGCTCTGACTGTGGACCCCTGCTTGCTCCATCCTTGGCAGGTCTGGACAACATGACCCTACTGAGCAGTAACACGGAAGCCTCCCACCCTGCCCACTGCTGCAGGAGCTGCCTCCTTCTTGCGTCTTTCCTGCTCTCCTGTTGGCCAGGAGCACTGTTCGTTTCCTTGCCTGCCTCCTCCTGTCTCTGTCACCCCACCTCACTGCTCCGGGGTCCCCGAGGGCCAGAGAGGTCCAAACCTCCTGCTGCTCAGGCTGCTCCGTCAGCTCCTTGGGTATTTACGGACAGGTGTGCACCAGCTCTATTCTGAGATGCTTCCTGTGGTCCTCCATCCATTCTCATCTCCTGATCCTTTATGTCCAGCTCAGCTTGCTTCTGACTTCTGGTTCACACCGTATCTAGCGCTTACAGCAAAAGGGAGAAGGGGAGGCTGAGGGCAAAGCACAGCTCCTGGTACTCGGTTACAAATCAGACAGCCTTTCCTTCAGTCACTGCTGCTCTAGGACCTGGGAGGATCCACCTTTCTCCTCTGACCCCTGCAACACCCTGCCTTGCACTCTTTGCTCTGTCAGTCATGGTTGGAGGCCAAGTTTTTGCTGGCGGTACCTCCAACATTGAGTGTAGGCTGCTCAGCCTCACCCTCGCCTGCTCCTTGAAATCCTACTGCCTACACCAACTGTCTCAGATATGACACCACCTCCCGCAACATCCTCACCGGCTCTCGCACTCCTCTGATGGGATGCGCCCCGGTCCTGACTGCGCTGTGCTGCACTGCAACACCATTGCACAACTGTGCCTGGGTGCTCTTAAACCTCACTTAGTTAAACGCACCTAAGAAAACTCTCTGGACGCTGTGTGTGCGTTTGAACAGGCAGGTAGGAGGGTGCTTGCAGAGGGCTCCCTGCACACGTTGATATCTGTAAGTATCTGTGTCCACAACATGAGCGCTGCGGGAGAGGGAGATGCGGTTAAGTTGCAGTCAGTGGAGCAGGACACGCGGCTCTCACCATGCTGCTTCTCCTGGAGGTGAGAGCTGTGGTGTGGAGCGAGGGCCGTCCAGCCTGAGGAGGTAAAGTTGTTTGCTGGACGTCTGAACGCGAAGGCAGAGGAATGGAGAACAGAAACCAGGGTGGGATTTCAGAGGTGGGGGAAATGGGCATATTTGAGGAAATGGGATTGGGGTTTTAGGGTTTGGTTTTGTGTGTGAGTATCACAGACAGAAGCAGGCAGGGATGGGTGGGAGTAAAAAAGGTGCGTACAGAGGAGGGGGGAGGGACCAGAAGGGAACCCCTAGCACCATGGACCTTGGGTGCGCTCCTTCCTCAGCACTGAAGGGCTCCTGTCCTGTCCCCGGGCACGCTCCCGAGCCCCAGGCTTGCTCTCGCAGTCCCTGGGCTGCCCAGGGTGATTCAAGCAGAGCAGCTCTATTTGCAGACCCAAGAAAAGGGCGCTGAGGAGGGGATTCCTGCGCTTGGCTTAGACCCTGCTCTACTGGGCTCTGATCCCTGCCATGCCATCCCTAGAGGCGTCTCGGATGGAACAGCTGCTGGGTCAGAATTAGGAAGGATTTTTTCCTAGCCATAAGAGTCCCTCCATTGCTTTTCCCTCCAGTGAAGGAAATCCCACAAAGCAGGGACCTGGAGTGGGAACGGGAATGACCTGTTGCCACAGTCTCCCCCTCCAACGCGTGCCAGCCGCAGGCTCCCTCCCCTGCTGTCCTTCCAATGCGCCATCACCGCTCCAGACAGAGGGAGGAATTACCTGTCAAAACCAGCTGGAGCTGCTTCCCTTTCTTCTGGCGTCTGGAACCTGCACCTTGGAGGCAGCTGGACATCAGGGGCAAGGAGTGGATGCTGGGCTGAGGGAACAGGTGATGTCGCCTCTTCTCTTCCACCGAGGATCCTTCCCCGGAGCAAGGAGAGAAAGAAACTTTGCCCTGCGCAGAAGTCTGGAGAAACTCACCCCTCCTGCCCACTCTAATCCCTCAAGGGAGACAGAGGAGCGGCACAAACCAGCTAGAGAAAGACCACAAACACCTCCGAGCTGCCAACTCAAATGATCATCCTCTTCTGCAGCTCTTGCTCCGGGTCACCCTCTCCGCCTTACGCACGGCACCAGCCCAGGGTCTCTGGGTTAAAACAAATGTTCTCCCCCAGCCCACCCCCCTTGCTTTTCCCATTCCACCCCAGCCCACAACAAACATCAGCAGCTCGCTGGCCCTGCAGCCATGTAACCCAACCCCAGCCATTGTTCCCCCTTCCCCAAGGTCTATATTTGACTCTGCGGCAGCACCGTGGCTGTGCGTGTGTGCGCGCGCGCGTGTGTGTGTGTGCTCACTGCACACGCACGCTCCGATATTTGTTCAGAGCCTCATTCCCCAGATGCCCGAGATTGCTTAGAAATAGCTTCCATGGGCAGTAGGTGTTTGTGCCTGCAGCGGGGAAGTGGAGGGGGCAGGCGAAAGAGAAGCGGGGATAGGGTGAAGGTTGAAGGTGGAAAACCTCCTGGCTCTTCCCTCCCAATTTGCACCATCTCAATGATCTGCTGCTCTGCGGAGCGTGGCCGGGGTGACAGACGACAACACATACACTCAGCAGTGGGACTGGCGGCAGATCTGGGGAATGATGGAGAAAAGGCCAAGCTGTGGTGTTGGTGAATCCATCCTGTGTCGCCCTGCCCTAAGTTTCACTCTCTGGTGGCAAAAGTGCAGTTCAGCCTCCAAAAGCCCTTCAAACCTTCCTAGGTCTGGTGGCTGGGGCCAGAAGTGCCAGAAGTGGCACTGGGGAGGGAAGTACCTAATTCCCTTAGCCTGGTGGATCTGCAAGGGGTGCCTCAGCGTATGGGAGCTGCCCTGGGATTCACCCTCCTCCGTTTCAGTACTGCATTAAGGGTAGCCACCCTGAGCTACCCCGGGATGTATTTTGTGTTTTCCCAAAGCCTCCAGGAATGTTGCCCAAGCCCAGTGTCACATTCTCCATGACCCCGGAGTCCCTGGGAACACTGCCTAGGCTAGGCATGAGCCTCTTTTATTTGCACCCTTTGCGGCCTGCCAGGAGACGTGGCAAAATCAGAAATAAGTGCAGTCAAAACGAACAACAGGAAGGATCACCTTTATCCTAAACACTGATGATCTGGGGAACTCATTGCCACTGGGTAAGAAGAAAAGGCATTAATTTAAAAAATGACTAGACATTTATATAGATAGTGAGACGAAATAGGAATGTACTCCAAAGAGCTGTAAACCTTCTTGCTCCAGGGCACTGAAGATGAGCTCTAGGCCTTGGAGTAAGGAGCAGCTTTCCACAAGGGCAGGTTCTTCAGTAATTTTGCGCAGAGCAATGCTTGTACCTTCCCCCGAGCCATGTGGACCCAGCCCTGGAAGAGGAAGGATGCTGGGCATGAGAAGGCACCATCCATACATACCCACTGGATAGAGGGGTGGCCCAGCATACGTTTCCCATCACCAAGGCCAAGGGGGGCTGGACTGTACGGATGTTCCCGTGGTGCCTGTGAGAAGTCCTGGAGAGGTGATTCCCGGCTGTTCAGAGCCAAGTGTCAGCCTCTGTCCAGCTCGCCTCTCCTCCTCTCCGAGCCAGCTGTGGGGAGTCCCTCATCATCAGGGCTGCTGCCGCGTGCTGAGGGGTGTCTGTACCCTGCACTGGCCTCCAGGCAGCTGCTCTGTTGGGACTAGCTAAAATCTGACTGTGTGCTGGACTGCTCCCCTAAAACGGATCCTCTGAGTGTAGGAGAGTGCATGTGTCATTGTAATGGACTTGAGTTCAGTACCTCACAGCCTCCAAACCTGCTGTGAGGAGCTGGAAAAGCAAGCTTAAGTCATTGTTATTTTGCATACGGATTCCCTGAGCCCACCCTCAGTACTTCTGTCAATGAGAGGACAGAGCCATCAGGAAAAAAAAGAAGAAAAAAAGAAAGATGAAATACCGGAGGCAAAAGGAGTTAGACTTGAAGAGGGAAGGAAAGAGATGGAGGTATATACGGAGGGTGGCTAGAGAGATGTTTTACCTTGCACCCCAACAGCTCAAAAGAGTGAGTCATTCCCCTTCAAAAAACCCCCATGAGTTCATTGAGAAGGCGTAGGATCTTGTTTTGTCCTGTGATTTCTGGCTTCCCTCCACATGCATGTGTGACCGCTAATGTCAGGGCTCTCCCAAGGGCACAGACTTCAGGGGGTGCACCCGTTCCCCCCCACCTGCCTCCTGCTGCTGGAAGGAGGTCTGGAAGGACCGGAGCAGGAAGGAGATGTCAGCCAGGCTTTCCCTTTGCTGGCACACACCCGCAGGTGCTTTGAAGCCCACCTTCAGCCATGCCCTCTCCCTTTTCCTTTCCAGCTGGCAGCTCTAGCAATGAAACCTCTTAACCTCACTGGGAGCATGCAAACATTTAACGGGAGCCTCCTGAAGCAAATGTTTTGAGCTTCCTCAGTGCTTGCCTCTGAGCTTGCTCCTGGGTATTTACAGAGGTTGGCATATCTGGGTGTTTGCAGTGAAACCTGGCAGGAGAGCCTGTTGCAGTGAATTTCAAGGTCATTTTCCAAAACTACAGCCTGTGCTTAGAAAGGCTTGAACCCTGGGCACACAGAAGAGTCCATAATTAGCAGCCCCAGGGGATGTGGATGAGTGTTGGGAGGGAGGCTAATTGCAGACTGACTGGCTCCTTGGCCTTCAGCACCTCCCGTGAAGCAGGGAAGCAGTGTGCTCAGCCAAGCACCAACCGTGTCCTAGGGAAAGGTAATTCCTCCAAGGCCTGCCTGGACCCGTCCCTATAAACAACGAGAGCTGCATGGGGAGAGCAGTGCTGCAGATTTCACAAAAAAAGGTCTCTGCGAGCTGGAGACACGCGCTAGGCACGCAGAAGGACTCCTCTGGAGACAACACGCAGCCACGTGCCTCTACCTGAAAGAGCCCACGTGTCCCTGCTCTGGCCTCAGAGGGCTTGGGGGATCAGCTCCTTCCCCCCCAAGTTGTGGACTCTGGTGAAGTGCTGCCCCCAATACCCCGGCGCGCAGTGCCCTCCCCTCGCATGCAGGTGAGTGCTCTGCCCCACAGCCGGACGAAGCCCTGTCTGCCTGCGCACGCTGGGGAGAGGCAGTGTCATGCCTAACCCCGCCGCCACCTCCCTGTGCACTCTGGTGAGACATCCTCCCCCTTCCTCTCCACATACTTTTAACTCAGTTCATTTCAAACACTTTATTAGCATGACAAGCTAAACAAGTTTTGACAAAGGGGAAGGGAAGCAGAGCCCCTCGAGTCTCGGTCTGAGGCTGACACGGTGACTCCAACCTTTGCTTCCTGTGGGGTTTTGCCTTGCATTGGAGCAGCAGTCCTGCCCATCGGGCACATGTGCCATTTCTCTCCACTCCTTCACCAGGCTAAATCGCTGGCATGGGAGCGCAACTGCTGTTCAGTCTCTGTTGCACAGCAGCACCCATGCTGGATTTAGCACCCGCTGGGGCGCAGGCTTTGCAGGGAGCGTTGGCGGGGCTTGGGTGAGGCTGCTGGGAGGAGAAACCATGCAGTGCTGGGGCAGCTGCTCCTGCAGGGAGCTCACCCCAGGGAGCAGTGGTAACCGTGGTGCGGGTCCCAGCTGGGAACTGTTTTTTTCTGGCAGAATGCCCTATATAAGGTCACAGCCTGGTACCTGGTCCATTGCAGAGCCCTGGAGCCATGCAGAGCTGGAGGCACCCGTGCAGGGCTCAGTGCAAGAGCTGGGATCGGTTCACTGGGTGAGCATGGCGTGAAGCCGGCAGTAAGCAGAGATGAGGGGGATGCCACAACCAAATACATGAGGCCAGAAGACCCTGATTTCTGCTGCCAGCCCCTGGCAGTGATGCAGCCAGCGGAAAGTGAGTGCAGAGAGTACAAATCCACCACTGCCAGGCTCTGCACTCCCTGCCCCACGATGAAAGACTGCACTAGGGACAGGGCAAGAGGCGAGAGCCAGCTGTTGCTGCACTATTTTATGGCTAGTTAGAAATGGCCAGTAGGGGTCACTGATATCTATTTATTTTATTCTATTTTTATACATAGGCATTTATAAATATACAAAACATGCATAGGCAGCAATTGTAATGGAGAAGCATTGATGTGCAATGTATTTATCAAGTATACAGGTCGGGGGAAAGTGTCTGAAATACCAGCGTGAGCTGTGTATCCCTCTCTGCTCAAACCCTGTGATGGCATGAAATCACCAAGCCGTGCCAAGCACCAGGGTACTGCGATGGTGGGTTTCTGTCATTCTCCAGTTCTGCCTTCATCCTCCATCCTGTATTGGCAGAGATGCTTTGAGAGAGATTTGAGAGATCCAGAGACTCAAGCCTTGGGGGCGGGATATTGTGTCTGCTTTTCTTTCTGTGGAGTGCCCAGCACAATTACATCCCAACCGCGATGGGTGCCTTTAGCCAGTTCCATAAGACAAACAGCACTTTGTGTTGGGATGGGTCAGCACAGTTCTGTTCTTCAGCCGCTGTTGCTGGGGATCCTGATAGCAAAGTGTTTGCCTGTGAAAAAACTCCAGGAGTTTTTTGAGAGTTGCATCTTTATGTTAAAATTGAGCCCTAAACCTCACTCTTATGTAGCAGTACAGACTGAATTATACACATGGGTGTTGTTAGCAACTGTTTTACTGGTGGGTTGTATTTTTCTGGTAGGTGCATGTTCCAGGCATACTGGCAGGATGTGTTTGGCTGTCCAATTCTGCATCCACAGACTTGTTTGGTTGTCCCAGGCCGGCTGTGCTTCGCTGATCTTACTGTTCCCAAGATGCAGTTGGTTTTGGGTGCTGAGCTCCTCTTGTACTGGCATATCCCAGAGTACAAGCTCTGCTCAAAATATGTCTCGTGTCTTTTGGTTTTGGTGAGCTCAGCCCATCCACAAAACCTCTTCTGCCTCTGAGGTTTTCCCAGCTGAGGTCTCCTGGGGAATCCTCTGTGCAGCTGGGGTCAGAGATGTAGAGGAGGAGGCGAGTGTTTCCCAAGAGTCCCTTCAGGACTGCAGCATCCAAGCTGGAGGAAATGGGACTTCACACAACTCTCAGGCAGGTGACAGCCTCTGAGCCGGCCACCAACAGGTGGTCCAGCACCCGCCATCTTCCCTGCTTGACCTGGGTTGGTGGGGAACTTGAGAGGACCAAGCCTGCACTGCCTTCTTCTGGTGAAGAGACATTATTTCTGGTGTCTACTTCACTAGCCAAGACTGTATGCACTTAAGAGGGATTTGTCCCTCCACAGGGTGGCACCTGCCCCTCCAGGGGTTCCTTTTATACAGTTACAGGGGTCTATATAAAGTGCTGCCGGCTGGAAAGTATTTTGAAGAGATTCCTCCCTGCTCTTCACTAAGGGTCATAAATTCAGCTGGTGTTTGAGAGAATCTCGAATGTACTTCCAGGACTGTTTGTTGAGGGCTTTACATCCGCCAGAGGCCCCTTAAAATAAAAGGATTATTGGGAGTCAAGTGTTAGATTACCTGGTGCTTGTTAATTGAACTTCAGAGGCTTTAGCGAGCAACTGGCTCTAGCAGGGAGCAGCACTTTGGTATTAATGGTGTTATATAAATGAATATAGTGTAACCTAACGTCATGCTTCCTCATCGTGTCACATCTCTGGGCTGAGGGCAGTGGTGCGTCCTGCTCACAAGCATACTGGATACAGGAAAAGGCAGGGTGGATGTGTGTGGAGAGGGAGAGGGATTGGGAATCAAGGCCTTCAGGATCTGAGGAAAGTGTTTTTCAGTGCTCAGAGCAGGTGACTGGTGTTCAGGCATCCTGAGTTCAGTTCCAGCCTCCCTTTGGCTGTCTGACCTTGGGATCTAATTTTGAGAAGAGATGAGCTTAATGGAAGCAGTAAATGCCAAGACCATCTGAAAATCAAACTCTCTCCTTCCTGCAGGGCTTATTTCACCTAGACTTGCAAAAAGCTTGAAGATCCTACTCTGACAGGTTGCCAAAAGACAGCAAGGGACTCTAATCATCGCTGCCATCAGTGTGCACCCACAGAAACCTGAACAGACCACAACTGTGAAGGCTCCAAGGCAGCAAGGCCTGGTGGAAATGAGAAACCTCATCAGCTATGAAAATTTCATCAGCTGGCGCTGCGGAAGCAAGAATCTGGAAGTGCAGAGCAGATGGGCAGCCTGGATTCTTCGAGCCATTGTCCTTCTGCTTGTTATCTGACTCCGGCACAGAGAGGATTTGGAGAATTTATGGGGGCACAAGTACCGAAGGCTTTCTTGAAATATCCCTGGCTGACGCGTGGCATGGTACAGACGGCACTTGCTGGGTGTGCAGCAGACGTTTTTGCACAATATACCCAAGGTCACGGAAGCAGGGTCCTGCTGAGCACCTGTCTTTTATTGTGTAAGAGAGGGGACCATTTGGGCAGAGTTTGCAGCGCTGTGAGCCTGGTACTACCTGAATGCAAATCTGAAGCCTTTGTAAATGTAGTAAGTACATTGAAGAACATCCTCCAAATACTATCAAGACTTTTCTAGACCACGCACATTTCCTTTGGACTAGGCTCCATTATTTACCATGTGAGTAATCAATTCAGGAGATATTTGTGAAAGAAATGGTAATAGGGAAGGGGAGCAGAGAGTAAGTCTATGCACCAGGCACGAGAGGCAATGGACAAAGTAAGCACCTGTGTGAGCTCAGAGTGGAATAAATGGGGCAGTTTGGTTCAAAATTAAAATGTATTGACTTCTTGAGGTCCCAAGGCTAGAATAATACGAGTGGAAGATTTTGCAAATAAAAGCCAAAGCACATTACCAAATTGTGTCCAGGTCTGACTAGCTCTTGCTGGCCTTTGACTGGTACACGCTGTCCTCAGCCCCTCTCCTTTAAAGAGCAGGCAGTGGTCCTTGGGGGTTTTAGGTGGATTTTTCCATTTACTACTCTCCCTCCTTTTCCACCTGGCCCCATGAATGGGGTTATACTTCCTTAGTAACAGGCTGTGATATGCCCCAGCCTGTCAGAATGTTTCTCAGAAACTAAGGCACGTAACAAGGGGAAGGAGCTGATCACAGACACTGGCTCCCAGTGAATTGTCCTGGCTGGCAAAGACGTGAAGAGGGCAGATCACCTGCAGTTACTGTGAGCCCACTTTGGAGTCCTGAGCACACTCATAGGCTCTAATTGCTGTGACCAGCCTATACTATTTTTTGTCTGTCATCTTCTTCAACTCGGGGATTGAGCTGCCTCTTTTCAAGGTCTGCTCTCAACCGTGTAACCTCGGAGGTAGTCTGTGGGGTGACCAAGGGCTGCAGCCCAGCTGCTCTCTTGGAGCCTCCAGAAGCAAACGCAGGGGCAGGTTCTGCACCCTTCCCCAGCCAGGGGAGAGGCCTCTGCCGGAGCCACGCAGAGAAAGGCAGCTGAACAGCCTGTCTGCCCATCCCGCCTCCTTCACTACCTTTGAAGACATCTCAACCCTGCCCATATCCTACCCGAGCGAGGGCACACGAGTCCCGGTTTGTTGGTCTATCCCCGTGCCATGCCCTCGGTGGTACTTTTTGAGCCGGCTTGTCTCATCAGGGAGATTTACTGAATAACGAACGTCCACACACAGCCTCGCGGCGTGACCGCGTCCCCAGGCGTCCCCGCTGGCAGAGCCCCTGCAAAGGCCTCACGGGAACCTCCTGTTACTGGGGGGCGCGGCGGGAGCCCGCTCCATGGGGCCTGTCGGGGAAGGAGCCCAAACAGCCTGGCAAAGCTTTCCCAAACAAACGCGGACCTGCCCGAAGCTGCCACCTGCCGCTTGCTACCATGGCCCCGGACACCACCGAACCGGGAAGGGTAAGCGGCCCCGGCCGGCGCGGCGGCAGACTGAGCCCGCGGGCACCACCCGCCTCACCCCCTCCTGAGGAGAGGGCACCGGCACCGCCCCCCCCCGCGCTAGCACTCGGGTTCCTGGGCCTGACCCTGACCCCCACCCCCGCGCGGCCCCGTTGGTTTCGTCCCGTCGCCCCTCTGCCCCGCCCCGTCCCGCCTCGCCCCTCGCGTTACCGCGGTGGCGGGGAAGACGCGCCGCCCGCCCGCCGCCGCGCCTGGCCCCGCCCCCTTCTGTGCTGCCCGATGACGCAGCTGCGCTGAAGCGTGGGGATTCCGCCGGATTACCCGGCGTGCCCCGCGGCAAAATGGCGGCGTGAAGCGAGAGCGTGGGGTCGGGCCGAGCGGGGGCAAAGTTTGGGGCGGGCCCGAGGCGGGGCCGAACCGGGGCAGAACCGGCGGCAAAGTCACGGGGACCCCGGGCGGAGCCGAGCCCGACCGGGTCAGAGCCGGGCTGGGGTCCCGGGAGCGGGGAGCGGGGAACGCGACCGGCTGGGGACCGAGCCGGGCCCGGGCGGGGTCCCCCGCGCCCCCGGGCCTCGCCGGCCTTCGCGGGCGGGCTTCGGGCCGGCGCCCTGCGAGCGGGGGACTCTCCCTGTCCCCGTGTGTGGCCCGGGGCCGGGAGGAGGTGTCGAGTCCCCCGAGGACAGCGGGTCCGGGCGGGTCGCACTGTGGGCAGGAGCAGTCAGCCAGGCGGGGCGGGCGGCAGGTGAGGGCCGGGTGCGGGAGGGCGGCCCCGGGGAAGAGGCCGTCCCCGTGGGCGAGGGTAGTGGTGCCAGCGCCACGGCCATCAGGGCACTGGGGAGCTCTCCGGGGGGAGACCTGTGGTGGGGAGCAGAGCAGGCACGGAAGTGGCAGGCCGAACCAGGTCCACGCAGGGTGTAGCCTTGTCTGGGTGATGGAGAGGTAGGTGGTGTGGGGCATGAGAAAGCAGTATGTGTGTAGGGAGCATTGCTGGAGTAGGAGCCACAAAGTGGAACAAGTCTGGGCCAGCATGCGTATGTTAAAGAACCAGAGTACAACTGACAGAGGCACAGTTGGAAGGGAGGACGCAGCACTCCTCTGGTGCCAAACCTGGCGGTGGGGGCTGTGAAATTCTCTACCAGCCTGTACACCCCCTCTAGTGCAAGGGATGCTTCCTACTATAGAATTAGCGAGCAGCCCCTGGGAACATGGGAAGACTAAAGAAAAACAGGTGAACAGTAAATACTGAACTGCATCTGGCTCTGGGTTTGAGCACACTGCATGAAGCAGAGTAAAAGGTTGAGTGTTAATAAATGGGTTTTTAGATGGTCAGGAGATTGCACTGGTAGGTGTCAGGGTGTGCAAATGATAGCAAGTCTGGCAAGGGTGAGAATGACCTAGATCTGAGAGATGCCAGGTGGAGGTTGTCCGCTGAAAAGAACCATCCATCAAATGTAGATAGTTCTGTGCCAGCGAAAGCTTTTCAGAGGTATGCATCTCTGTTTTACAGATTCAGAGAAGGAACTGGGATAAAGGGCCTACATAAGAGGAAGCAATGAATCCTTGTTGAAGCATCGGACAGCAGGTAAGAAAGCCAGGAATGAGCTGCTGCCGAGTCAGACTGTGTGCTTTTGGTCCCACTACTTGAATTTTTTGAGAATATGTGACCCATATACCTGAAAAACTGTCCCTCTCTGTGGTCTCTGCATCATAGTAGGCCTACGTTGCTTGAATTGAGAGGCCAGGGTTGTCAGTGAAATGGGAGTGACCCTGAAAAATTCATTAAGAGCTCCTGGGAAGAAAAGTTCAATTAAAGATGTAAGCCAGTGCTCTTTACACGCCATCCAAAGAAGCAGTCTAAAGTCTGTTCTGTCAGTGCTGAAGCAGCTGTGTTCTCTGTGTAATCACAGGAGGTCTACCTAGCCAGAATCCTAATAAAATCCTTTCTCATGATCCTGCTCTTCCAGTAATTGTGATGGCAAAGTTAGGTAATTCTAGTGATCTTCTGTCTGTTAGGTTCTTTCTTCCACCACGTTGTTTTTTCCACCCATGTTTTAACTGATCCCTTGATGGGTGGTGCAGGTGTACCGCTGGCCTTTCTGTTCTCTGCTGAACTCACTGTTGAGATCCAGTTTAGAGGGGTAGCTATCTGGTACCCAGCAGCTGGTCCTTTGATCATACTTTTCAGTTACTTGTCAAATCAGTTTTAGTACAGCTCCTTTCTTCACTTCTTAGTGAATCACTGCAGAAAGCACATGTATCCCAACAGCGGTTTGCAAACAGTGTGTTTCAGCTTCTGGATGTTAAATCAGCATTTAAGCTAGCAGATCTTAGCTGTGGTATCAAGAGCTTTTGGCTTTTCATTCCTTCCCAGGTACCCAGTGCATTTCAGCAGGGCCAGTGGAGTTCCAAAGTGCAGACCGTGGCTATCTTAATATTAACAAGGCATTGGGTCAGGAGGGGATGAGTTACATGCCAAGACCTGTTGCCTCCTCAAACCAGCTTTCTGAACCAAAGATGACCTTGCATTCTTTTCTGATCTGTTTCAAGTCTTTTGGTGGCTGCTGCTAAGTCACTTGCTTTGCAGCTTTCAAACCCTGAATTCTTATCTCTGCCATCCCCTCTAAGTACAATTATGTGGTGTAGTATCTAGGGGAAATAGACTACAGCTTTGAAAGATGTATAGTCCTTTGCAGATCTGACCCCATTTTGTCCCAGAGCAGGATAAATAAAGTCAGACGGGATGAGTGATTTTTTTGGTCAATGTGCTGGTGTGAATGGTACCAGAGCTGGCTTGGAGAAGGGATTTGTGGCAGCTGGTGTGGCATATAAAGTGCTTTTAAAAAAGTGAAGAAAGCCAAGCTGCTTGAACAATAGCAAAATAAACAAGTTTCAGTAAAATGTAACTGTATTTTTTGGTAGTTGTTTGCAATAGACTTGATGCTTGTGAGTCCTGGAGGCTGATGATTTTTTCTGAAAGTGAGCTCCCTAACCTGTTAAAAGTCAGCTATGTTTTATGGAGGATCCACTGAAAACTGGACTCTCTGAGATTTCCATGCATTGTCCCATCTGCAGAGTAGTCCTAAGATGAACGTTAGATTGTAACAAATTAACGGGGTTCTGTACTTGTTAGCAAGGGCCCAGCTTTTACAGCACAGTGTGACAAGAATAATGTAGTAGCGGCTAATAACCCTCTGCCTTTCATGTTGCTAGGAGAAATACAACATGTAGGGATCTCAAATGAGTCTGCATGTGATACAGATTGAGGGCAGGATTCCTCTGCTAAGAAATGAAGTTCTGGCTTGACACTTTTTTGACTCTGCTCTTTTGTCTGGAGTTGTCAAGAACTGGAATTGTCATAATAGAGCAGATTTTCTTGGCTGTTAGACTTGATGCTTTGAGAGTGAGTCTAAGGTCCTGAAGCTGGGTATGTTCATCTCCTTGCCTTTGAAGGCTTTGGTTGGGAAGATATCCCCTTTTTGTATGACACCTTGAGCTATGGAGAGAGTGAGTGCTTGTGGCATTTGTGCTAGCTGTGTGTATTTCAAGTCACTGGTAACTGGGTAAATACGATCCTCTCTAAAATTCATTTTACACAGGACTGCAAAGGAACTATGTACATAATCTGTGCAAATAGGGCTAATGCCTTAGGGCATGAAATCATCCATCCTGTTTCCCTGCCAGTTCCCCTGCCTGAGGGCTTTTCCTTAGATCTAGGTTGGCTGGGTCTGTAACTGTAGTAGGAAGAATGTTACTTTTTAAAATTGAAGCACCTTTATAGCTGGTTGGAGGGGAAGGATGAGCCTGTGGTCAGAATTCTGAACTGCAATGTAGGATACGTAATTTCTGCCACATATTTATTGTGTGAACGTGTTCAGATCGTTACTGTTTCTTGCTCTTCATTCTTTGGTTGCAAAATACAATTAATGCCCATCTTATTGGGGATTTGAGGAAGAGTCCATATGTGTCTATAAGATGCTTGGATACTGTGGTGTTGAATGCCTTAGTAAAGCTTGGTGGAGGAGAGGTGAAAAGGATATTCCAGGCCATGACTTCAAAATGAAGCAGCCCCTTGTGTGATCCACTGTCCTGCACATTCTGTAGCATGGTGAAATTGCTACAGAGTGCAAGTTAAGCCCTGCCTCGCTTAAGGCAAGTGGACACCCTGAGACACCCCCACCTGCTTTTTTTTTTCCCTTTCCAGGAGCTGTTTGCTTGTTTCCATGGCTTGTAATGCCTTATCTGGCTGAATCTTTTTGACTTAAATTAATCTTTTCTCTTTTTTGCTCCCTTGTTTGTTCCAGACTCGGAAATTGTTCTCTTCGTTGTCAGGATGTTAGTGTATGGTCTTATTGCTAATATGCTCAGACAGAGAGGGCCAAGAGCAGCAGCTTGCAGGCTGTCTCATATTTGGAATGACATGAGCCACCCTCTCTGGAGTCCCCTCCTGGGAGCTGTGCTTAGGAAGGAAATGGCGTGGAAGGCCGTGTAGGACTGTGAGAATAGCATTGCAATGGTTGGAATGCAGGATAAGCATCACTTGGGTGGGCTCAGTTTTCCTGTGCTTTTCAACAATGCTGGGTGCCAAGCCTGAGGAAGACTGCTATGCAGAGGTGAAGGAGCTGGAATGTATTCTTCAGTTGAGGTGAATGCAATTCAGTGAAACAGATAGGCATCAAACTGAATAATGATTTTAAAGTATTTTCACATGATGTCTAATCTGTGGAAATTCACTACCACATAATAGCACTGAGGCTGAGCTGAGCGGGATTCAGAAAAGATCAAGCGCTTATGAGTGGAAATGTTCAGACTTGCTTTAGCTAAAGAACTCATTTTAGAAGGTGTATTTTTCAGTCATAACCCAATCTCTTAACAAGTAAAGGTTTAAAGAAAGGGCAGTTTGTTCCATAATTGTCCACTGAGGCTTCTTGCTCCGTCTTCTAAACCACCTTGTATTGGCCTGTGTCAGAGGCAAGGTATTGAATCACACTTACTTGCTATGTTAGGTTGCCCACTAACCTTTCTTTCTGTGATAACTGCATTAGGAAAAAAAAAAAACCACCAACAAAAAACCAAACCCACAGAGCACTCTAGCTGCTCTGATTAGGCCTGGTAGTTGAGGATTTTAAGCTGGTGGAGAGCAGGGTCCTTGGAAAAATAGTGCAGTCCATAGATGAGGTCTGTCATATCCATGAATGTGAAGACATGTAAGTATTGTCTCTTCATGCCAAGTGGTTGGGCAAAGCGCTTTGTGCTTCTTGCCTTTGCTTGTAAGAGGGAAAAGAACGTGTGGAGTTTGGCCTCTCCACGTTGCAGTCTTGTAGTGGACTTTAGTCTGGAAGGCGGCTGAAAGGAAGGGCTTTAAGGCTGTTCAAGTGAGATCCGGTATGTTGTAGCATGAGCCTCAACATACTAGTGTCTGGGAAGACACAGTCTGTGTCCTGTGCTCATGTGCAATCTGTGTTGAGGATCAAGAGGATCGTCAGTGCTGCTTGGTCAAGTAGGCATAAATTTGGCTTGATGGAAAGGCTAATAAAGGTAAGTGGCAGTGGTATGGAGATACGTATAGAAAGGTGTTTGTTTGTAATGTTTGCCTAAATGCAAGGGGAAATCCTGAAGGAAAGAGAGTGTGGGGGGATTTTCAGAGCTAGGAGCAGGTCATGCAAACGTGGAGATCCCTCTATGGATACCCTCCCTATGGGGCTGTTCTGGGAAAAATATGTGCTTTGGGGCACAACGTAACCCTTTTGTGGCAGGTGTAGTGGCTGTGAGTAAAACTTTCACCAAAGTTTTGTGATGCAGAGAAAGTGAAATGCGTCAGGATTGGAAAGTAAGGTTTCCTGTGGTTTTTAGGCACAGAGGATCTGACCTGCTGCTAGTGGCAAGAGAGAACTGGTTTAAATTTCTGATTTCTAGGGGTCAGCAAATTCAGAACTGAAAGTTCCACAGTGACTACTGTGTCTTTGGTTGAGTTCTATGTTTGTATTTTGGCTCTGTGATAAAGCTGGTTTTGGCAACGTTGTAGGAGTCATAACTGGATTTTCTTACTCTTGTGTTTAAAGTCTTAGTTATCTAGCTGCATTAATGTACCACTCATGTGAATGGTTCTGAAATCAAAAGGGACGGATGAGGTAGTTTCTCTAACTTTTGGGGAATTACACTTAGGCTCATAAAAAGCCTTAGGTGAGTTTTACTTTATAGCATGTTTCAAAGAATATAAGTTATTTTCCTGAGATAATAATTAGATAATTGTTGTGGCAGTAAGGTTTTTGACCATTATTTTAGCATATGCTAGTCAGGGTAACTGCATTTAGACCTGGGTATATCTTGCTGCATAAGCTGTATACAATTCCCAAAGATGCCTTGCTTCATTGTCTCCTAAATGAGATTTCATACTGCAGCTTTGCTGTTCATTAGTGAGGACTCTGCTGCTGCCCAACGGGAAGGTTAAAAATATTCTAGGGAGATGATTTGAAATCTGGTCTATCTTGCATAACTGAAAAGTGACTGCAGTTAATTCTACTGTTCTGTTTTTTCTCTTGTGTTTTTATTTATCATTTTTTCCTTATTGAGGCTCTTCCCCCTTCCCTTTTACCTGTGGGAGATCTGTACTCGGTGTATTGTGCGCTCAGCCCTTTCAAATGGGGGAAAAGAAAATAATGGGAAATGACAGGATTTTTGTTTAAAATTAGAGTTGCTTTAAGTAACCTTTCTTGAGAATGGACTTCAAGTTCCCATCCTACCTTTAAGTGGTTTCATTTTTCTGAGCAGAAAGTGTCTCATGCACTAAAGTATGCGAAATGTACTTCTTGAATTTTTAGAATTGAATTTCTAAGCATTGCTTGCACTATGGTTATGTAAATACTAGGAAATGAAAACTTTGCTCAGAAGGATTTTTCTCAGGTAACTGCATTTTGCTAGCAATGTACTCTGTTAGTAAGTGTCTGTGTAGGCACTGAATCCAGTTTCTTCTAGGGCTAGTAGGGAGTGTCATTTTTGGAAAGCTTCTTGTACCAGGGTGGATTGATTTCTGAAAGCACATCACCATTGCTGGGCTGCAGGATCTCTGTACAGTCTGCTTATAAGTGTATCCATTTTTCCTTGATTAGATGATACCTTTGTAAATAGGTCCCCAGGTGTATCTGAAATGGCTATAACAGAATTCAGTATCATCAAGGCTCCAGCTGGATGGGGAGAGCTGTATTACTATGCAGCTCCAGAGATGATTTACTACCCAACTGACAACTTGCAATATAAACATTAGTCCAAGCATGATCTTGTCCCAAAACCCCGCCTACGCAGGGAGCCAGGAGTCTTCCTGCCACGCGCCATAAATCGTTTATGGTTTGCTCATGCCTGTACATTTGAAAAACAGCTGTGTATTGGGGATTAGCAGTTTGCAGAAGGCCCGTGCGGGGCTAAATTAGGGTCTCTTGCCCTGGTAGTGAATACCGGTATCGGAATAGCGGGCGTGCTTCTCTGCAGTGGAAGGCAATTTACTCTGGGAATGGGGGTGGTTGCAGGGTGTCTGTCAGGGTACAGCAGCCAGGGAAGAGTGCTGGATTGCAGTGCTCCAATTTGAGCTCAGATGCCTGATTGATAGCTGCCCAGCATGGTGGAGGACTGAACAATTCATTGTTAGCTGTGTGGTTTGTAGTTTTATTTATATATTATTTCTATATACTGTATGTGTGTGCGTGTGTGTGTATATATACACACAAAATGCAAGCAGACTACTTCTGTCTCCTAGGAGCTGAAGGATGATAAGAGTTTTTGGGCCTTTTATTTTTACAGTGTGAAAAGTGGCTTCCCTTTTGCTAGCCCATGGTAGCTGAATCAAATTATGTACAAGGCCATCTGGGGCTTCACAACTAATTTTCAGCTTTCATAAAAAGTTGTACTGTGTCACTTGGATTTATTACAGCTTTGCAACTTCAGCTCCCAAAATAAAACTATTTTTGTGCTAGCTGCAATAATTTAAATTACCTTCTGGAGCTTCTAATCACTAACTTGTGTTTATAGTGAAGCCTCCCATTTATCCAAACCCTGGAAGCATAATCTGTTTGATAACTCTAGATGTATTGATGCTTTTACATCAGTATCGAGTATATCAGAGCCTAAAGTCAGTTGGTGCGTTCAGGTCTTTCTATAATAAAGAGAATATGCAGATTTTGCTGTACAAATGAGACTAGACAGTACCGTTTAGATGCTTCCTATGTGCTGGCTGAAGGACCAGCTGCTGAATAAAGCAGCTAAGTAGATCATTTTTAGCTGGGTTGGTGTCTCCAACAAATCCTTTCTCCAGTAGGTTGGGTAAGAATCTGGGTGGAATGTGTGAGCAAGGTGCCCCCTTCTAGATGCATCAGCTGAACACAAGTGCTTCCAGACTGTACTATGAACTTCCATGGGGCCATGGACAAAGCCAGTGGGCTCTGGGTAAAGCAGGTGACTTGTTTCCAAAATGACACAGTTAGAAATGTTCTTACTATTTTGTTGAAGTTGCTGCACAGGTGTCCCTCTGAAAAAAAAAAACAAAACCACCAAAAACGTTTTCCTGGAGCTTCCTGCTCTACTCTCCTCTGTCATAAGGTTCAGGAGAGTAGCTGGAAGGGCTCATCCTAGGCTTGTTTGAGCCTAGGATCTGCCTCCATTTTTCTTATTCCTTTTGGTGAAAGGCTGTACAGTCTGTTTGATTCTTTGTGCTTTGCTGAGATGGAGGCCAGATAGCACCAAATATGTTTGTGGCTGTTTGTGTGGGCATTTGAGATTTGGAAGGCACCTGCTTATGAGTTGTAGGTCATTTCATGTCAGATTGGCTAAGTTTCCATCGAGCCGGTTTGTTGCAGCAATGCATATGGACTATGTATGTTTGGGGATCCCTGTTATCTCAGATGGAGAGGGTTTTCCTCCTGTTTGCTGCCTCCTCTCTCCCCACAAGAAAAAAATAATCACCTGATTCTGGAGAGCTGTTAACCTCCAGATCGAATTAGATGTTTTGCTGTTACTTATATAGACTTTCCAGATATATACAGAGGTCAGAGAGGGGTGTGGGTATGTGATCATATTTCGAGCTTTCCCTCCTTTTCCTTGTTTTTGATGCTGCTGTTGGAATTCACCCTTCCTTTTTCCTGGGAACTGATGTGAAGGGAATTGCTGTCACCCAGAGCAAAGCTCAACCCGCTTGCCTCAAGGCCTTACGTCTCCAGGTTAGGACTTTGCCTGACTTCCACAAGTGGTAGTTTATGAACTTACGTTACCTGAATCTTCTGGGGCAGGTCCGAGGAGAACAATTCAGGGCAGTGGAAGTCACAGTTTGGAGACACTGGGATAGGGGAGGGAATGAAAGAATAGAGTTAGCAGTACAGTTAACTCTTCCCCCCCACACCCCCTCCTTTTTTCCCTGTTTCCTCACCTGCCCAGCTGTGTAGTAGGTTAGCAGTACGTGTCTGTTCTTATTCTTATGAAAGTAGACTTTGTTCTCTGAAGACTGCTAATCATGCCCCATGGGGGTGTAATCAGTTATAAGGTATTTAATACAGTGCAGGCGGGAACAGGCCGCCTGGCCGGGCTGGCAGATTGCAACACTACAATTATAAAGGGCCCCTTTCCCCCACTCACCCGCCCACCGGTGGCAGGATGAGGGTTGTATCTTGAAACAGTATTAAGTCTATGAAAAATAAAGATGTAGTGGGGGAAGGGAGAGAAGAGGCTGAAGAGGCAGCTCCTATTCTGGGAAACAGGCAGACCTACATTCTGCGAGAGCTGCAGCCATTGCAGGTTGCACTGTTGAGACTTGTGGAAGTTTGAGTGCCGTCACCATCAAAGTGGATTGCACAGGGATGGCCCTTGGAAACCCGTAGAGCAGCAGGGGCTTCCGTCCTCTCTGAAATGGGCTTTCTTGTGGTGACTGGGGTTGGAGAGGTATGGAGTGGTTAGAAGTGGAGAAGCCCTTTCTCCTGCATGCAGTGATTTAGACACCTAATCTGTTTGGGTGCTTTTGTAAATCCTGCCAGGCTTCTATTTATATCTTTGGAAATAAATCTATTGGTAAATCTGGCCTTTCATGCCTCTTTCTTCGAAGTACTGGAGCTAATGCAGCAGCTTACCTTACTGGCTTAGAAGGGAGTAGCTAGCTTGAGGCCTTGAATTTTCATGGGCATGGGGAACTCTACTGGACCTCATCTGGTCTGTTCTTGTTAACCTAATACCAGACTGTTCCCCTCGGTGAGGGCCTTGAAATGCACATGTGGGGTGTGGAGCAGCTGGGCCACAGTGTTATAAACCATCCCTGCTCTGGCAGCTTGCTAGATGCATCGGCTTGTTTCTGGAGCTTGGGGCTACACTGACCTTTCCCCTTCTGGGCCCACCAGAGATTACAGTGTTTCAGCCCTTCCTCAGTGCTCTTTGAATTTGCTGACACTGTTTTGTGCAGTGACAGCACAGGGCACCCTCCATGTGTGTGCTCTTTGCTTTTTGGAAAGTAGAAGGGAATATGTGTTCTACCATATCCATTTGTGTTAAATAGTTTCTGTCATTTTTTGCCTTATGAAATCCTGCTCCTTTCTGACATCCCTGTGCTTTGCTGAAGTTCAGAATCTACTCTGTGAAGCACAGTAGATAGAAGCTCTTTTTTTGGCAGCCTTTGGGATATTGGTGTAGATTCAAGTGAGATATATTGTTGCTACAGTGCTCGTGATAGTGTTGGCTTTCCTGCTTGGCGCTGAGAGAACACTGGCTATTAAGTCTCGCAGCTGGCCCTTAGCGCTGGGCAATGGGTTTTTAGGAGTGGGTTGACGTTTAGTTGTATTAAATCAAGTAAGGGCAGATTCAGAAGGTGGGGGGTTCACAATACAGCCTTCCTTTCCTGGACCTGAGAATGCTGCTGACAACTTCACCTCCTGATGCATCCTCATCTTTTTCCCTTCAGGGTAACTTCATGTTTGGGAACTGTGAATTCTTTGGAAAGCTTTGGGATTTGCAGGAGTGCCGCATGAAGGAGGAGTAGTGTTTTTTTTCTAACCAGAGCATAGAGTCTGTTTGTGACTTTAAAATAGTGGTTACCTGATGTCTTGGGCTTTTGTACATGGAGTCTCTCTTCTCTTGATCATGTAAGTGACCAGGTGTCAGTCCTGTAGGGGGAGAATAGTGTACAATGAAGATCAGATCTGTTTCTATGGGCAGCAGGGACAGTGTTTACAAAAGGATTTTTGGGTAATGAGGAACTGTCTGCATCTCAGAGAAGCTGCTTCACTTAAGGTAGAGTGGATTCCTGAGGGTGGAAAAAGGCCTGGATCCTTCCAAGCACCCCTGATGCCCAAAGTCAGCTTCTTATTCAGCTCTGCCCCCTCAGCTCGACAAGTCTCAGTGTTATGTTTGCCCTTTGTCTTATAGGAAAAGTCAGGGAAATTACCTTCCCAGGCTGTTCCTGCCCTGGAACGTGGTTACTTCCCAGCCCTGGTGGCAGCTCTTCTCTTCCCTGTGGCTTGTGTGCCCAGTTGATAACTCTCCTGCCTTGCTCTGTTTCTCTAGCCCCATGGCTCGAGAAGTTGCCTGGACAACTCGAGGACTCTCCCACAAATGAGTTTAAGGCTGAAGCTGGTTTTGGGGTCCTGGCAGTGTCAGGGCTGGCATGCGTGGGGAGCATGGAGGGTGTCAGCGTGGTGGGTGTGTTGGCTTGCTGCTTGTTTTCTTTCCCTGCCTGGAGAGGAATGCAATGTGTTTGCCTTCCTTGGCCTGTGGTTGCAGCCACATTCCTGCACTGGGAGTCAGCACAGCAGCGGGCGGCGTGCTGTTCATGCCCTCTGGCTACATGCTTTCAGCTCCACATCAAAGGTGTGTTTAGTGTGTAGCTTGTGCCATTCCTGGCCACACCTGGTGGCCTGCAGGCATGCAGGAGGTGGAGTCTGGCTGTGTTTGCAGATGGCATTCAGGGTTCAGACTTCTTGCTTGTGGAAAGGCTGGAGCTGAGTCCATGCTAAACAACCCCAGGAATGCAGCGGGAGAGCTGAGTGGCACAGTCACTCCAGGGGCATGTCCTAGCAGCAATGTTTCCTTTATAGCTGCAGCAAAATAACTCATGCCTGCTCCTCCAAAGGAACTGGCTGTTTGCTTGGGTGTGTTGTAGGGTTTAATTTACACCGATAAGGCCAATTAAGGTTGGCTCATCCCCTCTGCAGCCTGTGTTCTTTTGGTAATCAGTAGATGATGGAGTGGCTCATGCCATCAAGCTCTGCTTGGTACAAACTGTGCATGAGATGTCTGCCTGGAGATGGAATGGCTCTGGGATTTAACCTGGGCAGGAGTGCTTCCTCCAGACAGTGGGTAAATGTTCTTACACATATGCACTGCAGCTAAACTGCTCCAGCTTCTTCTGGAAAAGCTTCCTTTTTCTGGCTGGTACCTCAAGAGATGAGGATGGGAAGCTTGGTGAAGGATGGCAGATCAGGATGCAGATGCACTATTTTGGGATCCTTGACATGATGTCTGTGAGAAATGGTCAGTTTTCTATGCCCCTATCATGCAAGCCATCCTTGTTCATTTGCCTGGCACAGGGAAACGTGGTCCCTTTTGGCAATGTCAGTATAGGCCCATAGGTTCTTTCTTGTGGAAAGAACAGCAGAGCATCTTCTGTGTCCGGGGTGAGCCCTGGGCTGTTTACTCCATTACCCAGTTTGCTTTGATCTTTGGGACTTGCAGTTTCCCTTCTGGCAATTTCTAGCAGCCTGAAATTCTGTGACCTGCCAGTCATTTTCTGATTAAGGTTAGTCTTCTGCAGAAGACCTCCCTACTGCCATCCTTAGACAGTAGCAGGCGTGAAAGAGCTGGCTGTCAGAAGTGCTCTGCGTTTATAGGATAGTTTTTGCTTTTTAGCTGTTGCCACAGTGTCTGGGTCAGTTGCTGCAGAGCTGCTGTTACCAGACTGGTCCATGCCACCCTCTCTCTCTCTCTCTCTCCCCCCCCCCCTCTCTCTCTCTCTGGAAGTATCACTTTTCAAAGCAGGACCTCAGTGATAGGTGATTAGGGGAATGTTACTTGTTGCAAAAGACTCTTACTATTGTGAAAGGGTTGAAAATTATTCACATTGGGCTCTCTTCTCTCTTGATTTCATGTAAACTGTGCATTTTATCTCAAACTAGTTCCCACTGACTCTGTACCTGATTTTTAGGGCTTGGGTGTTGTCGAGAAAGTGTGTTGCCTGAATCTTTGTTTTCCTTCCTCTGTTCTGCAGTGCCAAACTCAACAGTACGGCCTGTGGCAACATAAGGTATAGCAAAATATAAGTGAGTCTAAAAATGGATTATGTGGAATGTTATTGATAGAACATATAAGTGTGTATAATCATTGGGTGTTTCAGCTTTGTCGTTTGATATAGGCTACGGCTGCAAAAATGGAGGTCTTGTTTAAGATTAAATACTGCTTCTGCTGTCACTTTCCGATTGCCAGGAAGGGAGTAAGGGAGCTGGAATGAAACCGATGTGACATTGGCTAAAGAGGAAGGAGGGCTGATTCTTGCCCTTTTTCTTTCCTGTCAATGCGTTTTAATACGTTGTGGAGAGAAAGTGACTAGTTCCTTGTGTTGGCTTCCCTGCCGGCCTTCAGGACTGTGTAGGAATCCAGATCTGTGTGCTTCTGTGTCCAGTCCCAAACACCTTTCTCTGCCGGGGAGATGTGCTCCTCTGGCTAGAGCAGTAACCCTCACCAAGTAGCTAGATCTCCCCCTGGTGGGACAGGGAGCAGAAAGCAGGGTGACCACTGGACAGTAAAATTGGGAATTGGTCTGATCCTGGGGCACCTTGAGCTGGCAGCACGTCTGGTCTTTCTCCAGTTGAGACATACCTTAGTCCAGAGTCACAGACTGTGGAGCTAAGCTCGTGCAGCTGCGTGAAACTGAAGGCGTGAGTGAACAGCTTGCTGTTGGCGCTGAACAAACACCTTATCTTTGCAACATCTGCCTGGCTATATGCTGGCATTCGTCCATGGTCTTTGCCCTTAGACGAGTGGTGAGTGGCTAGCTTGTTGAGTGGTTTAGTCTGACACTTGACCAAAAAAAAAAAAAAGGTACCTGGAACATATGATGACTTGCTTTCTTTAGGATATCTGGGGCTGATCATCCTCTGCTCTCAGTTAGAGCCCCTTTGAGGATAGGTGACTTCGCTTGCAGCTTGACTATCTCTCGTTCCTAGCTTGCTCTCTGAAGAGCTTCATAGGGCTTACTTACGGGGGGGGGGTCTAAAGGGAGGAGACCTGTGGAGGTGAAGAGCTTGTCTTCACTGCTAAAAAGATGTTTTTCCTTAACCTCAGAATAATTAATGGGCTTATGCTATCCCAAAGGATAACGGTGGTAAAGACGAAGCATTTCAGTCTTACAAGAGCAGTGCCAGGCAGGGGATGTAGTGCTAGTCTGGACAAGCTGATCTTGTGGTAAAACGAAAGTGCTGGGCCTTCACTGCAATTGCCCCTTGAGACAGTTTATGCTCATTATTAGCTCCAGCTGAAGAACAACACTGGTGCTAGCAATAATGACAAATGTGGAAGATGATGGTTGATGAAAGCTCTGACTCTGCCCCAAGGAGGGATTCTATCTGAGGGAAGAGCTGAAGCAGCCCTGCTTGGTCTCATGTGAGGCATCTGTGTTTATCCTCCCCAAGGGAGGAAGGTGAACCTAGGAGGTACAATACAGCACATACAGAAGGACAAGCAGAGCAGTCTGTGACTGCTGGTGACAGGCAGCCTTCTCGTGCACAGCCTGTAGGGCAGGGGGTGGAGGAGTGGGTCCCCTCTACTGTGGTTAGGATCCTGCTGTTAAAAGGACTGACTGGAGCCCAGGTGAATGGGGAAAGAAGAGCCATAGCCAGTTGCGTGCTTTATACAGGTCACTAATGAAAGATGGGTGGGTGGATCTGTTTGTTTTTCCTAAACTGGATTAAACCACGTTGTATTTCTGTGACTGAACTCTCAGAATAAAATCTCTCAGCAGTTCAGTGGTGCTGAAGACTAAGAGAATCATTAAAAAAAAAAAAGACAAAAAAAACCCAAATGAGGCGAAGTGAGGCAGATTAACTACAGGGCCACACCACAAAAAAGAGAGAAGATGCTCCAGGCTTACATTCTGCTTCAGGAGCCATGCTGCTCTATTGTTTACAGAGTTGAGACAAGTTTTGTGCCTGTTCCTGCCCTTGGCTCAGGCTCTGAACCTGCTAGGCCCAAAGCATGTTTTTGAAAGCTATCTCCTTTCCTTGTTCTGCCTTTGTGGCCTGTTGAGACGACTACTGCCAGCGTGTAGGTGTGGGTGCTCTTAACACTTCACATTGTGCCTGGGTGCAGAGGCTGAGTGGAAGTCGATGGGGAATACTTGTTGTGGTCTCTAGAGCAGGCAGAGGCTGTGACTCGGTGTAAGTGGGAAGCGTCTCTGCCTGGTAGAAATCTTGCTTTGCAAAGGAGTCAGTAGCAGCATCGCTCATAATCTCTGGGAATGGAAAGTGGCAGGATGTGATCAGCTTTGGGGAAAGGCTGTGAACCCCTTTCTCTTTTCTCCCTTTGGCTGGATAGGTTTATTCCTCTAACACCACTTCTGTTTCTCCCAGTGCTACACTGCTTTTCCCTGCCAGCTTGTAATGAGCTATTGCTTGTTGTAGGTGAAGTGAGGATCAGGTGGCTTGGTTGAAGAATGACCCACTGCTATCCTCACGCAATGCTGGAGTCTGTAATTTTACTTCATTATACTGACTGCTGTCTGTATTCAGTGCTGTAGAGATCATAAAATATTTCTGTGCTAGAAGATCTTCTCTGATGAACAGCACAGAGGATGGCTTAAGTTTCCATGGCAATGCTTCTGAATGTGCTTCTGTCACCAAAGAAAGAGGGACTTTCAGTTGATTGAGGTTTGAGGGTTTTGTCTGAGAAATGGGATGGTGAGACTGCATGTTAGTTGTTTGTCTCTCTTTGCGTAGTGCCTCTGACTGATACATAATCTGGAGAGAGAGGAAGCTGACATTTGGCTGATGGCAGAGACGGACTGTGTCGTGCATACTACAGCTGGACTCCTGGACATGCTTAACTGTTCAGCTACAGATGCAGCTGCACAATCACCCAACAGTGAAGCCTGTACCATTCTCTGCCTCTCACATCTGACCATCTGCTAGGGAAAAGCTAATTAAACCAAAACTATTCTTGCTGAGATTAAACCCCCAGCAGCAGAGAAAATTGAGTATAGTACAAATATTGTTCTCCTGCTACTGGATCAGGGTTGCTGCTTTACTTGTACTTATAAAGAATTACAGGCTATTCAACTCAGTTGCTGTCAGGTAGGTGTTTAGCTCATGCACACTTTCCTTCTCTTTTCTATCCCAGATGACTCTTGTTTTAGGTGCAAGAAATAAGGCTGTGTCTTGCTGAATTTTCCTGTAGTTCCTTTCTTATGACAGCTGAGGCTGTTTTTCTTTAACGTGGAATTTAATGCAAAAAGAGTGCATGAGGCTGTTTTTTCTCCTAGTGCCTCAATTTCTTTACTTATGGAATGGAAATTGTTCCTGCCTTCCTCATTGCGTGTATTTATGGTGAGCATGAATCCTAGAGTTAGTGTGAGGCCACATAACCTTATAATTGCTAGAAGCTACCAGTGTGAATCTGAGACTCAAGACCAAACAGTTTATTGCAAAAATGTGCCTGCAGCCCTTTGAGAGTTGAAATTTAAATCTCGTAAAATAGAGAATGTGGAAGTGTGGTTCCCTTAGCAACGGAACTCTTGTTCAGTCCATGTTCCCATGTGATCAGGACTTCAAAATAGCTCTTTCAAAAAAATAATAAATGGACTTAAAACTCTGGTTGATTTCATGGCTGGTGCTGGTGCCCAGCAGAAGTGACAGCTCACCACGTTGTTCAGAGTTGTGGCACAATTTAGTTTCTGCAGGCCAATGAGGGATTTAGTTCTCTGCAAGGGGCTTTGAGAGGATTCTTGCTATTCTCTTTCTGTGCTGAACATGGAAAACTTGTACTGAAGAGGAAGTTAGTTCTGTATATGGTAGCTCAGAGACGGCAGTAGAAGGTGGCAGTGAGGAGTGGGTGATGGTTGCGTTGCTGGAGTGGATGTGAGGAAGGTTGGAGTAAGCTTGAAGAGACCCAGTTGAACAAGCAGGTAGAGGTGAAAGTGAGAGTACCAAAAGAATAAAGATAAATTAAGTCTTGATATTCGGGAAGAACAGTTCAGATACTTTTGAATGAGGAATGGAAAAAAAACAGTAATTTTGGAATTGCTGGAATTTAATTTTGACAAATAAGTTTCAAAGGGAAATGCTGTGGGAACTGAGGAGATGAGAGGTGATTTTAGAGTGTGGATTTGTAGCATCTTAGGTCTGTGACCTCAGGCTTGTTTTGTGTATGTGTTTACCCCACAGTTAGCAAGAGAACTTCATATTTTGGTGGAAGAGGGGCAGTAATAAGACCATGCCTGGGGGCAGTTAGATAACATGCTCTAACTCCACACTCCAGTTTGCTCAGATAAGCTGTTTGTGAGCCATACCCTTAGGAATGAGTGAGTAGGGAACATTGTCTTCCTGGTGTCTGAACTGTTCCGGGTATGTTGGACATCATCGGGCAAAAGCTGTGTGGGTGTATGGAAAGCAGAGTACGGTGCAAATATTTGTGATCACCCTTCCCCTCTTGCTTGGGGAGAATGGAGAAAATGTTACGCCATGCTGGTCTGAGCATTATTATGATGTTTAGTTGGCACAGGAGTAGTAAAACTTTCAAGTCATATAAATGTCAATACCTTTAATACCTTAATATACCTTGTGTAGTGTGGTTAGCTTATATTGATTCTGAGAGAGAGGTGTCATTCTGGGGTTTTTGGAAGAAAAAAACCCCAAACCAGCAAAACCTTCTTTGGAAGTAGAAAAGGGCAAAAAAGGGTTAAGTTCAGTATTGGTAAGGATTTTGCCATTGCAGGGAAGTTGTACTGCTTTAACTTAATCAGATTAGAAACAGCTGTGATTATATTAGTGCAGCATTCTTGTACAGGCATCTTTAATTTAGTTTGTCTTGTATCTATCTATCTAACTTAAGTTGATTCAATGTAAAGTGCTCTTAAACTGAATTAAGAACATTTACCCAAGAGGGTTATACTGCTTTACACTATTTTCTAAGTCAATTTAATTTAGTACAGTGTATATGTAGACAAGACCTTGGGGAAAAAGCTGATCCTTTTTATTACTTGCTGAACAGTATGTCATGTTTGGCTGCAGCCATGTGATCGTGGAATGAAAGAGCCTGTTGTGGTACATGTTGGTGGAGGATGGGCGAACTGATCATTGCAAGCCTTTGTACAACTTGATTGTTCTTAGCCATAGTGTTCAATTAAAGTAGATTGCTCCTTCTTATAAATTAGGCTTTTTCTTGTCTAGAACTGATGTGAGACCTCTGAAATGTTATTTTAAGGTTTCTTCTCAGCCTGCTGATAAAAGCGTCTGCAGACCTGGTTAGCATGCTGTGTATGCACCAAAAGCAACATCTCAATACTTTTGCAAATGTTTAATATTTCAAAAGATTTAGATGGCTGAACAGGTTTGAGCTGGACTTTTCTACAGCTAGGCAGAGCTTGAAAAAAGTTTCATACAATTTTGACGCTGTTTCCTGGTCACTGTCTCTGCCCAGTATGTGCCTGTATGTATGGTGACTTATTCCTTGGCCATGAGTTTTGTATGTGCATAAGTTACTATGTAAGTACTGCTGATGTCAGTTCTCTTTCTCGTTGAAAAGGATAAATTTAGTCAATACATATTGTGTTTTCTGCTTGCGGGTGAAGGCTCTGTGGGAACAAAACTGGCACATGAATTACTCCTCAAGCGTGGTTGTAGTGATAGCATTTCAGAATAAAGCTGGCTGCTGTAAACAGCCGTTTCATTTCTTGAAATTTGCTTTTGCCAGCACCTGCAAGCATCAGAGCTGGACTTAACGCCTCCTCAACATTGCAGATGCTCTGTAGGCTGGGTCACTGCAACGACTTGTCCATCTCTCCTCTGTAAATAATGCAAATAACATGCTCTGCTCCATTGTCTGGCTGTGTAGATGCTGCATAGTGTGTTAGCCATCTGTGCATCGCTGCGACTCATAGACAGAGGGGATCTTTTGGAGAGCGTATTGAGGCAAGTATATAGGTTGCAGTAATGGAGCGTCTCTAGCACTGCTATATTCTCTGCTAGAGGGATGGCTCAGTGACATTCAGTCCCTGGCACTGAGGATCTGGAGATTGTAGTTTTCCCAGAACTTCTGAAACAAGAGGACTGCTGATACTAATTGCTGGGGGTTGTATGAGACTTAGGGAATACTTACAGGGACTGAGAGTCTGCTTCTCAGCAGTTGAAGAATTTAAGCTGTTCCTATCTTGTCCTAATTAAATGCTGTTTGATTTTATGCTCTAGGAAGGTAATGTATGATTTTCCTTCCCTGACCCCCCCCGCCCTTTTCTTCCCCTTCTACACAGCACAGGAGCTGACAGAGGTCTGGGAAGGGAATTCCTACATGTTGAGTTCCTACAGAAATGGTCACCCACTCCCTCCTTCACTTCTCTTCAAATGTTTGCTTGCTGTAGGTGTTCCCTAGCTTGTGTTTGAGAAAGTTTAAGGCCGTAGCTCCCAAATTTCCCTCATGTGATCTACCAGCTTTTTGCCAGATACATGTTGTTAAGAGTATCAAGATTTGCTTTTTCTATTGGGGCCCAGACAGTTATTTTCAGGAACTTTTGAAAGTTCTCCTAATCTCCATGAGTTGTTTTCTAATGGCCTAGTATACTTCTCTTTAAATATGAGAAACATGCTCCAAAAGTCTTCCCATGGAAGATCTTAAAAGAACACAGGTAAGAAGACAGAGTGGGGAAGGACATGAAACCCAAGGTGCAAAGATGAAGAGGCTCTGGAAGTTTGTAGACTAAACCACCTTGTGAGAGTTGAAAGGATCACTGAACAAACTAAAGAGATCAAGCTAACAGGATCACTGAACAAACTAAACAGGCTTCTGGTGTGTCAGCATTTCTGGATGAGAAGCTGTCATTAGCCCCCGATGTAGCTGTCAGTACTAAAGGTAACTTGGCAAATGACCTTTTGCTGAGCTGGTTCTTTTGCAATTTCACATGTAGCCATTAAAGGTGGTTCTATGCTTTTATATGCATTAGAAAGCTAGCGTTCATTTCCTGGTCAAAATCTCCCCTGGGTATTTTTATTCTCCATTAACATTCCATCTGGGGATTGGATTTGGATCCTTTGCTTCCTGTCCTGTTCCTGTTCAGATGTTAATCAGCTGTTGCGTTCTATTCCAGTTACATGTTAGCAATGTTAGTGTTTCTTGCGCAAAGCTGATCTGTCCTAGCTTTTATAAAAGGGTTAGGGAAGCTAAGCTACTCTTAACACAGCAAAGAGAGTACATAATAAAATGCATACTTAAGGATATGGGGTGCAACTGAATTAGGGGGACTGGGATCTTTGTGTTGTGGAAGGAGGGAGCAGGACTGTAAGAAAAGTGGGGTTCTGATTACTTTTAAGAGAATTCCGCAGGGTGCAGTGGATATGACAGACACATGATATGTCCGGTGGTATTTACATTCAACAAGAACTATGTAAGACTGTAGAGTCTAGGGATTTAATTTTCTTTGGAAATAATGTTAGGTGTTAAGTAGGACTTGTTATGTGGACTGTTGTTCAACAGCTAGCCTGATCCCTTTTTCTTAATAGCTCTTGAAATTGTTCCTATGCAGGGAACAGAGGTTTCTGCCTAACAGTCAAGGTTAATTGGTATGGAAAAGCAGGAATGAGCAATAATCCTCCTGAAACTCAATTTTAATCCAAGAGTCACTATAATGCTATTACTCAGATTTGAATTGTGAGCATTAATGTACAAGCAGAACTGAGATGTGAGTTTCTGCCCTAGGAGGTGTCATCCTTTTATTTTTAAAATGAGCTTCAAAGCAGCCAGCAGCAGAATGTATCTGAACGTACTTTTAATTGAGATGTCTTCTCTGAATGAAAAGATCTCACTCGTTAAATGTTAAAGTGTCCTTTAATAACTTTGCAGTCCTTTTCCATCATACTTGGCACCAGCAGTCTACAGGTGCTGCTTTTAACTTCACACAGCTTGTTTGTCTGTCCTGGACAAGACCTCTTGATGCAGTTATTGCATCATCCATCTCGCTGATCAGTTGTCTTGATCAGGCTTACTGCAGCAGCTTCTCACGTAGTCTGGCTTGAGACACGTGGAGGCTAAGGTTGCCTCTATCCATAAGCACAGAAAGGCAGCTGGACAAATCTGTCTTGCTTTTGCTTCTCATGATGCAGTGAACAGACATTGTTGCCTCCTAAAGCAGGATATGTCAATGTACTGTATTGGATATGCATTTGGAGTATGGGTTGGCCCACACAGAGTGAAAATTCTGGCTTAGCTGTGATGATGTGTGGCACAAGACAGTAGCAGTGTTTTTTTTACATGTGGGTATTGCACGTGGAGTTTTTTGGAGTACGCTGACTCTGTGATAGCCAGTGGATGTTTCTGTAGTGTTGCATTAGAAACGAATGTGACTGTGATTGTGTTATGGAATGTATTTTCTTTGTCATACAAGTTTAACTTTCTGAATAAAAAGCAAGGTTAAACAAATGTTGCTTTTAAGAGGAAAAGGCTGGAAAGATGACAGAGTGCCTGAAATAAGAAACATTCTCTGCAACATAATCACCGTATTTCTGTTGAGGAAGGGAGACTACTGCCCCGAACACTGGTAAGCAGGCTGTTTTATAAGGTCAGAAAAGGCAATACAAGAGAAGGTGATGAGGAGGAAAACCCTTGCAAGTCTACTGCCTCTTTGCAGGGAATATACAGCTACTGCAACAGCAAGCAGGAAGAAACTGTGTGCATCCTAGAACCAAAGCTATGTATTAGCTACCTCAGGCCTCAAGGGACTTGCCAAGTATCGGGAAGGCAGTAAGTGCCTACAAATATTGTTTTTTTTTTTTCTTTTCTTTGATGCTTTCCCTTTTCGTCCAAAGGGTTCCTTTTGGGACCTTTTTTTGTATGCTATGGACCTCTTTCTTGTTACTGGAGACAAAGTGATGCAAATGGGTAGTGTTGTGCTTTTGCATGCACGCCAAGTGGCTGTTAGTTCTGTGGGCCCTGTACAGAATCGTCTTAAGCAATTCTGTGCTAGATCACATCTGTTCCTGGTGTGTGGTAAAGGTTTTGCCTTTCTGAGATCACACAGAGAACATAGCTACTCTGCAAGTGGATTTTACTCTGAGGGAAGCTCTCTGGTAAAAACAGCTAGAGTCAAGCTTGTACACTGCCTGTGTAGCTGCACTTGGTCACTGTCACTGCACCCCCTCACTGTGAAGAGGAAAGAGGTTGTGTGTGTTTTGTCTTTGTGAGGGGGTGGAGAAATCCTCAGCTTTTTGCATTAACAAAGCAAATTGTTAGGTTTCCACTGCAGTCTTCTGACCGCTTCTGTGTTCATGTCTGTTTGCCTGGAAGATGTGACTGTTGCTGATGCTGATCAGTGTGAGCCCAAGCCTTGTAGCCCTCAATGATCCGTTCCAGTGAAGCTGTAACTTCAGTCAGTTAGCTTAGAATTCAGTGAGCTTAGAAACGAGACTGGAACTACAGTGGGTAGTAGCTAGAAGACAGTAGAATTGGAGCTACTGCAGATGATAGCGTGCTAGGAAGAGGACTGTAAATGTTAAGGAACGTTACTGATGAGAGATGGAAAGGGCAGATAAAAGGAGGTTAAGTTTCCTCTTCTGTTACAGTGCTAATTAGAATAGCTGAAGGCCTACCTCCTGCTGTAGCTCCAGGCTAAAGCTGAGCTTCTCCAGGGTAGTCAGAATGTGGACTTCACAAGCCTCTCTCTGAAGGAGCTTGCTGTCAATAGCATGGTGAGCAGAATTAGTGCTGCCTTCTGTTTCTGGATATTACCTATATCTGTGTCTGCTTTGGAGCACAAGGTCTGTCTATTCTGCAGAGTATCTACTCCTCTCTGAACGGAGGTGTGGTGAATTGAGCCACCTCGGGATTCTCTCTCTGCGGTAGCAAAGGATGCTCAGATATTGTAGGCAAGGAGGGCTTAACTGTGCTGTTCAGTGCAGGGAAGTCTGCAGAACAAAATTAGGTTGGTGTGGCAGGGGTCTGGTTGGAGCAGAATGAGAGAGGCTGGATTCCTGGTGTTGGACAAGAATGCAAGTGGGGAAGCAGTGACCCCTGGAGCCATCTAGAAAAAACAGCTGCCTTCCAGAGGTCAGTTACTGGTCTGCACAGGCATCCTGCTCAGTGGAGAGATGGTTAAAAGACCTTACTTTTCTGGAACACAATGAAGACATGGAGCTTATTTCACTGGAGGGTCCTGGCATTAGATAGTAGCCTGACGGTGCAGCAGTTTGCTGCCGACTCCTGCTCTGGCACCTGGCCGTGGGTTGCTCTGCGCATGCCTGGCTGTTTCCATGTGTTGTGCTGATAGGTGACTGACACCAAGTTTCCTTTCTCATGTTTCAGGAGCTGTTGGCCAGATGCTGCTGGATGCTGACAGGGAAGAGCTGATTCAGAGACAAATGGCCAGAAATGTTTGGACACGTCGTCACTTTGGATCTGTAACTCCTTGTTTCAGGGAAAGTTGCCTGGAGGCACTGTGAGTATTTAAGTGTCTCTGGAAATTCTCAGATCATGAGGGTAGGTTTCAAATCGTGGTATCCTTTGCAGGTAGGTGGGGTGAGATGGCAGGTAGCATAGTTGCTGGCTCTGGGGTAGGAAGCAGGACAGTCCTGTTTGAGCCTGAGGATCTGTGTGCTGAGAGACAGGGAGGCCTTTGGCATGTTCGTTCTGAGCACCTCTGCAGTGGAAACATGCGTGGACCCATGGATGCAGCTGTTCCTGGAAGCTTCTGTTTGTCTGCCAGCCCATGTGGCTGGTAGTTTTGCCTTGATGCTGAACGAGCTCCCGCTGGGAGTTGGTGGAAAAGCAGATTCAAATTATGCTGGCCTGGTCCTTCCTGGAGGTGCACATTCTCCCTCTCTTTCTTTCTCCCCCTGTACTTTACAGTTTGCCCCATAGAGCAGTTATGTTGTTGCGAAGCTGTTTTTTTCCTGTACTAGTCGAGACCTGACTATAGCATTGTAGTAAGGAAAGGGACCAGACAGCTTGTTGGGGCAGGGCCAGCACTAGGGCACCTCTTCAGTTTGTTTTGGCAAAGCTTGAGTTTGCGTGGTCCTGGTTGCCTGCCTGTTCCGTTCACCTTCAATCTGGCTCTCCCCATATGTGTACAACTGCTCCACACCCTATGCTCTTGTCCTGCCTCCTAGGACTTGGTGCCATTGACAGGGAAAAAGCAGCATGGCAGCAGAAGTGCATCAGGGAAGGGAAGGCTCCACTGCAGTCTCTCTTGTGCCAGTAGCAGACTGATGGCCACAGAGCTATGCTCTTATAGCTGATCAGCCCAATTCTCTTTTTGTAGTGATGGGTACCCTGGGCTTTGAACAGAGAGGAAGGTTGTTTCTGAACTTGTGTTGTATCCCTGATTGGCTGAACGCTATTTTACAGAAGCTTGTTAGCAGCAAGGTAAAGCATGGCATGCTGCCTGCTGGAAGTCAGAGAGTAATGTGCCTTCCTCTGTCATGGAGGTGTGGGTTATCAAAGCTGTAGGTACAAGGATGTAATGTTTTGGCTCCAACAAGAGTCTGATAATTGCCAGCTCATTTGTAGGTGAGAAGCACTGATTTAAAAGGACAAGTGAGGTAATTGTTAGCATTACCAAGCTTCTGTACTGAAGGCTTCACAGTTAGCATCCCTCTGCAGTAGCAGGGAAGATGAGCTGGCAGGGTCCCATTTCACAGGACGTTTGTTTAGTCCTTCCTGGAACCAAGGTTCCCTTGAAGCTATTGCTTCATTAATTTTGAAATTGTGTGGTTCCAGTTGCCTTGAGTGCCTTGGACATGTCCTTGCCTGGTGCCTTTCAGCTGTTGCTGGGCTATGTGGTCCAGCTATCCTAAGCTAATTTAATTTACTTTCAGAAGATCTGATGTGGGTTGGGGCAGGTACGTGGAATGAGATGACCATCCGATTGTCCTTGCTCTATACCTTACATATTTATGGGGTGAGATTTCAAACTGGCTGTTTTGATGGATGCTAAACTATTTGTTTCTCTTCTTCAGGGCATCTGAGTGAGTGTCCCTGCTTCATGAGGCTTCCAATTTGAGCCCAGGCTGGTAAGTGCTGAGGTAGTTGTGGGCTAGAGAAATGATTGTGATTTCAGCTTGGGATATCTCCATGCACATCTCCTGTCCTTAGTCTGGCAGGAACTGACCGAAGAGTCCCCTAGATCACCTGTTTGATGGTGGAGTGTTGACAAACCTGCTTCTGATTTCAGCATTCCTCTTTGAAGAAGAGAAATGTCTTCTCAGCAAGTCAGACCCATCTGTTTTGCTTGGGGATGCAGTGGAATGTGCATTCAGTATGCTGGATGTGATTTTTCTAAAGTATTACAAGTTCGCTTCACCTACTTGAGTCTTCTTAGGAGAAGGAACCTTGAGGGAATGATTGCAGCAAGGAGGAGTTTCCAGCATTCTTGTGGTGGAGATCTACAAGTTAGTCCTAGGAAGTTGTTCATGTCTGTGGAAAGGCACGAGAAACTTTTGTGAGCCTGTGTTTTTAGCAGAGTGGAGGACAGCTTGTGAATGTTCCTGTGAAGTGTAAAGCCTGCTGTGGCTTGGAGCCCCTCTGTGCTTGGTGCACACACCTCACACTTGCCAGTCCTCCCAGGGGACTCAATATAAGATGCAGCTAGGCAAGAGTGGATAAGAACTGGAGAGAATTCTTGGGGCTCCATTTAGACACTTGACTTGTAAAACTTCGCTGGGCAAAAGGCAAAGCAAGTGAAGTTTGCTAAGTCACTGGCCCAGTGGTATGCATTGACTGCCTTGAAGGTATGTGAATGGGAGTCAAATAGCCCTGCCTGTAGAAGAGGAGAGAGGGTGATCTAAGTTGAGGCAGGTCCTGCACTTTGAAGTCCTGCAGGTCAGGTGCTGAGGATTGCAGAGATGCTAGGCTTGATCAGTGTTAGGATCCAGCAAGGGAAAGGGGAATGAGGAGTTTGTGCTTACCCCAAATATAGGGGGACTATGAACGATGCATAAGTTGTCATCAGGGAAAATCTGGTGTTGGGCTCTGCAGGGACTGCTTGGCATCTCCAAGACTTCCTGTCTTGTTTAAGTAGGGTGGTTGAAATTCTGGCTGCTTGGGGGGAAGTCTTCCTGCCCTCTGCTGCAGTCCCAGAGTGGTGGAAAGGAAGGAGATTCTTCTATGTGTACAAGATAGCTGCTTTCCTTCTACCCCATGTTTTGCTCTTGTACTGCTACTACTCCTGCAGCAGGAAGAATCCTGTCCAGTGCGGCTGGGGTAAAGGGACTAATCTGGTCTTTCTGCTAGTGGTATTGCTGCATATTGCAAAATCCGGCCTTAGGTACCAACGTCAATGGCATTGCTTCCTAATTTGATGCCACCTGTGACTTGGGGGTAGTCTTTGTCTTTTCTGTCAGAGTGAGCAGTTGTAATAGTATGATACCTCCTTCTGACAAGCCTCCTGTGATCTGCTCTGTTGGTGTTCCAGTGTAAGCCAAAAAACTTCTGGATTTGGGCTCTTTAATGGCTGGAGTCTCCTCCCACATAGTCCCTGCTGATAGTGACAGCACATGATCAATAACTCCTGCTCCAGCTGTCACTGCTGCCTGTAAGGCTTGCACTTTCCATATTGGAAAAGGCCTTTCCTAAAGAGCCTAATCAATATGCTGCTGTGAGGTCTGTTCTCGTTTGCTATATATAATCTGGACACACACAACCTACGTGAGTGAGTGTGTATAGAGGGGGGGAGAGGATGTGCCAGCTCTTTGCTCTCACTGGCTGGGAGAAGGACACAGCTACCTCTTATTTTGCTCCCTCTCCTGCAGCTGCTGCTCAAGGCTTGTGGCCACATCCTTTCCTTGCTCTATTAGCACTCTGCATGGGGACCTGCTCTGGGACTCCAGGGGAGCTGAATTCCTGCTGGGTCACTTCTAGGGTTCAATGGAGTGCCTGTGACTCTATCTTCTGTGCATTTTCTGCTGTTGGTAGGTAACCTGCTTTCGGAGCCACGCAGGTGGGAGGATGTCGAGCACAGCTCCATCAAAGAAGCCTTACCGCAAGGCACCCCCACAGCATCGTGAGATCCGCCATGAAGTACCCATCATTCGTGACGACCAGGATGGAGTGATCTTGGCTGAGCAGAGTCAGGTAACGGCTTGCCGCGTGGCAAAGGGCTTAACACCATTGCACCAGCAAACAGGGTTTAGTTACGAGGCAGGCCAGCTCAAGCAGGCAGAGGGGTTTGAGGTTTGCAACCTGAACTTCTCCTCATCGTGGTCCCTGGAGTCCAGCAGTGAGAAGGAGGTGACAGGGTGCAGAGCAGAGTTGAACATCAAGAGCCAGACTGTCTCTCCAGCACTTCCACGTGGTGGGAAGATGGGGCAGCGAAGTGGGAAGCGGTGCCCAAACCGCCGTCGTGGGCACCTCAGGAAATTTGTGAGCCGTAGCATGGAGACAGTTGTGGTGTCTGGAGATGAAAGACAGCATCCCACTTGCTCTTTCAAGAGCAGAAGCCTGGAACGCTCGCTTATGTTTAAAGAGCCTCCTGAAGTCCTGACACCGAGGAAGTTTCAGGTCTCCTCTACACACCTGCCTCTCAAAGGGATCCTGAAGCAGACCAGCGTGACAGACACACGCCCTGAGAGCTTACGCAAGTCCCACTCGGTAGAGACACTTTGCCGTGGCTCACACAAGTACAGTGATCCTCAGCTCTGCCTCAGCCATAGGGAGAAGCGCTCACTGGAGCACAGCAGCAGCAGCGCCGCCGACTCTGTCAAGCACAGGGAGAAGATAGCAGAGGAAAAACTGCAGTTCTCCAAATTCCTGGATGAGATTACCCAGCGGGTGCTCAGTCCCATCCGCCTGCGCTCACTGGGAGAGACGAGGGGAGCAGAACAAGACCAGAACTCTCCCCTTTTCCCCAGACGCTCTGTGCCAGAAGGCCAAGGGGAAGGTCACCTGCAAGGGGTCAAAACCAAGCGTGCAACTGAAAGATCCCCCTGCCCAAGCAGAAGAAAAGCAGAAAAGAAATGTGAGGGGCTGGGAATGGCTTCATGCCAGAGAAAGTGTGCTGAGGAGGCTAAGAGAGCTTCCAGACTAAGAAAGAAACCTGTCCTTGGGAGGAAGGACAGTAAGGAAAAACTCCTTTCCTTGGAGAGAAGGGTAGTAGATCTGTGTCAGTATGAGCTGCAGCAGCTGACAGACCTGGGGCTGGCAGGGACATCCTCTGGGCAGCAGCACTCACTGTCTTCATGGAAAAGCAGTGCAGAGGGCAGAAGGGATGAAAGCAGTCCCTGTTCACGGCTATTACAGCCACACCATCTGTGTGCTAAACTTGGGCAGAAGCGTGCAGTGGAGCCGAACTACCCAGAGAAAGGATCCTTTTCCACTCCAACACGCTGGAGTCGGGAGGAGGGGCCTACCCCATCTAGATCCTCCCCTTCCTTCAGCCTGGCACTAAACAAGGTAGGTGCCAGGGACCCTGGCTCACAGGCAGGGGTCTCACAAAGGCCAAAGCCCCCACCTGGATCTCTTCTAGTCTGTAATGCCAATGGGGAGAGTTGAGAGCAGGCCCCCAGACCTCATGTTGTGGGTGCTTAATCACCAGAAGCTGCTCTCTTGTGGGTGCCACTCATGGCTGTGGTTCAGGTTGGGTATATCTTCCTGGGAGGAACCAGCTTCCCTTTGGGCACGGGAGTCAGGAAGACAGGAGCTGGTGCTGTTCTCCCCACTGCAGACTTCCCAGGTGTTTGCAGGTTGGAGGCCCTCCAGGCTGCAGGGCAGCAGGTGTGTGCAGGAGGCAGGCAGCTCTGTTGTCGGGAGGTGTTGGGAGTCTGCTGGTGCTTTGTGGGTGCCCTGTGTCTGGCTGTCTTGGGGTACTGGATCTTTGTATGATGGCCATTTCAGGTCTTTGTAAGCCTCCTCTTTTCTCCAGCCTGCTTTGGGGCCATGGCCTTGTTTTAACAGGAATCACATTACCCCCTTTGCCTGGTCACTGGCGTCTGCTGTGTGTGTATTTGTTGGGGGTAGGGGAGGCAGTTGCTAGATAATTCTGCATGAATTAACTGATTACCCTGTGGGGTCAGGGTGTAAGAAAATGGATTGATGCTTTGCTTTTAGGGACAAGAGGATGTATGCAGGTGGTAAGGACCATTCTTTTAAAGTGTGAATTGGTGAAGGAAGCAGCCCCATGATGTCTTAGGGCCAGGACTGGGGTGGTTTGCCTTCTGTAATATTGCTAGCAGCTCAGCAACCTCATTCAGAACTGTCTGTGGCGTGGCCTCTCAGCCCAGAGCTGGCTGTGACAGTTAATGGACAGTCTAAAGTGTGGCAGCACTGTGGGTTTGTGCAGTGCTGTTGGTACCAAGCACCAAAAATCATCTGTGGGCAGCTTGGACTTTGTGAGAATGGTCACAGTCTTGGGCTTTCACAGAAAATACAGTTGCTTCTAGTGCTAATCAGATCTCTCTCAGCCATGCTGGCAGGCAGCAGCCACCTCATGGGTTAATGCAGAGAGCACAGAGGAAACGAGAACAGCTGAGCCGTGTGCTCTTGTCATTGTGCTGTTTCTCCTTGTTCTGCAGGTCTCTGCTCCAGCCATCTCTGGGGATCTTGCCCAGAACATTAATTTCTTCCATAGGCTTTTCTGACCTTTGGTGTTTCTTCTGCTATCCCAAAATAGTTACAGTGGCTGGTTTCAGATCTGCATAAACCCTTTTCACGCACAATCTGGGTGGTGTAAATGGTAAATACATTTTTCAGCTCTCAGATTATTCTCTTTCATTCTTTTTGGGGGGCTTCAAGGATGTTGTGATTGCTATGATGACAATTTAATCCTCAGTGTGTGCTGGCCTGTGAGATTCCTGCTCTCCACTAACTGTGGATGTGGAGGGAGCTGAAACACCAGCTAAGGTGACGATGTTACAAGAGATGCTGAGATTGCACCATGGGAGAGTAAAGTTACCTAACTTGTGTGGTGGCTTCTAGTCTAGCTCTTCTACCCTGAACGAGAACACACAGTCTGTCTTGGTATCAGACAGCTGAGCAGTGTGTAGTGATCCTAGCAGCTCTAAGCTTGCTGTCAGAGAAGGTGAGGAAGAGTTATAGGTAGGGTGATTCTCTGAAAGAATCTCACAGCTCTTTTCTTCCCTGTGCAGGAACCCTTGACGGATGCAGAAAGGATGAAGTAAGTGTCCTGCTCTGCCTTTATACCCATCATACTGCAACTGTGTGCGTGCTGATTTCTCACATCCTACCTGTGCCACCTGCACAGCAAAGCTGCCTGTCTTTGCAGGCTGCTCTCAGATCTTCAGTCTTCTTGGGGCCATGTGGGCAGAGCTTTAGTCTGTGTCTTGCCAACCTCTGCCTTGAATGTCTCTCCCCTTGGAGGGGGAGGGAACATAGACCCCCAGTGCAGGTGCAGGCAAAGGAGCTGGTGGGTGTGAAAGAAAGTAGGAGATGAAGCCTTTAATACAGGTGGAGAGAGGAGTGCCTTTTTTAACTCTTCTTCTTGTTGCCAGTGTTTTGGTGTAAGCCACCACAAGCAGTGTGCCAGAGGCCTGCTGCTGACTGAGGGTGAGAGCTGAGCCCTTTGCTGGTGGTGGTGTGGGGCACAGACAGCTGCTAGCGCTGAGCTCCAAGCCTTAGTGAGGAGAAAGCTTGCAGTGCCAGAAAGAAGCCATGCTTCTGGGTTTCTTCGAGCAACTGAGCACAAAGGAATGACAAACAGGAAATCCTTCTGACCACCCAGCATGTCCTGGCTGGGGAGGATTGGAGCAGTTTGTGTTGGAATGGGGCTGACTGGCAGCTGTGATCACATCTGTAAATGCACCCCACCACTTCTGCTTCTGGACTTAAGGCTGTATGAAGTCCTCTTTCCACCAGGTATTAAAGACAGGGGAGGAGAGGATGATTTTACTCTTTTTGCCTTCAACTCTTCTAACCTGGACTGGGATGAATTATTGAGTGGGTTTCATTCACCAGTGAGGGACACTGGAGCTGCGCAGCTCATCTGGCTAGCAGGCTTTATCCAAGCACTGTAACCTGAGAGGGAGCTCGGAGCCATGGCTGGCCAGCTGGCATGTGCTTCTTTGCCCCTGTTCTGAGAGAGTTCGAGTCTCCCTCTCCTGACAGAGATGCACCTCTTGCTGTGTGTGCTGGAGTCTCCTGCCAGTTCAGTTTCCAACTTCTGGGGCCCCTGTGTGGGGTCTTGGGCCCTAGAGCAGGGCAGTGGGGTAGGGGTACTGGTGTGGAGTACCCCTTGTGCACTCAGTGGTACTTTGTTCCTGTGTGCCCCAGGCTACTGCAGCATGAGAATGAGGAGCTGCGCCGACGGCTGACATATGTGACTAACAAAATGGAGGCGATGGAGAGGGAGCTGGAGTCAGGGCAGGACTACCTGGAGATGGAGCTGGGCCAGAACCGTGAGGAGCTGGAGAAATTCAAGGACAAATTCCGTAGGTATGAAAATGAAAACAACAGGAGTAGAGTTAGAGATTCCCTTCCACCAACGACTCCGTCAGCTGGCGTGAGCAGGCTGTGCCCTGTTGTGTAAATCAAAGGCATGTTACATCCTCAGAAAGGTGCACCCCTAGACTGTAGGGGAGTTAAAGGCTCTGCAGCCATTACTTCCTCCAGGGTACAGCATAGGAATGCTGCCAGCATGAGGGGCTGACAACAACAGGGAATTCTTCATCTATTTGATATAAGGCAGGATCCAGCTTGGATGGTTACCCCACATGTGCAAAAGGAGCCTCTGATGGCTGCAAGAAAATATGTCACCACTTTATCTGTAAGGTACCTCTGTTAAAAATCCATGCCAGTCACTGGTCACATCCTTTATACGTGACATAGCTCAGAGTCATTCACACCTCTGAAGTCATTCACGCCCTCCAGTGCAAGATCCTTTCACCCAGCCAACCTCATCTTGCCTCCAGTAACTTGGGGTCTGAAGGCCATTATGTGGCAGAGGCGAGGCACAGTTAGTACGCCTAGTTGTCTTAGTACCAGTCTTTCTGGAGTTGTGGAGTTGGTGGTTTGCTTGGCAGCTATGAAGGGGACTTGAGTAGGTGCTTGAGATCCATTCCCATGTATACAATCTTGTTTCTGTAGGTTGCAGAACAGCTACACTGCTTCCCAGAGAACCAACCAAGACCTGGAGGAGAAGCTGCATGCCCTGGTAAGTGCCATATTAAGTCACTATAGAGAGGAGGTGGAAGAGACCTGTGTGTTAGGAGCAGATAGGGGAAGGGGCTCTGGCTTTGCTCAGCAGATGTGGCAGTGGGTGAAGGGTGAGATTCTGGCCATGACCATCTACTCCCCATTCTGGCTGGTGTCATGAACTGTTTTCTTGATTTACCAAGCCCCTACTTGGTCATGCACGTGAGCTTTGGTTCCCCACAACATAATTGCATGGTATTCCGTCATGTTGCTTCGGTCCCTCTCAAAATGCCAGGGATGCATCAGCCAGTCTCGGGGTGGTCATCCTGGGAGGATGGGGGCAGTCAGAGCAGAGCCAATGTGCGTGTATGTCTGTTGTGTGCATTCATAACACTCATGGCTGTTTCTTTTCTCTCCCTCCCCCTCTCTCTCTCTCTTTCTCCTCCCCATGCTGCCGCTGGCACACGCTGGGCACACTCACCTCTCAGGCCTCTCTCAGCCAAAGCTGGATTTTTGCAGTTGCGTCTTTTCGTTTGTGTGTTTTTTCTTTTTCCTCTTTACATGTCTCAGCCTGTGGGTTTCATTGTCAGTCCCACATACACCATCCCAGATGGAGGGGCCCCAGCCCTCGTCCAGCCAAGGGCTCACCTGGTATCCAGCAGCTGCCCGCAGATGCAGCAGGTCCTAGCTTGCAGTGCTCCATCTTAAGAGTGTTTGACTCTGAGCCAGCTGGAGCATGGCCTGTTGGGAAGCGGTGCCCATAAGCTGTGGCACTGCACAAGATGAGGATGGCTGTGAGCCTCGTTTGCTCCCTTTCCTTGCCCTTCTGGGCTCTGAGCAGGCAAGTTGAACAGCTGAGATGCTGGTTGCCTCCATGTAGCCCAGGATGAGTTTTCTTTGGTTCTAGCACTTGAATTTCTTGGGTTAATATTCATTGTGCTGGTGCCTGAAGAGACTGCATATGTGGGAAGCATTGTCCTCCCCTACCCCCTTGTGTGTTGCTGTGCTGTACCCCTGATGCACAGCTGGGCCCTGGTGGTCACAGCCTCAGAGCACCCTTGGGCAGTGTTGGAAGAACTTTTTGAGAAGGGGGTGGCTTGGTTATTCTGAGCTGTTGCCCCTCTCTGCTGTTATATCTGGGTCTCTATCAGCCCTGTACCTGAACTGTTAGGGAGTTTAAAGAGGCAAGATTGCCTGCTTTAGGGAGGGCATTGACTGAGCTCCAGACGAGGCTACACAGGTCCTTTTTCTTACTGCAGCAAGGCTTAAACTCTTTCAAGATGGTGTCCTCTCCCTGCCAAAAAAAACTTCTGTCCATTCAGCACTGACTGCTGGATCTTTATGGGCAGTATTCTTGTTCTGTTGCCCCAGAGAAGAGGGCTGGGTATCACAAGCTCAGAGGTCTTTGCTGCCAATCACAAGATGGGATTGATGGCTCAAAACCACTAGCTTTCCACCAAGCACCATGTGAACCAGGGCAGAGAGGAAACATGGTTGTGCTGCAAGAAGAGATACTGCATTAAGGAGGTTCAAACTCAACCCGTTGTCTTTGTAGCTGGCAAAGTGGCTGGCTCCATTTGGCCTTTGGAGTCTCTCCCTTAGTGAAGAGCCAGGCTGTCCCCCTTATCTGTCTGTCTGGAATTTTTTGTATCCCAGCTGAACATGTCATTGTGCTATGCTTGGGCTGAGGTGGGTGGTGAAGCCAGATTCTTCTGTGCTGGGGAGATTTACACCTGGTGTTCTTGCATCCCAGATTAAAAAGGCAGAGATGGACCGCAAGACGCTGGACTGGGAGATTGTAGAGCTCACTAATAAATTGCTTGATGCCAAAACCACCATCAATAAGCTGGAGGAACTCAATGTAAGTGTCAGTCTGCAAATGGCTGTGGAAGTGTGTGAGGTGTGGTCTTTTCCTCTTGTTCAAAGTCATTAGTGTAAAGAAGCATGTGAATGACTTCAGTGTGTATGGAAGTGTGGGAGGTGTACACAACAGTAGGGACAGACAAACAGAAAAGGGTCTTGCAGGGTTGAGCAAGGAAGAACTGATCTTCAAGTTTGATGTATTTGTTCTTTTGAGCTTAGGGTTTGACCTGAGTCCAGGCTGTACCAGTGGAGGGAGGGGTCATTTACTCAAGAGCTGGGAGGGAGCTGATACCTTTTCTACACCATCAATATAGAAGTTCCTGTATCCAGTGCTTGTTTCTATTAACTGCTCTCAGCTCCCTCCAGTCTGTCTGTCTGCAAGATGCCTGAATCGGGCAGTGTCTTCAGGCATAGCTGAAAGCTTTGGGATGGGATAGCAAATCTGGTGGGACTTTTGGAGATTATTAAAATCCCCAGAGGGAGAGGGGTTTGATACACTGACAGAATATATGCCTGGAGCAAGGACTGGAGTAGAAAGGGACACCTTGGCTGAGTTGTAAGAAAATACACAGGGGTGTGGAGAGGAGGGAATGTCAGGTGCCCTCATGAACGATTCATCATATGCCTCCTCCTCCTTCTGTTCAAGCAGCATCTGGTCAGGTAGCGCCTTTTTGATTAAGAGATCGGGCCAGTCTGCCACTGTTGCACACCTTGCCCTTTCTTGCAGGAACGCTATCGACAGGACTGTAACCTTGCAGTACAGCTGCTCAAGTGTAACAAGTCGCACTTCAGGAACCACAAGTTTGCTGATGTGAGTAGCAGCCCTGCTGAGGTGGGGAAGAAGGGCTCATGGTCTCCACCTGCATCTTGCTTTCTCCAGCTTTCTCTGCAGGGCTGTTGGCCTCTCATCCTTCAGCCTCAGATAGAGGTGGGGGGGGGCTCCTGTTCCCGCTCCCACTGAGAAGGCAGCACAGAGCCTCTGCCAGCTCCTCTTTCACACCAGCTCCATTTCACAGCTCAGCCAGGAGCTGTTATAAAAAGCACAATAACCTTGAATTTGATAGCCTGCTGGGTGCCTGATGGGAGCTGGCAGGAGGACAGACCTCTCTCTTACCCTGCTCTGTCCTCTTCCCTTCCTCACCTGGCCACATGGAAGGGCCATGCTGCCTGATAAGGAGTCAAGCAGCAGTAGTCTGGCCCTGCTTCACTTCTTAGTCTGAGGAGAAATGTGGGAGGCAGCATTCAGGGTGTCTTTTAAGCCTTCTGAACGGGAAAAGTCAGTACCAACTCATGCTCCCCCTTGTGGGGTCTGTTCAGCTCATCCTGCCCTCAGGATGAGCAAAGAGTTTAGGCCTTTCATATTTGTAGCATCATTTCTTTGATTGGAAGTATAATTCAAGCACTTATCCCAGCTCTCTTTGCCATACCCCTAGTCTCCATCCTTTCCTGTGTTCCTCTCAGCAAAACCATGTGCTTGTCTTTTTTAACTTAGCAGGTGACCAATATGTCACCCTCCCCCATTGTGTCTCAAATTAGCACTCTTGAGGTCAGTGTATCAGTTACCGCTGGGGTAACCTTGACCTCTCTCCCAGCTGTCTGCTCTCCCTGGAGCTTTGAATTCTGCCCCCCAGAGCACCACATCCACGTCCCACGTGGCTGCCACTGGAGGGGGGTTGGTGCTGAACAGCTGTGCAGACAGTCTGCCTCACAGCCAGCTGTTGTCATGCAGTGTGCCCTGCGTCCCCAGCTTTGGACGCAGTTTCCTTCTGGCTGTGATGGGACAGACCTTGCTGTGCCACTGAGTGGCTTGTGGAGCTCTGCTCTCCATTTCATGCTGTGCATGGGTGCATTGACCAAGGTGAGGGCAGCTTGGAAGGGTGATGGGGAGAGTGGTAGTGCCCATTTGTAGGACAAGGAGCAGTGCTTACCCCCTGTTGACACCTCGGTCTTGCAGCTTTGGTAATAAACCCCATGTTTGCCTCTGAAATGGAGAGAGTGAGGAAGTGGGATGAGGTGGTGGAGTTGGTAGGAACAAGGGAAGGCATCGATTCTGATCTACAGGCAGGCTGCCAAGGCAGCATGGCTGCAATTACCACATTCGGGGAGCACTGCGGATCCCAGCACTGGGGGCTGTTGAGTCACTTCAGTGCAACCACTGGCTGATTTTCCACAGATCAATAGACCCCTTCCTAGCATACGCTGGCTGGCCCATGTCTCTGTGCTCACAGGCATGGGGGACTGAGCCCATGCATCGTCTTTTCTTGTTCTTTTCCCAAAATGGGGCCTGTGAATCATGGCCTAGAAATGACTGGTGTGACAGCTAGAGTGCCTCGCTAGTCCCTCATGCGGCAGGATTGCTTTGGAAAGAGGTACCTTTCTCAAGGCAAGGTAGGTAAATGTTAGGGTCAAGATAAGGAGTACAAAGTACACTTGAAGGTTGATTGGAAAAGGCAGATTATTTGGAACGAAATGGCTTGTGTGGCAGCCCCCTTCTAATGTCCTTTTCCTTCTCCCTAGCTTCCCTATGAGCTGCAGGACATGGTCAATAAGCATTTGCACAGCACTCAGGAGTCTGCAGGCCCTGGTCAAGAGGCAGCCCACACCTTGGCTCCATCTGATGTTGTGCCTACCTCAGTCATTGCCAGAGTCTTGGAGAAACCAGAATCTCTGGTTCTGAATTCAGCCAAGTCTAGCAGTGGCAGCTGTCCCATGGCTGAGGATGTCTTTGTGCATGTGGACATGAGCGGAGCCCCTCCTGATGCCTGCAACAGTGCAGGGCAGATGGGGAAGGAGGGAGGAGATGCGGGGAAACAGCAGAATGGTGGCTGCAAGCCGCAGAGCAGTGTGGACAGCGTCCCAGAGGAGGTGCCTGCCTTTGAGAAGCTAAGCCCATACCCCACACCCTCACCTCCCCATCCTATGTACCCTGGGCGCAAAGTGATTGAGTTCTCTGAAGACAAGGTAAGGATCCCAAAGAACAGCCCCCTGCCCAACTGTACTTATGCTACACGCCAGGCCATCTCCCTCAGCCTGGTACAGAGCGAAGATGAGAGCTGCGACAGGCACCGGACGCTCCCCAACAGCCCTGCTTCAGAAGGGCGCCGTTCAGCCTCCAGCTGTTCCTGTCAGCAGTCCCCCAAAGCACCCAGGGCTCATGGCTCTTCCCAGAGCAGCCCGTTCAGCAGCCCTCCCCAAATTCCGAGCGCCTTCGCCAGCTCTGCCAGCTCTGAGGAGGACCTGCTGGCCAACTGGCAGCGTATGTTTGTGGACAAGGCACCCCCCACCTCGGAGCAGGTGCTGATGAACCGCACAGCTTTCAGCCGTGACACGGCCCCCGAGCTCCAGAAGAGGTTCAGCCGCTCCATGCAGGAGCTGGGTAGGGCAGCTTCAGCTTACTCAGATGGTGAGGAGTCTGCGCAGAGCTGCAGCTGGACCATGAGCCGGGACTCAAGTGTGGACACAGACAGCACGGAGTCCAGAGCCCGCAGGAGCCATTTCTCTTCAGACTATGGTATGGATTTCTCCCAGGATGAAGCCCAGAAGCTGTTGCAGGAAAGCGGTGGAGGCACTGCTGAGCCAGGAAGCCCCTCACCAGAGAAGCACAAGGACTATGTGGACCTTGGCTTGCCTGAGAGCCCAGCTGAGGAGAGAGAAATGTTGCTCCAGGGAAGCAAGGAGAGCAGCCAAGGAGGTGCCCAAGAGGAAAGTGGAGAAGGCAGGGTCAAGCCTCTCTTCAGTCGGCCGCACCGCAGCCCCAAGAGGATGGGGGTCCACCACTTACATCGCAAGGACAGTCTGACGCAAGCCCAGGAGCAGGGCAACCTTCTCAGCTGAGGCAGGGCAAGAAGCAGCCACATGCTGCAGAGCTGTGGGATGCCTCCATCTGTCCACCTTCTGAGGGAGAAACCTCCCTTAGTACCCTCCTCCCAGGGGGGCTCTGCTCTGAAATTTTATGTTTATTCTCTTCTTCTGCTACCTGGAAGAGCTGAGGTCCCCCTTCCCCAGCACCTCAGACCCACAGTACTAGCACACACAGTGTGCAGAAGCACACCCACTGCCCTGGCACACTCGCAGCTCTCTTCACAGCCTCACACTGGTGCCTGTACCGGAGCTTGTTCCTGGTACCCCTCGTCCTGGTGCCTGTGCCTCTTTATGCTTGCATCTTCCTTCCCCCTTCCCACTCAGGTACCTGAGGCCCTGGGTGCTCTCATGCTGGTTGCCCGCAGCTTCTCTGCTCTCTTTTAACTTGTGCCAACAGGGCAGAGTGCCTGTGTGGTGGTGTCTGATTCCCTGGGAGCCCCCAGGGGCTGTAAGTGGGGCACAAGGACTCTCCCAGTGGATGGCTGTGTGCCCCTGGGGATGTGCTGGGACTGCTGGTGTCTCATCTTCCTGCTGGGTTTTGTTTTCCCTGGCTACCCTCTGGGTGGTTCTCCAGAATCTGCCTCTGCAGGTCCCCATCACTTGGCTCCTGCATTTTGCTCAGCACCTGGCCCCCACGGAGGCAACGCACGGATGCTGGTGCTGTGGCATGGGGCACGGGTGCTCTCTGCTGAGGTAGTTCAGGGAGGCACCGCCTGCTAGGTGCTGGGGTTTGTGTTTGCGTCTTTCCTCCCTCACACCTCTTCCCCCACTCTCTGTGCTGTTGTTTTGTTTGAACGGTGCTGATGCTTTGCTCTTGGGTGGGCTTCTTTCTTCTTTCCAAGCCTTTGGTTTTGGGGTGTATTGTTTTTTCTTTCTCCCCGCCCTGCATAAACAGACACAGCCGTTGGCAGCCGGTCCGATGCCTGCGTTGAGGGTGTGTTGAGGAGGCTCAGCTCTCAGAGCTGCGCTTCCCTCTGATCCTGGCCTCCAGCCTGCAGAAACCCCTCCAGCTTCAAGAACAAGGTCTCGCCCCGGGCAAGTAGGGCATGAAGGACACTACTGGGCTTTTCTGGGCAGGGCTGGCAGGGTTGTGAGATTGTGCTGAGGAGCTGCTCCCTGTAGACACACTACCTCACAGCTCAGCAGCAGCCCTTTGCCAGGGTCTCCTCACACGCCCCCTTCTCCGGGGGGCTCTAGGCTGGCTCTGGTGCCTCTCTGGGGCCTCCCTCCTGGGTAGGGCCTCTCTGTGTGTTTTTCCTAGTGTAGCGTGATATTGTGTGACTTTTCTTCTCAGTCTTGTGTGCTCAGTGTCTTGTTGGGGGGTGGGGGGGAAGGGAGAGGTCTCTAGATGTAGGTATTTTTTTGAGGGCTCACAAAGCCCAGGGGTCCTGTTTTAATTTTGTCCTGTGCCCTCCTCGTCTTTCTGGTGTTTCTTGGCTCCCCCTGGGGTGCAAGGCAGAGAATAGCCTGGTTCCCTGTGCTGAGCCCCCCCCTCAAACCCCGCTGGCTATCTTCAGCCTGCTGTCTGGTTTTTGAGTTGGGTTTGTGTTGTCCTCCCACCCTACTCAATGAGGGCTCTTCACTGGGCTGTAGAAGAGCAGCCCTCTGGCCAGGAGGGAGCTCCTGTTCGTATGCTTAGAGCAAGATGTGCAGCCGAGAGCTGCCTGGGGGCTCTGCTCCCCTCCCCAAACCCTTGTCTCTGCAAAAGGCCTGCAGCTTGTAGCTGGGGCCAGCTGGGGCTTCAGCTTGAGCCTGGAGGCTCCAGGGCCTGTGAAAGGGAGCTGCAGGCCTCTCTGGCGGCTGTGTGGGTTACTCTATGTGTCCTAGCTAGAGGTGCTGCCCGCACACTCGCCTTGTTTCCCACCTCAAACAGTTGTGCAGCTGGATGCCACCCTCTGGCGGGGAGGCGGGACTCAGTATTTCACTACAGTATTTTGCTTGATGCCTGTGCAAACAGGCTGGTGCTGAGAGCAGGAGCCTGCTCTGAGGCTGCAGGGTGCTCATCTCCCCTGTCCCGAAGGTGGTGGTGGGGTCCTTGTGTTTGCTGTCATCAGTCAGTCCACAGCTGCATTTCTTCTGTTCTTTGGCAGCGTTGCTGAGGGCTTGCACCTGCAGTGGCTGCCAGCTCCTGCCTGGGGTTGGATGCTCACTGAGTGAGCTCCTCTGGCTCTGAGGCTGCTGGTGGCCTGCCTGTGGGACAGCACGGCCGCTTGGGCAGTAGGGGAGGCATTGCCTCTCAGGGCTCAGCCCCATCTCCCCTGAATCCTAGCATGCTGGTCAGGGGACAAAACCCACTCTTGCTGAAGCAGCTGGTGCTGATGGTGCTGGGCAGAGCCACCCTCCCTCTGCTTTTGGTCAAGGTAGACTTGAAAGCAAAACAGTGGAGAAATGGAGAGGTGGCAGAAAGGTGCCCAACTCCTCACCAGACACTTCTGCTCCACAGCATTAGGCTGCTGGCTGAGGTTGAGGGGGAGTGGTGACCTCAAGAGGAGCAGAGCCCTCTCCCAGCAGGCACGGTGCCTGCACTCTGCACTCCTGCTCACCTCCAGCAGTATTGGCTCTGGGGCCTTGAGCTGACCCCACTTTCAGTGTCCCAACTCCAGACTGTTAATCTGTAACTAATGTGGTTTTTTTCTGAAATTTTCAAACTGATGTATATTTTAAGACCAGAAATAAACTATTTTAAAAGTAGGTGGCAATGGCTCTAGTGTTCTCTGTGTTGGTTAACACCTGGACTGGATCGATCCTGAGCATGTGAGGGAGCAGAGCCTCTCATGGTACAGTGTCCCAAGTTTGCTGAACTGTGTGTACCACCCATTAGCTCTCCTGGGGAGAGCGATCCTGTGACCTGTAAGCTTTCCACGAGGCTGTGAATTTACCACTCATCCTGAGTGCCCACTTTAGCAGCAGCCTGGTTCAAGGCGCTTGTGTAAATCAAGTCTTCTGTGTTGGAGAAGAGGTGCAGTCCCAGGCAAGGAGCGATGTGTGGGATAAGCGGTGTTTTACTTCTGTAATTGTATCCAAGCTCTGGAAACTGCCGTCTGGGTCTGAATGTAGACTGTCAGGTCCAAGATCAGACTGAGCCTGCAGACCGGAATCCATTGTTCACAGCAGCGCTCGTGTCACTTTTTACTCAGAAGCTGACAAGGGCTTGAAAAAAAGGGCAAATTATTTAAACAGGCAACTTTGAGAAACATTAAAAAACAATGTGGGCAATTTTCACATTACTTAAAGGCTGTAAAGGCTAGGCTTCTCAAAACCTCTGCAATGACCTTGTGCTGTAAGCAGCCTCAGTGTTACTCATAGAATTCTGCCTACCCCATTTCAAGTATTTTGTTGGCCGTCCTTCAGTCTGATCTGTGACTTGGCAAAGACCTCCACGTGCTGATCTAGAGTAGGATGAGGTGTAGCTCATTCTTTTAATATTTGTTGGTTTTCTTGAAGCCCCAGCTCTGAGTCATGTGACAGTTATCAGTTCTGCATTTCAGAAGCTGAGTTACATGGGAATATGTAGCATACCCCCTCCCTGGAGTTCGTAAGTTTTAGAATTCTAGTGTCAGTATTTTGTGGTTTTATTTTGTGTGGGAAAGGAGGATTGGGGTTGATTGGACATACCCCAGATAGGAAGCCCTCCAAAGATGACAGCGGGAGTTCCTGTAGGATGCTGATAGGGACATTTGGAAGTATTTCCTTTTCATCGTGAATGGTGCTGCAGAGGTCAGACATGAAATTTCCTCCATCTCCCAAGTTACGCTGCCTGTGCCCTTCATGACCTAGGTGTATGTGACGTGCAAGACAGGAAGAGTTTCTTGTTTCTTTGTCCCCATAATTAAGGATTTTATTCTGTGTTCCCTTGAGTAGCAGCTGCTGCCACAATTTAATCCTCCGGCCTAATCTGAGCGTTGAAATGCGATCTTCCTTGCCTAGCTCCAGCACGGGGCACTGGGCTGAGGAGTGAAACCTGCAGCGCTGGTGTGGGGTGTGGGGGGAAGCCTTCACCAGAGGGTGCTCGGCTGGGGCTAGGCTCCCCGCAGATGGGCTCTAGCCCAGCCCTCTACCTCCCGGGCAGGGGGGAATACGCGGGGGACAGCAACCGGGACTGCGACCGACAGACCGACCGACCTCCAGGCCCAGGCGAGCCCCTGCCAGGACGGAGAAAGGCCGCGAGCGGGCGGGCAGCGGGGGCGAGGGGCTGCTGCCCCCTGCCGGCAGCCCGCGCCTCCCCGCGCAGCTCCTGCCCGCTCCTCTCGGCCGGCAGCCGCCGGTACCTGTCGGCGGGGGCGCAGAGCGACGCAGGCTGACGCTGCCATGAGTGGTGCCACCGTCCGTGACCTTTATAAAACTCTCATGGCGACAGCGGTACAAGCGATAGAAAGAACATCTCTTATACACATCCGAATAAATACAGCCTGCGCCCTGCTGCGGGTGCAGCCGGGCACGGAGGGGAGGCAGGGCAGCGTGAGCTACGCATGCAGCGACTGGACAATCACAAGCGGCTGACGGGGCGCGTGACAACACAGAGATGTGTGTAGAGGTTTGCTCGGACCAGGCTCCGGCAGTCGGAGAACCGAGGGAGGCATCAACAGGACGTGAAATGTGTGAGAAGACGATGGCTGGGGCAGCCCACCAGAGGCAGGGGGGCTGGCGGAGGCACCCTCCCGCAGCGGGCTCAGTGCTCTTCTCAGCAGAAGCAGGCAGGGTAGCCCAGCTACATCTCTGTTTCTGCTAAGAGGCTGTCACCGAGACCTGACGTCATCAGGACCATCTGGGAGCTGGAATCTGTAGGGAGAGAAGGAGAAAACCATGAGCCGTCTGGGCTGCTGGAGAACGCAGGACTGTACTCCAGGGGCGAGGATGAGGAACCAGAGTGCCGCAGGGTGGGAAGCAAACTGCTGAGAGGATTGTGAGATTAAATAGTAACTAGGTCTACTCTGGCCACGCAGCAGAACAGAATCGATGTTTGGGGAGGGGGGAAGGCAGAGACAGCAGCAAGAGCCCAGGGTGGGGATCTGCATTTGTTATCTTGGCTATTGAGAGGAACGTCAGCTCTGAACTTTCCCCACGTACACTTGCAGGTGATACTGGTTGTGCTGATCCAGCTCTGTCCTTACCCAGCCCTGCACAGACCTTTAAATCTGCACTCACTGAGTGTCTTTTCAGCTAGAGAGACAACATCCAGGTGGGACGGGCTGGCAGGCTGCAAGCCAACCAAACCCACGGAAGGTGGTGGTGTTGCCTTCCCAAGAGCAGGGAACACAACCGGCAAGCAGCCATTTTCTGGCAGCAGAGGCCTGAAAATCCTGACCTTCTGCGCTGCATGAATGGAGGGTTTGTGCAGCCCTCCCCTGCCTGCCTCAGGAAGGTGAGGGCAGCTTTACTGGCTCTGTGATGGCACAGAGCACCAGCCAGAAATGCTGCAGCTCTCCCCACACCAAGTGAATCAGCTGCAAGGAGGATGGGCATGCATAGCAAGTAAGAAACTCAGCAGGGTACCAGTTTCCCATCCAGACTACCATTTTTAAACAAAAAAAATTTGTTTTTTCCTGGATGTGAGGGAGGGGGTCTTTAGTGCCCATATAATTCAGACCCAGAGTCCTACATGTTCAGAACTGCTGCATGAGATCTCTATTTTGGAGATCAGTTTCTGGAAACTGGATCCAAAACTCAGACAGAGCTGTCAGTAGAGGATTTTTATGGTTCTAATAAATGAGGATCCAGATGTTTTGAGGCCCAAGGAGTGGTTGTGCTTGTCTGCTGCCAGTCTGATATTAGAATTGGGAGGGGGGAAGGACAACTAAAGGTAAAAAAACCCCAACCAAACAACAAACCAGCAGGATCACAAGGTAGGCATGACCATGTACAATATCATATATACAAACACTACACAAAAGGCTACTGCTGTCTCCATAATATACCTTTTTTTCTGTTACAAGCAACAGACAGGCTGTGGCACCTAACTAACCCTTTACGTGTTTGGGACACAGAGACAGGAACAGCTGATGCTGTGCAGATTGCAGGGAGGTTCTGGAAGCAGTGAGGAATGACACGACTTTTGGCTAGGACATCTGGCAAAGGCCCCCGAGATCTTTAATACTCCTGACCTTGAGTTTTAAGACTTTGCACAAAGATTTTGTTCCTGCAGCATCAGGGAAAATGCCTCTGAGGCAACGTTTCCACTCTTTGCAGCATCCGCATTGTCCTTGGAGGCTGCCTTTCCAAGCGCGGCTCAGCCCAACACTATTTAACATGAAGGTCATGCTCGGAGGCTGTCTGAATTCCAGTCCACAGGGAGAAGGGACAGACCCCATTCAAAAACCCCACCATGAGAGACCAGTGGTGCTAGAAACACCCCAGATACACCAATTCCTGCCTGTCAGCCCCTGCCCGCAGCCCAGGTCCCAGAGCTCTTACTGTTCTGGCAGATCCAGGGGTTCTTCTCCCTGGCTGTGACTTCACGAGCCTCCGTCTCCTCCTCTTCCTCACCCTCCGAGAGCAGGTCAGAGATCTGCTGCTGCAGCTCGGGACTAATGTTGTTCTCCGCCAGGATGAGTGTCCGTAGGGCTGTGGGGTAGTTCTCTACCATGTCCAGCAAGGTCTGGGTGGAGAGTGAGATAAACAGGCTAACAAGCAGCACACACAGCAGCTAGGCTGAATGGAAAGAGCTTTAATGCTCTGTCTCCCTGCAGACAAACAGCCCTCCTCTTCTTACCTCTACCTTCCCTTGGCTTTGACCTCCCTTCACCAGGCAGCTTTCTGAGAGCCTGAGGACTTCCCACCTCTGTGGGAAAAGCTGAGCCTGGATTTCCTGGTTGTATCTGAAGAGGAAGGGACTGCCCTACACCCTGTTGCTGCCACATATCCAGGCTAGTCCCCTCTTACCACTGGGAGCCGGGGCTCTGAGAGGACAGCCTATGCTACCAAACCTTGGCCTCTACTGACCACAGAGCTTTAGTTCTGATCCTCAGTCACAAGTCTAACCCCTTACTTCTTCCAAGAAAACCAAACTACAAATAGAGCTGTGTGTTTCTTCCTGCTGACTTGAGGGAGATCCAGGAGCCCGAGGTCAGAGCTGTGGCTTATGAGCTCCTCCAGCGGCCAAATGTACCGGGCCAGGGGAAAGCAACAACATCCCTGGGTGCAGGGAGGGCAGGGGGTGCATGCGGACTCAGGGAGGGGGATGGAGGCAGGTATATATCTTAGGGCCTCTATAGGCGGCCAAGATCTACACCCTTGAGATATCAGTGATGCTGTAGAGTAACTGTAGGCTCTCATACCTGGGCTGACTGGTTGGTAAGTCCTGTTCCCTCTAAGTCCAGAACTTCAAGGGTTCGACTGGAGGCCACAGCGACAGCAAGCATCCCTGCTACCTGGTCACCTGCGGGAGAAGCAAACGGGGCCTGTCAGCAGTGCCTGCCTTCCTGCATGTAATACCACATGCCTCCATGGGCCTGGGACTGTCATGGAAACATCCTCTGAGTATTTCTGCCATCAGAGAACCTCCAAATCTCAGTTACCTTGAGGGGAAAAAAAAGCTGTTAACTGAGAAAAGAGACAAGGTGCACCATCCTGTGGTTATGGGAGCAGTCACTGATTATCAGGGGGAACATGAAGGAACACAGTGAAATTGTTTTTATTCCCCAAGGAACCATATCTTCCCAAATCTCCTTCCTACTCAAGGATGCGAGGGCCTTTAACAGTCCCTGTAAGGCATCCCAGATGCAGAATAAGTTGCTGAATACCTCAGTCTAGGGGGAAGTTGGAGCCGGACAGAGGACACTGCACCAGATGATGGACTGCCTCCCTGGAAAGGGGGCAGACTTTTGGGGGTGGATGCAGCAGGACCAGGAGCATTAAACATTGGTGCTGGTGACAAGACAAGACTACAGCATGTTCTCCTGACATTCCCTGGCGAGTGCCAAGATACCATACAACTGTGACACCTCTTGGGAAAAAAAAAAAAAACAGGCTGCTGTCAGGTAACACCCTGGGGCCTTTCCTGCCCAAGAGGAGGTACCTGGTCAGACAGGGCCTGAAGGGAGGCTCTGTTTCCAGACAGGATGAGGAGGGGAGCACCCTGCTGATGCTCAGGGAGGCATGGCCCCGGTCTCCTCCTCACCACCTTGCAGCAGAGCTGGAGAGAGTTGGTTTCTATGGCAACGAGTGCCAGGCTCTCCTCCTCCTCCTCCCTGCTCCACCGGAGAGATGAAGGAGGGAGCGCAGGCACATATTGCGTGTGCCAAGCCAGCATCAGCACCCAGGGCTTCAGGAACAGGGGAGACGTGGACGGTCAAACGTGACGCCAAAGGCGGTGGAGCAGGCAAGGCACCACCTCCTTTCTGCACCTCCCCGCAGGGCACGTGGCCACCTCACACAAGCAGAGCATCAGGGCTGGCTTTCCCTACAGCCGAAGGCACCTGGCAGCGTGAACTCGCTGCTGGGGATCAGAAGGCACCTATGCAAGAAACTGCCCCATCCTGCTGGTGATGCTTTACCGCCTTTCTAGAGCTTGGTCCCCAGCCACCCCTCGGTGCAAACTGCACAAACACCGAGAGGCAGGAGTGCAGCGTCCCCTGCTCCTCCTTCCTGGCCCCCCAGCTTACCTAGGGGGTTGTAGTCCAGGTTCAGTACACGGAGCTGTGAGCTGTGAGCCACTGCAATGGCCAGGCGTCCCCAGCCTTTGCTTGTGACACCTGGGTTGGCGCTCAGCGTTAGCTCTTTGAGGCCTGCAGAAGAGAGAGAAGCCAAACCAGAGCCTTAGGGTCACCAAAGCAGTCTCAGGGGAACTAGTTCAGCTAACCAGAACAGCTTTGAGTCGTGTCCCCTGCACTCTGACAAGCTAAAGGGTTTGGTTTGGTCTGACAACTGTCATCACATATTCACTTCAGCAGTAGCCCTTCATTTGCCTGTTCCGTGACCGCCCCATTTCTCTGCTCTCCCAACCTGCTTACCTTAAACAGCAAACACAATGGAAACAAGTACGGGGTGTGTGGGGCAACTGACCAGGAGAGGGAGGTGGCACAAGGTGATAGGTTGGAGAGAGGATAACGGGGTCAGTAGGCTCTGAAGCCTGCATCTGGGAGGGGTGGCCAGCAGAGATAACAGCATCAGTGGCATTGGGAGCACACAGAGGAGAAGGTGCTGGGGAGAGGTGGAAAGCACTTTGAGAGTCAGGAGAGAGCGGTGGTGTTACCTCATGCTAGCTCTCAGCTTAACCGGCCCACTGGCCTCTGACCACCAAAGATCACCCCCTGCAAAGATCTGAGTCTCAGCACTAAGGCTATAACCATGCAACTACACACTCACAGAGTGCACCTGCAAGCAGGGACAATTCCCACACACTGACAGTAAAGTCAAGTGCTGAGGTGGGGGCACACCATATATTTATCTACGGTCATTATCAACACGCAAATGCAAAATAATAAATTCAAAGTCCAAGCTATCCCTTCCTTCAGTTTCAAATGCTCCTGTCATGAACCAGAAGCAACCTGTTGGTGCCTGAGCATCAAACTGCCAGCAGGACAGATCAATAGCAGAAAACCCATGCCTGCCTGAGGGAACTGCTCCTCTGTTGCTTGGCTTTTCTGCTTTACTTAAGTTGGGGAAAGAAATTCCTCGGCCCAGGCAAACTACAGATCCTGCCTCCTCCAGGGCTGAGGATTTACTGCTGCATACATTTGCTCTATGTGAAAGCTCCACCGGTCATTGTGCAGCCCACGGCCCCTGGTGCTTACCGGACTTGGCCCCGTCAGGCGGCAGGAGCCCACAGATGAGGTTGATGCCTTCATCACCCAGCATGCAGTCTCCTAGATCCAGAGCCACCAGCGAGGGGTGGATGGAGAGAGCAGGGTTGAGGAGGGCCAAGCCTGCATCTGTCAGGGGACTCCCATGGAGGCTGTGCAGGTAAAAGGGAAAATTACTACGGAGCCTTATTCCTGGCGGCTAACTGACCTGACGGGCAGGGAGAAGCTGACGAAATGAGGAGGATGACAAATCCTAACCCCAGGTGGGGAAAAAGTGCTGGGAAGCCTCTGCTGCGAGGGTCAGCTGGCCGCTAATGGCCCTCCCCTCCCGGCCGGGACGAGGTGGTGCAGGGGATGCCAGCGGGGCAGGGGCAGCCCCCACTACCGGGGCAACCCGGTTGGAGGGCCCGGGACTGAAAGCCAGGGCTGTGCCCAGCCGGCAGGGGCAGAGGTAGCTCGCTCCCAGCCGGGTGAAGGGCGACCAGGTTACCCTCCACAACGTCAAGGGCATTCTTCCTCCGACAAAACTTAAACTCAGGGGCTGGCCCTGAGCTGCGAGCCCACGAGAGGCGTCCCTGCCCGGGAGGGGGCCAGGGGCACCCCCCGCAGCCCCCCGCCCCGCTGTACTCACAAGAGGGACTGGACGGAGCGGTTTGTCTTCAGGGCCTCGGCCAGCTGCTTGACGCGGTTGATGTTGGACACGATGCCCAGGTTGAGGTTGAGCTGGGCCAGGGAGCGGGACTCGGCCGCCCCGCGGCAGACGTGCCCGAAGTCCCGCTCGGAGAGCTGGCAGCCCCGCAGCGACAGCAGCCGCACCGAGTTCTCCCGCAGGCTCTCGCAGATGTCCCGGATCTCCGCCCCCGACAGCGTCTCCCCGGAGATCTGGATGGACCCCGGCAGCATCTTCCTCCCTCTCGGGGAGCCGCCGCCCGCCGATCCCGTCGCGGCGGCTGGGCGCCGGGGGGGAGCCGCGCTGCGCGCTGCGGGCCGGGGCGGGCGCCAACGCCGCCGCCGCC
>JAVKLA010000049.1:925681-958589 GCA_034782735.1 Sagittarius serpentarius | reverse complement strand
CCGCCCCGCTCCGCCCGCACCTGCCGGGCCGCCCCGCCTCCTCCCTGCCGCCGCCGCTCCCGTCCCTCCTACCGCCCGGGGCGGGCAGCCACCGCCCGCCGCCCTCCTCCCCGGGCCCCCGCCGGGCGGGGCCGCCTCCTCGCGGAAGGGGGCGGGCGTGGAGGGCCACGCCATCCCACCCCGGCGTTCCCCGCCGCCATCTTGGGCCGCGGCGCCACTCGAAGCCCGTAAGGGGCGTCGCCGGTGCCCGCTGGCTCCTGCCTGCCGCCCTGAGGCGATGGTGGGGCGAAGGCCGGCGAGGGCTGGGTCTCTGGCGCTGAGGGGGCACAGGAGGGGAGAGAGAGTGGGAGAAGCCCCTGGGAAGGGCTCTTCCTGCCAGCCCCGCTCCTGCCTGGGGGAGAGGCCAAAGCCATTGGGCCGTGGCGTACTCTGGGCGCTTCTTGGTCTGAGGAACAGCAGTCTTCCGCTGGCTTCAGTGCCATTTGTGGTTAAACCTGCTAAACCTCGAGCTTGGACCCGTGGCTTAATGGCGAGGTTGGTGTGAACCACTGCTCGTGGCCCAGGGCTTGCGGAGCTGATGCTCGGAAGCAGCTGGTGAAAGGTGGAGGGTTGGGGAAGTGCCGCAGGCCTCCTTATCCCTGCAGCACACAGCCTGCACCCTCAGCCTGACCTGAGGTGTGAGGGGTGTACCTCCCCCCTGCTAATTTGCAGTACGGATCAGAGGGATTTGTCCCCTCTCTCCCCTCATCGGGTAATCCTGTACTTGGAGAGAAATAGGAAGCAGGGTCCCTGCGTTTTTCAACTCCACTGAGCTGAAAAAGGAAGCCAGTGATGTGGAAATTAGGTTAAACCGCCTAAGTAGGCAGCTTTCTGCACATAACTAATCTGGCTGCTGCATATAGCAGTGCTTAAGTGAATTCCAGTCCAGTGGGTAACTCTGGGACAAACTCAGGCTCCTCTGCTTGGTTTGCAGGCCAGAGCGGGAGAGAGGCGATGGAAAGTGAGGGGGAAAATAGGATGTGGAGGGGCCTGTGAAGCAATTCTCTGTTGAAATGGAGGAGCAGGTCACCTGAGCTGAGGGCTGCACTGCACGGTAGGTCCTGAATGAGAGAAGGGGAGCAGTGCATAAGAAGCTGGCCTCAGATGTCAGCTTTAAGAGTTTGGCTGCAGCACCTAACTTAAGAGTGTAGGTATTACCATGCCCTCTCAGTAATCCATTGCTGTTCTCTAGAGCTATCTACACACCTCTCTCTGTTTCCCTGTCCCACAGAGGTGCATGGGCTGCAAGACATACCAAGAGCAGACCACTGGCCTGGCAACACATCTGTGCTGGGATATGAGCAGCAGCTGCAAAAAAGGAGCGACTGATCTCTAAGGTCACATTACATGGTCCAGGTGAGAATGGGATCCTACGTATTGCAGGGCTGCAAGGGGCAGAGAGGCTGGATGTCAGAGTGGTGGGCAGGGGAGTGGCCAAGAAAATACCAGCTGCTGATCTGTACAGGTCGACTGGAAGACTGCACTCAGTCTCACCTCGCAATTACCTCCAGGCACTAATTAACACATGCTTCATTAAACAGGCTATTATTAGAGGTGTGCTTGGAGGAGAGCCCCTGGGATATGTCCCACTTCAATTGACAGCAGCGGCCCTGAAGCATTGATGAAGATGCGCTAGTGCTGGCATTTTCACTGCCTGTTGTGAGGAGCAAGAGCACATTGAGGAGACAAGTGTCCTACCTTACTTTATGCTCAAATACATTGAGAAAAGTGGCACGGGAGCTAATGGTTCAAAGCTTTGGCTCACTAAACCTAATTTAGGGCTACGCAGAGGGGAATTTGGCAGTGGTATTTTGTGAAGAACTAGATATTACTTCCTTGTCATGTGCAGTTACCCAGCAGGTATGGGGAAGGTAGTTTATTGTTTACCTACTGGGGGCACAAGAAATGAGAGTTGACTCTCTAGACTGATGCCATTAAGAGCTAACACATAAACAGAGAAAAACAGTGGATGAGGAGCAGCTAGACGGAGACTAGACGCAGGAAGGAAAACAAATGGGAGAAGAAACAGCCTACCTGTAACCCAAAACACAACTAAGGTGACAATTAGTGCAAGAAGGATGGACTGTAAGAAGGATTGGACTCCAGGTACTGCAGAGGAGAGCAGGAGGTCATAGATGCCTTAATACACATTTTAGCTTCCTCTTTCTATTCTGACAGCTTTATATGTTTATTTCATATTTAATAAAAAGGGGCTTACACAGTTCTCACAGAGCTACCCTTCCTCAAAAGGGAGAGGTGATGGGGGGAATTATTTCAAATTTGCTGCAAGGGAGGAGGGAGAAAATTATTTTAAATTTGCTGCAAGAGTCATGGCAGGAAACAAAGGCAGAGATAGTCTGGCATGATAGGGCTCTAAGGCTTGTCCCGGTAACTGAGGTGCCCTCCCACAAGGACTTTACTAAGGCTGCGTGCTCAGCATGCTCCCTGGAACTGCAGCATGCATGCATTTCCCTGCAAAAGTGCGTCCCTCTCTGTCAGCAAAAGGAGATGCTGAAGCTCTGAGCCAAATACTGAATTTCTGGCAGTACAGAACACTTCAGCTTCCAGCTGCTGCTGCACACAGAATTAATCAGGGCTGAAGAACTGGAGCAGAGCAAACCCCACAGCTTCTGAGAGAGTGGTTGGTTGTCATCCTGGTCATCTGTTCCCAGCTGACATGATACACAAGCTGCGCAGGGGAAGCTTGATGAGTTTGCTCGCTGTTCTCTCCTGTGCTTTGAGTGACAGAAAACACAGGGCACAGCTTTATCCCTCTGATGTAGTTAAGTGGCTAGGTGTGGGAGGGGAGCACAGCTCTTCTCCGACAGTGTCCATAGATCAGCAGTGATAAAGTTTGGCACAGAATGATTTTTCTTCTTGGCTGGACTCATTCTAGTGACAAATCTCTTTCTCCTTTCCTTCCCCCCGCCTGTATTTGGACAGTTTGCACCGGGAGCAACAGACCCATCCCAGGCTGCCAGGGCAAGAAGTGCAAATTAGAAATCAACCTCCCGTGGAGTTATGAAGAGGGAAATACCAGAATCAGCACTGCAAACTAACACTTCCATTTTGTCAAGTTTGAAAGTAAGAGAAATTCTAGGAGCTTAAAGTGGTTCAATTGGTCCAAAAAATGTGACTACTAGCCCAAACAATTGATTCCCCCAAATAACTTGCTCTGAGTGGTGTTCTTCAGCCAAAATAAGTTTCCCAAGGCAGGGTTGAGGGGCACAGAGAGTGGGAGAACGTGTCTATTATGTGTTTGTTAGCAGAGGAACTTCTTGCTCTTGGAAAGGGAATAAATTATGAACTCAGGAATAAGCAAACAGTGGAAAGTAGGTCTGTGACTGAAAATGCTCAAGTCCTATCCAGTGACATTTTTGTTTTAACTGAAGTGGATGACCAGCCTGACAACAGTAGCTGGCACTATCTTCCTCTCTTTCACTGCACCTTGGCACTAGTCCGAATGCCACTACAGCTGCATCCTCTCCCACTAATAGAAACAAGAGACCAAAGAGTGCAGTTCTGACATGCTATCTGCCTTGCGCACAGCTAACTAACTTGTGGGTATACCAAGAAACGGAAACATCTTGGTTTTTTTTCAGCCTGAGCATAAGGGTGAACTTCTGTGAGAGGTGACTCCTCTCCCCCAATCAGCCAGAGCTACAAGGAGAGAAAAGGTGAAAGCCAGTTATGAGCTAACAGCTTTCCACTCTTGGACCAGTACAAGTTAAGAGCAGTGACAGAAGGCTACATCTGAACTACTTAATTGTGAGTTACTGCAGTTCAAGTAAGCCTAGGCTGAGCTGCTGTGCTTCCCCATCCTCACTGGAGCTTTCCTGCATCAGTATGCTGGAAATAAATGTGCAACTCTATTACCATTTTTCCCCTTTAATGGAAACACCGGAGGAAAGTTTGCCAGAGATTCTCAAGGCTCCAGGAGTCCTTTCAGAAATAAGGCCTAGACTCAGCTGGAAAAGCCAGACAGTACGCAGCAGACTGTGTCTCTAGGGGAGCAGGATGCCAACTCCAGCTCAGAGCAATAAGGTTAAAAGTCCCATGGCTGGGAGACGTGAGAGCAAGCTGCGTGAGGGTGGGCTGAACCAGACTCTTAATAGAAATATGCACAGAAGACCATGCAGAAACATGCTGCCCCTGCAGTCAGCACTGCTGTCCCACACAGCAACATGGGCAGAAGGGTGGCAAGAACAAAAGGTGCTGTGAAAGCATGGGGACAGATACATTTCTGACATACACAGGAGAAGGGACGGTGATGTGAGAGAGCAGCTTTGACCAAGTGAAAAGAGGGGGCTCAATCTGGAATGTGACAAGGAAGAGCACGTGGTTAAACATCATGTTGTTCCTGAAAACCTCCAGAGAAACTAAAGTTCCTGTGCCTCTTGGGCTAAGAAAAGGTGCCCAAGACAGGCCATCACAGAACATTTGAAGCAGGACAGCAGAAAATTGCAAAGAATCCTGCTTTGCGTCTAGGACAGGACAGAAAAAGGCATAGAGATGCAACACCATTCTCCCATTACACAAGTAGGCTCAAACATAAGACGCCACTCAGCACCAACAATTTAATTCTTCCCTCTTCAGGACAGGAACAGGGCAGATACCCCTGGGGTTACATCAGCAAGCAGAAAGAGGGGTAAGGGACAAACTGTGCTGGGAAATCCCAGCTAAACATGCAGGCAAGAGAACCACTCTACTCAAGACAGCCCAGACCTGGGTAGAAGAAGGGCATAGTTCTCAGTCACCAAGGTGCAGTCCACTCAGCTGCCCAAAACTGCAACCCAAAGCAGAGGTCCAGGAAAACAAAACCAAGTCGTCATCCTGCTGTTCTGTCCTGTTCCTAAGAGGCAGCAGGTTATTATGGCCCTATGCAGCCCCAAAAGTAGTGAAGGAAGCAAGTCCAAGTCTGTGAAACTACAGGGTCAATGCAATGGCTTTGGCTGTTGTGTTCAATACAGCACTGGAAACAACTGGAATGTCTCGCGCAACTCTCTGAAAGGGTGGCATGTTGGGTCCTTCCAGTGTGTCCAGGATACCTGCAGGGAACAGAAAAAAGAGGAAAGTGGCAAGAGTTAGTTCAGATACAGGTAGCATGTTTCTTCTTGCTTTTCTCTCTGGCTACTTATTGGTTTATGGTGGCAGGGCCCAGGACATGCAAAGTACTTGCAGGCAATGGGAGAAGACATCTAGCTCCAAAGACTGAACAGGAGTAAACACCTCCATCCAGAGTCCACACGGTACAGATCAGAGCTTGTCCTTGAGACAGGGAAACTGTGTGTTCCCAAGAGGAACACAGATACTTTCACTCTGAGGGTGCCAGATCCAGTCCCCTGCCATATGACCTGCATGCAGACACTGCCAGGGATGCTGCAGATTGATTAAATTCTCTCCCTACCTCACCCCAGCACAGATCCTACTCTTAGACCAATTGTTTGCTTTCATCCTGAGATGCACTTGCAGACTCGCATCAGGAGCTGCAGCTGGGGGTGCAGTGTCAAATTTTTATCACTGCAATGCAAACATAGACCATGCTTGGCAGGAAATGCGCATACTGATGCAAGTGTCCTCCAGTCCCTGTCAATTACCCTCTCAAGACTGATACTCAGTCTTGGAATGCCTTGAAGAAAATTGCTTGGCGTATATTTTATCCTATTTCATCTGCTGAAAAGTTGCAGATCAGGGCTCAGAACCTTCACCATAAGAACAGATCCAGGAAAGAACAATATTTACATCTAAAAGGACTTGTAATGCTATGCTATAACCCCAAATTACACTGATTTATCTGAAATACCATGAACAGGTCTGCCTGCCTAAACTCATAAAAAAGGCTTGCAGAACTGCATATTTAGGGATCTGGAAACTCTCTAGCGATGAGGTGGGGGAAGACTTTTTTTTTTTTTTTTTAAAGGAGATTGAGACTTTGTTAGGAGTAAAAAAAAGATACTCAGAAAGGGGACCTGAACATGTATAGCCTGGTAAACAGCACCAGCTGGGGAAGATGCAGCTTCTACTATGTGTGTTGTACGACACAAGATAAAAAAAGGTGTTACACAAAGAAGGAAGAAGACTTATGACACATTTCCTGATGAGAGAAAAGCAACCTGACTTCAGCAAGATTCAGGAAGGGACTGGACATCTGCATGCAAGAACAGTCAGTGCTGCTACACTTCATTTGTGGGGAAAGAGTAAGTGTGCTGCCTTACAACTTAGGTCATAAGTACTAAAACTCAGCGCACAGAAACCACCCCACATCTACCTGCTGCCCTACTTCAACAGCTTCCTCTAATAAAGCTAGTGCTGGTCATTCTTGGGTTGGAAACTGGCACAGATGCCCTCAGATCAGATCCAAACTGTCCATCCTTTCTCTCTGAGAGCAAAAAGCAGCTCCTCTTCCCCCAGATGTAACAGGATATGTCTTCATATCTCCCTTGCTTACCTTCTACCACCTTGTGATAAGCAAAGTGCAGATAGAGGAGGAAAAGCATATGCAGAGCAGCAAGGGTCCCACACAGGATGAGCCGCTGGGTATGCCCCACAGTGCGCGACACCAACACAGCAACCTAGGAAAGAGGTGATTAGAGACAAAGTAGCTGCTACCTGAGCCTTTGGCATTACAGTCAGGAGCATACGGGCCAAGGACGAGCAGGACAGGCCAAGTAGTGGGAGCCAGTGGAAACACCTCTCAGAGCCTTTTTTTGCAGTCTGCACCAACAAATTCAGAGTAATCTTTGTTGCGTGTAGGTGAACCTTGCCCAGTCTCACCAAGAGTGCAGGATGCTCAGGCATGACTCTCCATGGCCGCAAGGGCTGTAAGGGAGTAAACCTCCTGCAGTTGTTAGAATGGGTGAGGGTACGACCTCCATACACAAGTGGCCAAATGACCCAGGAGCATCAGACTGTTCTTCACAGCAGCCTGACTGGCTGTGAAATGAACTGCCAGGGCCAAGGAACAGAAAGCAAACAACACTTCCCTCCCTTTTTTTGTCCCCAGAAGAGAAGGGCCCCAGGCTGCCTGTCCCTTACCATTCGTAGTGTAGAGAGTCCACCAACACCCAACCAGAAGATATAGAAGAGCGAGTGGAAGTGGATATTATAGGTGACAAAGAGAGTGATGCAGTGACCAAAAAGACCGTAGCCCTGACAAAACAAAAATGTCTGTTACAGGCGTCAGTCCCACACAAAGGGCCGTTGATCAAGAGCATGAGCAGCCTATTCGTGCAACGCTTCACCAAGGCAAAGCTTCACAAACCACTCATTCAATCCCAAAGAGTCACCCAGCACAACAATTTTTTTTTAAGAGCAGCTCACACCCAGATAATCTGTCTGAAGGATTCAGAGGGATGTCAGAGATTGCAACAACTTGGGAAACAGAGGAAAGAGGCTCTGATTCCAGAGAAATTGGAATCTCCTGTTTTTTTACCACCAGCCTCTCAGATCAGGAACTGCAAAGCAGGATACCTGCACGAAGGAACTGCCTCTTTGTGCTATCATTGTGCCCAGGATGGGGCAGGTCAGAAGAGCATCCTGGAATTCCAGGTTGTCCCAGTGCAGTTACCTGGGACCATCGATTTACACGGTCTTTTCCCGTTCTCTGGGAAGAGCTTGTGCTAGAACACTGTGCAGCCAACCCATACCTTGGGGCAGCTCCATCTCTACATACCAACAGTGACAGCATCTGCACCATCGTGATTTGGGCATTGCACAGATATGCCAGGAAATAGATGAAAGAGGAGACGCCCAACCAGTAACCAAAGCAGGTGCCGATGGCTGTGCCCATCAGTGTGCCTTCCCTCTGTGGAGACAGCATCAGGATGAGGAAGACTCAGAGAAGTGACTTGCCAGCACCCAAATTCCACGTCAGAGTCCCAGAGCCTTTCTAGGCATTATCAAATAGCTGGCTAGCAGCGTTCAGGGTGCCACATGACCTACACTCCAGCCCTCCCAGCAGCAGAGCATCAAAACTTTCTGATGCATCCTTCCTCCCATCCCCAAACAAAAAGGTTCTTCCTCAAATCAGTATGCTTTTCAGCAAGATGCTGTTGAGTCATGGAAGAGGTTTCCTCTCCATTTCTAGCGTCATTATAGCAATCCAGAGCCCAGTCAAACCACAACTTATCATTGAGACTCGACGTACAATGATGGTGTCCGAGGTCTTCATCCCATGCAAAAGGATGGCCACCAGTGTGAAAACCAGCATGAGGGGTCCATACAGCTCGCCTGCAATCTTCTACAGGAGGAGACAGATCAGGGAAGGTTTGGTCAGTGCTCCTGAATACCAGGCTCCCCACCCCAAGTGATGTGAGAAGTGCCTTGGATGAAGTTTATCACCTAGCCACCTGATAAGTAACAGCAAGGCCTCTGCTCATGGGAGCCAGGCAGAACAGGTTGTGTGATGAGAAGCCTGGGATGTGTGAAGTCTAGAGGTCTAGAACTGTACCAGCACTAAAGGCAGCATACTGAAGTTTGGAACAACCACAGGAAAGGGTTTACCAACATTTTCAGGGAGAGGAAGAACACTTAACAAACTTGGATCCTTAATAACATGGGCTACTTTAGTTTTACAAGGTGTCTGTGGGACATTCCCTTGCCCACGGAGTCTGATTCAGCAAAAGAGAACTCACCTGTGGGAAATTAATCATCTTCACAGGAATCATGGACTCCATCAGTCTGCATCATAGCACAGCAGGGAATGATGTCAGGAGGAGGGAGGACAACAGAATAGTTAACAAAATGCTTTGAAAGTAAAAAGATCCCATACACCCGTTACCAGTGTTTTCTGCTGTGGTCACAGGCCATAGAGATTCCTTCTAAAGGGTCACAATAAGTAACTAAAGGAAGAAAACCTTATTGTCAGTGAGTTAACTTTGCCGGAGGGAGGATTCAATGAAAACTTTTAGGGAGCCACTCCGGGATGAGAGATCACTGATAGAACAGCAGGAAGGAAAGGCACCTTTCTTCATCCAGCCTCACAAAACTTTTTGCCTTTTTTGACACAGCTGGCTTGCAAACCCAACAGAAGCCACGTAATGCAGCTGAGTGCTAAAAGGCTGAAGATGCCCCAAAGCCCTTTTTTCTGCCCTGAGCAGCAATGCTGGTAGCCCACCTGGGGGACCTAATTAAGGAGAGCGGGACAAAGCACGGTGTGTTTCCCCGTACCTAAGCCCTCCTGCAAGGCTGGCAGCCCACCCCATCTTGCTCACTTTGGGGGACAGCCAGCATCCCGCTGGCAAGAAGCCGCTGGGCTCCCATACCCCCCGCAGTGGAGGCAGCCCAGGCTGAACCCTGCCCACCTGGCTCGCACTTGGATGGGCTCCACGTCGAAGTACGGCCGGAGGATGTCGATGTTGGCGTAGAGGCTGAAGGCCCTGGAGGCTTGCCTCTTCCCCACCTGCCACATCTGCGGAGAGAAGGGAGCTGGCAGCGGCCGGGTGGGCAGGCGGGGCACCCCGGGTCTGGGGGCGGCAGGGGGCCGCGCTCACCTCACCTGGTCAGCCACCTGCCGGCCCAGCTGCCCCCGCAGCCCCTTCATGCCCAGGAACTCCCCGTCCTCCTCCTCGGCGGCCCCCGCCTCGCCCTCTGCCTCCTCCTCCTCCTCCTCCTTCATGCGCTGGTGCATCTCCCCCATGTCCTCGAAGCTGGAGCCCGACGTGTCGTCCATGTTCTCCATGTCGATGACGGCGGAGCCGCCACCCTGCGCCGGGGCAGACAGCGTCAGCGCCCGCTCGGCTCGGTCCCGCTGCGCCGCCGCCACCCCCAGCCCGGCCCCACCTGCATGTTGTCCTCGAAGCCGCCCCAGTCGGCGGCGCCGCTCCTGCCGCCGCCCGCCGCCGCCGCCCCCGGCGCAGACATACTGCCCGGCCCGGCCCGCGCCGCGCTGGCTACTGCCGCTCGCCAGCGGGCAGGGCACCCGGATGTGACGTTAGTGGTGGGCGAGCCGCCATGCTCTCGCGAGGCCCCGCGGGGGCAGGCGGGCGGAGCCGCCATCTTGTGTGTGGCGCGGGGCGGGGAAGGGCTCAGATGGGGGCACGACAAGACAGCGAAGGGAGGATGGCGGGGCGAGTGGGAGGGACGCACCGCTGCAGGGACCCGGGGTCGGCTGGCGGCGGGGGAGCGTCGGGCTCCTCGGGAGCGGCGAGGCCACGCGTGGGCGGGTGGAGGCTCGTCACGTGCCGGGGAGTACCGCCCCCCCCGCCCCCCGCTGGCGGCGGCGGCCATGGCGGCCAAGCGGGGGACCGACGAGATGCGGGACCGCGTGGTGCTGGGCGAGTTCGGCGTCCGCAACGTGAGTGCGGCGGCGCGGGGCGGGGCGGGGCAGGGCAGGTCAGGACGGGCGGCGGGGGGCTCCCAGCCCCGGCCCCCCTCACGGCCCCGCCTGTCTGCCTCCTCGCAGGTCCACACCACCGACTTCCCCGGCAACTACCCCGGCTACGACGACGCCTGGGACCGGCGGCGCTTCGAGGAGGTGGGTGAGCGCCGCCGGCGGCTGGGGCGGTTGATGGGGGCGGGGGGGGTATCGGCTTCCGCGCGCGGCGCCCGGCCTGACCCCGCGGCGCGTGACCCGTGCAGGCGTTCCGCGTGGACATAATCCGCGAGGAGGAGGGCGCGCTGGAGTTCGACATGGTGGGCATCGACGCCGCCATCGCCAACGCCTTCCGCCGCATCCTGCTCGCCGAGGTACCGCCGCGGGCGGGGGGGGCGGGCAGGGACCGAGGCTCGCCGGGGCGCTGCGGGGAAGGCCCCGGGGGCGCCGGCCTAGGAGCGGGGGGGGAATTGCGCGATGGGGAGCGGGGAAGATCCTGCCTTAAGTCAGCCCGTGCGGACAGCTTCTGGGTTTGGAAGAGAAGCAGAAATCCATTATCCACGTGTGCCAGGAGCCCGAAGAGAGTTAGGGCCTTAGCAGCATGAACGGTAGCGCTTGTTGCTCTTAAAGATGCTGTTGGTAGTGGCTGTGGATCAACCTGCCCTTCACCTCTTGTGATTATTTCTTTAAAAAAAAACCAAACAGGAAGGGGGTATATTGGGTGTAAGGTTGTATTGGGTAGCCTGGTTTGGCAGAAATACCACTGAAAATAGTCTGCAGGGCAATTATTTATGGGAGAGGAGGGACACTCTAGCTGGATATTCTGTTGGTATGTAGTTCAGCTGTCATCTTACGCTGACTTGATTTCTCGTCTCCCTGAGGTGCCAACGATGGCTGTAGAGAAAGTCTTTGTGTACAACAACACATCTATTGTGCAGGATGAAATTCTGGCTCATCGCCTGGGCCTCATCCCTATCCGAGCTGATCCTCGACTCTTCGAATACAGAAACCAAGGTGAGAGTCCTGGATCAAATAGAAATATTGAAGTTTTTCCCCAAAGTAGGAAATCAGGGTCACATAAACAGCAGAAGTGTGATTCCATAGAGGCTCATGCTGTTCTTCCCTTCCCAGGAGATGAAGACGGCACAGAAATTGATACTCTGCAGTTCCAGCTGAAAATAAAATGCAGTCGAAACCCTCAGGCAGCCAAGGAATCATCTGATCCTAATGAACTATATTTCAATCACAAAGGTGAGAGCTCTCCTAAAAATAGGTGCTGTGTTTTTCTTTTCTGGTCTTGGGAGACAGGATTTGGTCTGTTTTCTCAGCCCTGTGAGCAGAGAGCGCTGATTCCCTTAGTCTGCTAAACTTACTTTTTGCCATCTCCAGTCCTGTACAGGTCAGCAACCTGTTTTGAGACAGCAGCTGGCTGATGCTTGTGACTTCTCTTCCCAGTGTACAGTAAACATATGACATGGGTGCCCTTAGGGAATCAGACAGACCTCTTTCCAGATGCTGACTTCCGACCTGTTCATGATGACATTCTCATTGCACTGTTGCGACCTGGCCAGGAAATAGATGTACTTATGCACTGTGTCAAGGGTATAGGTGAGTTGTGGGTCCTGGGGCAGCGGGAGGAAGAGTGTGAGTGCTTGGACTAGGGCACAGCTATGTGAATGGGAAGGGTGGAGAGCTGGCTTTCCCCTTGGAACTTTAGGCCCTGGCATCCTTGCACTGTCATTCCCTGTGGCCTGTCCTCATTCTTGATTCTTAACTCTTCTTGCAGGTAAAGATCATGCCAAATTTTCTCCTGTGGCCACAGCTAGTTACCGACTGCTTCCTGACATCACTCTCCTGCAGCCTATTGAGGATGAGGCAGCTGAAATGTTGCAGAAGTGCTTTTCACCTGGAGTTATTGAGATCCAGAATATCAAGGGTACTTTTTTCCTGCTCTGAGTGCCTTGATCCTTACAAGCCTTAGCAGAGACTGATTAGAGACTAGAGCCAAACCTTTTAGAGACAAAACCCTGTTGTGACGTTGCCTTGCCCATCAGCACAGTTCATGCAATTCTGAGCTTGGTTTTATAGATGAGTGCCTGTCACAGGGAGATGTGTTGGGTGATGAACTGGGATCTCCCTGAAATGCTAAGGCATTGGGTGCCTGTCTGCAGAGCTCTGCAGCTGCTGACTGCAGCTTCCAGTGCTGTTCAGTTGTCTGTAGGACTAGGTAGTGAGCTCACTCTTTCCACCAGCTGTGTGTGAAGGAGACTTCTTGTGTCCTGCCCAGGGGTACATACAAGCTTTCTATTTGGTTTGGAACTGTTCAAGAAGACCAGTTCTGGTCAGGTTGGAGTTTCATGTTGGGGATGTGCTAATTCCTTATATTGGTGTCTTCACTGCCTTTGCTAATGGGGGAGTGCATGTTTGAGGTGTAAGTACCTGCTGTGACCACAAGGCACCGATCTGCTGCAGGTGCCCATCTTGTTTCATCTTTTTCCCCTTTAGGAAAAAAGGTGGCAAGAGTAGCCAATGCACGGTTGGACACATTCAGCAGAGAAGTTTTCCGCCATGAAGGTCTGAAAAACCTTGTGCGCCTGGCAAGAGTACGAAACCATTACATCTGTAAGTGCCCCATTTTCCACAGAACATAGAGCCCTGCTGCAGTTTGTGCAAACAAGCAGAGACTGGCCGGCATGTATAGCTGGGTCTCTGCCTCTGCCTTCCCCCCAACATCATCAGCATTCATACATTCATATTCCGGTGGGTAACTACCAAGGTTGTGGTTTGGTATTGCTTTGGGATTGAATGTGTTTGTGCTTCCTGCCAGCAAATGTAACCTCTTCTCTGGCTGTGAAGATCTGGCTTGTCAGAAGTGTTGTGTAAGGGAAGACGAGGGACAGAGATGCTGGGGCCAGGTGTAGGCTGAAGCAGCCTAGTGGCTCTGCTGACTTGAGTCTCTGTGCAGTTTCAGTGGAGTCAACGGGTATCTTACCTCCAGATGTGCTGGTGAGTGAAGCCATCAAGATCCTGATGGGAAAGTGTCAGCGCTTCCTGAATGAGCTGGACTCTGTGCCTATGGAGTGACCAGGCTGTAGCTGGGAGGCATGTCCCTGCACTGCTGTTAAGGGCTTCCTGCACCTGCCTGCAGGGGTGATTCCTCTGCCATAGGCAAGAGGTTTGAGATGGGCTTGTTAAGAGTCCTAGGACTATCTCTTGTGTTTTCTGTTGGTAATGAGCCTCAGTGAGGAGATGCACTAAAATAAAGGCTTTTCTTTACAGCTGTCGTCTTCTGTGCTGTTCACAATTGTTAGACCATAATACACAGAGCAAAAAGTGGCAGCAGGTCTAAAGATGAGTAATAGCATTTAGTTTCGATTGTATGCATTGTGAAGAGGACTGATATGGCAGTGCAGTAAAGCACTTCACAGCAGGTCGGTGAGATCTAACAAGTCACTATCAGTACAGGACTGTTTTGCAGGTGTCTCAAACCAGCTCAGGGTTAGTTAATGTGGTAGATGAAAGGCTGTACTGTCAGAGGCTGGGACACCTCTCCTGTGAAGAAAGGCCAAGAGTTGGGGTTGTTCAGCCTGGAGAAGAGAAGGCTCCGGGGAGACCTTATTGTGGCCTTTTAATATATAAAGGGGGCATGGAGAAAGACTTTTTACCAGGGCCTGTCGTGACAGGACAAGGGGCAACGGTTTTAAACTACAAGAGAGTAGATTTAGATTGGACATAAGATCCTTTTTAACATGGTGGCAAGATGCTGCAACAGGTTGCCCAGAGAAGTTGCCCCATCCCTGGAAGCGATGAAGGTAAGGTTGGACTGGGCTTTGAACAAGCTGATCTAGTGAAAGATGTCCCTGCTCATAGCAAGGCGGGGGTTGGACTACATGACCTTTGATGGTCCCTTCCAGTGGACATTATTCCATGATACAGTTCTGGGCTTCTCTGTGCAAAGGTGGGGTTTAAAAACATGCTCTGTAAGGACTGACTGTCCTTTCTTAAGTATCTCAAGGTAAGGCATTTCTTCCCAGGTGTTAGATTTGACTACTCTGTTCTCCCTTTCCTTGACTGAATGTACTTTGAGCTGACCTTGGAGCAGAACTGGATGGTGGAGGGCAAGTGACAGTCAAAGGCCTGTCTCCACTCAGGGAAGCCTGGGAGAACTGGCAAGTTAGTCTCAGTGGTCAGCACTACTGTTAGTCAGCACCAGGTAGGTCTTGGCTTGTGAAAGTCTCTCTTGACTGAAGAAACTGAAACTTCAGAGAATGGCTGGGAGTATTGGTGTGTCCTAGTTGCTTAAGTCAATCCTCACTACAATGCTAGAATTTAGTGTAGCAAATCATACTTCTTCTCTACCTGTTTCACTGGGGTATAGTTACTTACACTGTAAACATCCTTACAGGTGTTAGGGTGGATATGCTGTAGGGCAGCGGTATGCTTGGCATCCTGGCTACAATCCCAACCTGTCCCATGTCACTGTAGTGTGTTGCAGACCCATGCCCTGCTTCCAGACTTTTTTCCAAGGCAGCTGGTAATTGGTTGCTGGGGCAACTGGCTGCTTTCCTGCCAGGGCTGTTCCGGGAGCTGTCAGTGTTTCACAGCTGTGCTTGCTGACTCTTGCACCTCACCTTCTTTCAGCAGGCTTGCAGGGACCTTTGCTGCTGAACTCTTCCCACAGGGTCTCATTCATCCACTTACTTCCCCTTAGAAGGGAGTGTTGGGAACCCAAGAGCTAGGCCTAAGTCCTGTAGTCTGTACCTCCTGGTTTAGAGCTCCTACCAGCCTTAGCCAAGATACCACCCCAGGGCTTTTTGCTTGCTTAAAACTTAAAGAGAGCTCAGCTGTGAAGTATGTGCCTCACCTGTATGAAGAACACAGGGTGTGGTCCCAGTGCCAGTATAAGCACAGAAAAGTTCCTCTCCATCTGGACTGTGGCTAGTTCCTAATGAAACACCATTTAGGCATCAACCCCATTTGAAAAACAGTGATTCCTAGCTGGATCCTTTGTTTCAGCAAGCTAAAGCAGCTTCCATGCTGAGCTGGATTACAGCTGGGGCCTTGGAAACAAGGTTTTGTAACAAAAACTTACATTGACTTTGCTCAGGCCCACCTCTGTAAGTGCTTCTGCTTTTGTTGCAAGGGAGACCTTTCACGCAACATTCATCCCACGGGGAGAGACCAAAGGCAATGGCTACATCACCTTCCTGTGTTACTGAAAACATCAGGTGAGAGAGTTACAGCTAAACTACAGTACTATTGTAATACATTGCTCCTCCCAGTAATAGCTAGGGTTGGGCTTGGAGGCTACTTTAGTACCGTATGCACCTTTCTGTGCTATTGCTTCACATTATTTCCCATACTGCTTATGGGATGTACCCTGGAATAGCCATGGCAAAGGGTTTTGCTTTGGCAGTACATACCCTTCAAGCTGTAAACTGGGACCTAGTGGGTGTTGTGGAATGAATACAAACCAGCTGTGAGTGATATACAAGTACTTTAAAATGCAATCTTGCCCTTGCCTTCTAATTTAATTATGTAGTCTGGAATGGTTCATTCCCTCCCTGATAATGTATGTATGTTGGCTACCAGCGAAGGCACTCCCTTTTTGGTAGCTGGAATAAGGAATACTGAACAATCCCTAGGAAGGCAGTCTGGGCGGAACAGAGGCCTCAGATCTTGCTGAAACAGATGTATCTAAGAACAAAAATGAAACATGACACCACATGTATGAAACTGGAATAGCTTTACTGACATTCAGAGGTGTAACACAACCAGTTCAGAGACAGCTTTGGATTTAAACATTCCTACAAAAAAGGTTCTAAAAACCATTTAAAAAAACCCCCTTGTGTCTAGCATGAAGTCACAGAATGTTAAAAATATCACAACACAATAAATACACCCAGCCTTTGCTAGAGCCAGCAGCCATGTTAGCTCAGAGGTTAAAAAAGTTTGAGGCCAGGAGCAAAGTGGAGGGTGCTGGTGGAACAGCAGGGGCAGGAGGGTGAGTGGATTTCCAAGCCCTGTTCTTCCTTTCTGCGCTCCCACCCCTCCCAACCCCAGCTTTTCTGTCCAGTCTGTCCAAGTAGAGATGCCACCTTCTCTGCTTGCCATACTTTATTACTTGTTCTGTCTCCTAGATGGCAAAACTGCCAGCTAGCTCTGGACAGACCCTCCCAGCTCCTGTGCTAGCGCTAGGATAGATCGAGTGAACCATATGTCATGTAAGAAGAACCAGCTTTGGAGGCTGGAGTGGCTTGATAGAGTCTCACCTCATCTAAAACCCAGTTTCTGACCTGACTGCCCCCTGTAAACTGCAGTATAAACCCCACTCCTCCTCTCCTGTCCCACTGTGCAATTCTCCGAGAAGTACCAGACTGGGTAAAAACACAGGCTACTGTCACCTCCACAGCAACAGGGTGAGGAGATCCCTTTTGGTTTGCAGGTGCTTCAGATATTGGTCCAGATTTTATGTACCCTGCACTGGCAATGTTCTAGTCTACAGGGCATGGTAAAAAGAAAAAATAATAAAAAAAGTCTGTCCTGCTCCCCCTGAGAGATGTCCAAGAAAGGCTGGCACAAAGTAAAAGCCTTCCATTTGGCTCTGGGTAGAACAAGCTGTACGATCATGTATATATACATACATATATGTATGATAGTATCTGCCTCTTTCTAGAGAGCAGCTGCACCTTAGAAAGGCTGATCTCAAGGGAGATCCTGGAGCACTGCTAGGCGTCCTGGCACGCAGCCCTCAGCCCAAGGCTCAGCATCCTGGAGGGAAACGGATTCATCAGAATACCAGTCCGCTAGGGACAAGTGCTGATAGGCATGACAGGAGTGTCTGATGTGTGCCCTACAAAGCCTGGCTACTAGCACCCAGAGGAAGATTAGGGTAGCCCATTTTCACATGGCGCACTACTCTGCCTTTTGCGTTAATCCTAAACCCCAAGGGATGAAGAGGTGGAGCAAGAGTGACCCAAGGCTGCAGGATGACCAGGCTTTACCTAATGGAATCTATGGGCTCAGCTCTCACCTTGCAGAGAAGCAGAGGTCTAAAGATGTTCATCCAATGGAGGGGAAGGGAAGGAATCAGGGAAAGCTTAATAGACTGGTTCAAATGCCACCACAGGCCCCATCCCAGTGTAGGGAGGAGCATGGGACAGGACCTGTAAGGGGCTTTATTCAGACAAATGCTTGTGGAGGCAATGACAAAGAGAATCTAATGTGCTTACTATGAGGAGCGACAAAATATAAGGTAGTGGAGGAGATGGTAGCAGCATCCCAGGCTCAGGGCTCAAAGAGTGCAGTGAGGCCCTCTCCATCCTCATTTTCCAGCACATCCGTCTCCAATGATGGCTTCACCTTTTTGAAGAGAGATGGGAGGTTCCGGATATGAACCTCCTTGCGGAACTGCTCCCCGAGGGGCTTCTGCAGAGGACAGACAGGCAGGCATCAGTCATTACTGCCTTCATGCTCCCACTCAGCTCAGAGGTAGCCTGCTTGCAGCTCAGAGGCGGACCCCAGATTCTGAGCAATACCTAGGCCTGAACCTATGCAGCATGCTTGCATTGTGGGGAATCTCAGGCCTGGTCCTTCCCAAGTGCCAGGGCACCGAGGTAACCACCAGTGCACCAGCTCCCCAGCTTCTAATTCCATGCCACCTGGCTCCAACGCTACCATCCTCACAACAGCCCAGTACCCACCTAGCAGCTTCATTCAAACATTTTGACACCCTGTTACCCTGGGGCACCCTTGGGCAAGGTACCCCCTGCCCCTCAGTGAAGTCACTGCTGGAGGGGCTGCCAGTCTGTGCTGCTATCCACGCTGTACCTCCAAGTTGAAAAGAGACAGAACAAACGCTGAGAACATGCTGCAACAGCCTCCTAGCTGGGGAAGGTGGGCAGCTGGGGAAAGGCAGGCAGCCTGGCCACCCTGTCACTTCTACAGGGCACGGGCGTGAAATGAAACAGGTTCATTTTCTTCCAGGGTATCACTTACCCCAATGCAGCCTGTGATGAGGCGCTTGAAATGATCCTTCCGGCGCTTGTCTGCCACCTTCTGCAGTGTTGGGTTGAGCAGCTTTGAATCAAACTGCTCCAAAGAGTCCCTCTGGATATCTGGGATCTGCTCCATCACTGCCTTCAGCTCAGTGTAGCGAGGGCGCTGCAGGAAGAAGTACGGTTAACACAGCTCTGATAGAGAAGCAGCCCTGCCCTCCACCGGGGGGCATTGGCTCCTCTGCCCCTACCCAAGCGGGCATGGGATTAATTTTCCACCACTCCCCAGCCAACCTCGCTGGATAAAGAGCAGAATATCTCACCAAGGCCTCGTAGATCTGGAAAGCCAGGTGGACAAGAGCTGCCATGCAGCCATCATGCTGCCCATGTGTCTGTAAGCCCTTCAGCACACTTGTGAAAAACCAGGACACGGCGTCAGGCAGGAGGTTTCCTGGAAGCACCTGGGGAAGAGGCACTGTCAGCAGGGAAGCAGGATACTGGTACACAACTGCCTTGCTGCAGCAGTTTGGTCTTCCTGAGGAAGAATGTGCCCGGGGGTGAAGCAGCCATGCTTCTCACTAGATTCAGAGCTTTGTCTCCCTACCCTGCCAGAACTAATCCCTTCTTCCTCCCAGAGGTACCTGTTTGAGCAGCGGCCAGCAAAGCTGTGTTGTGGTTCTTTGGCAGGACAACGTGTCCTTCCAGGAGAGGGATGCGTAGGCAGTGATCAGCAGTGCAGTGCAGACATCCTGAAAAGGAGTCAGGGAAACCAGTCAGAGGAACTATTTCCTACCTCCAGGGTTCAAACCTGAAGGGAGCCAAGAAACAATCTGGGGACTCTGCAAGAGCTGCTCAGGGCTATCTTCCGAGAATCTTGCATGCTGCTGCTGCTGCTCCAGCTGAAGGTCCTCAAAGGCACCCAGCGTGCACCATTCATAGCCATGAGGAACCAATGTCAAGCAAACCTGCTCCCTTCATCTGCCCTGGAAAGGCCCTGGAGCATCCATGGACTCCCATCAGCTGCTACTCTCAAATCTCTGCAAGAGCTTCTGAGGCATCCACAGGAGAGGAGGGCTACAGAGGTATCGGGATGAAAGTACTCTGCACAGTGGGTTGTGTTAACAGTTGGCTCCTGTGCCAACTCTGGCGGATTTTAGAGAAAAAAAAAGAGCTCTGGGTGAAGTTCTTCCTCGTGAAGGCTGGAGTCCAGGATGGAGGCAGAGCCAGGGAGCACCGCTGGGGGCTGAATGCCCAGGGCCTCGGCCGCAGAAGGGCTGAAACTCTGCAGCTGCATATTACACGGGATCCCAACCCCCATTTGCTTTGTGGCTTCTGCAGCCATTAACGAGGCCCTTAAAAAACATGCATGTTCCAAAGAGAAGATTCTCACACTGGGGAATACTTCAGCAGCCGCGATCTCTGTAGCAGCATCTGGCTGCACCACAGACAAGTGTGACAAAGGGTACAGAGAAAGCATAGTGGAAGTCAGAGCATACGCTCTTACCTCTTGCTTCATCAGACACTTGCCAAGCTCGGTGAGCTCTGCGCTAGCAGGGGGTGTCACCTCTGTGGCCATCGCCTCATCATCTGCAGAGCAAAGAAAAGGCAGCACTGTGAACATGGCCTTCCAAAGACTGAGGGAGACACAGGGAGGCACAGCAAGAACTAAGCTGGGAGCCGGGAGACAACACACAGCATCAGTATGCTGGCACACTTGCCAGAACATCCCTCTCCAAGCAGAAAGCACCCACGCTTTGCGGGGCAGGAAGGGCACCCAACTAGCTACCTCCAGCTCTTGGGAAGACCAGGCACATCCCCCTCTTCTTGGTACCTTATGAATCAGCTGCTCCAACATGCTACCTGTGAACCCTACAGCACATTTGTTCCTAGGCTAGACCAGGTTTTTCTGTGTCCCCCAGACACACCAGGCAGGACAGAGCTGAAGGCTTCTTACCAAACCTAGACCCCTCACACAGAACTTCCAGCAACTGGCCAGCCTCTCCCTCAAGAAATGCACGAAGAAATGGGAAAAGTGCTTGTATACACCAAAGGCAGGAAAGGCAAAGGTAGGCATTTACTCACCGTCTCCATCTACAGCAGCAGTAGTGTTATGCTCAACACCTTTCTTAGAAACACAGCAAACAGCTGCAAAAACAGTTGCAGGTCAGAGGAGCAGAAAAGGGAAGATGCTACTTCAGAACATGCAGAGATTATCCTACAGATTCTGATAGGCTCACAGCTGCTTCAAGCTTCCCCAGCTTTTATGCAGTATCTGAAGAATCTGAAAGCCCAGTGTAAAAGCCAAATACTGCAGTACCTGGAAAGCTGAAACACCCCACCCACAGTGGAACCTGCTGCATGGTGGCTGCTCCAAACTACGGAGAACCAGGAACATGCAAAACCATTTGAAGTCTATAACCTGAGACGAACACCATCTTAAGGTAACAAGGCCAATCACGAAAGGAGATGGAAGGCTGAGGATCTGCAATCTCTATGCGGAGTCAATTTTCCCAGCCCCTCTGCTCAGAGCCACACTGACAAAAACATGATGTTGGAGAAAGGGAACACAAAGAAGGGAGATTGCTTTGGGGGAGGGACTCTTCCCTTCTGTCTGGCTAAAGACATGGCAATTGCCAGCAACAAAACTGCTCTATACTTAGGTTGTCCACAAATCAATGTCCTGTATTGGGCTCTAGGGCACACAAAGGGAGAATCCAGATTCCAAAGGACTGGACTTCTACAGGACAGTGCCAAAAACATGGAGCCCTAAGTGCTAACAAAACAAAAGATAGAAACTCTCTTCTGAAGGTTTTTAACTGACCTCTTACTAGTTTTTAGCTAAGATTTTGGCAAGGTTAACTGTCTCACACCTGGCTTCTAAGGATTACATTACGTACTACTGGGCACACTGGAAACTCCTGTTGTCCTCTCCAGGACAAGCTTCCCAAATATCCCAGGGGACCTAGCTTGATTTCACTTACTGATGAGATCCATGACTTCTCGGGTCAGCAGCCTGACCAGCTGTTCCTCAAGCATCTCCTGAGACTCGGGGTTGTCATCTGCAGCGTCATCCTCACTGAGGAGAACAGGTTTTAGTGTGAAGGGAGCCAATGTCTTAAAGGATCCCCTCTGCCCAAGCACAGGGAATGAGTCACCATCAGGGTCAACACAGTGTTTTCCAGCCTTCTGCTGACAGGGCTGTTCCCTGGGCAAAGGGCCACATAAAAGATGACAGCTCCATCCCACTCCCCATTTCCCCCTCATATCAAGGGGTAGAAGCTTACCAGAGCATGCTTCGCTGGTTGATCACCTGCCATTTCTGAGACAACCTCTGTTCAAGACAAAAGCTAAGATTCAATACCTTCCTAAGGAGCTATGCTGGACACAATGCAAAGAGGCCCAAGTGATAGCTGCTGACAGAAGCACAAGAGCTTTAAACAGCTCTCATGCCAAGCCCCATTTTGAATAGGACAAGAACTGCTATCAGCTGTGCTGAAGACCCTGTGGCTGTGCTGGCTATAGGAATCTGAGTGAGCTGTCAGGAAAATGAGAGGACACAGGCAACCCCCACCCGCCCCAAAAAATTCTCAGGACTGAAGGCTGAGTAGCTAATATCCACACGTTTGAATTCACAGCAAGGGGTGCTGTGCAACAGCCAAGGTTCAATGCACCTCAAAAGCCCCCCCTAAACAGCATCAAAATCATTAAGCATCACAGCTCTGCCTTTGTCTCTGCTGGCTTTGGAGAGACAGACAGTCTCACACGTCGCTGCCGGTTGCTACAAGGAGTCTGGGCTGCCAAGGAACAGGCGTCAAACAAGCTGTTTTCTTACCACATGCAGATAGGTAAAGAGTGGTCCCAGCATGGGGCAGACAAGGGTTTCGTAGTTTTCTGAAGGGCAGGAGAGTACCAAGGGCTTCACAAACACACCTGCACAGACTAATTAAGGAAGAGATCCAGCACATATGGCCAGGTGCTAGGGAGACTGCAGCACACTGCCCAAACCAGCCCATTCCACTGGGAGGCAAAGTGACAGACACCTCAAAGCCCATCTTCTCGCAGCCCTGAATTACTAACTGGCATCTCTATACAGCAGGAACATGAGGTATCCAGGCCCTTTCCCTGACAGTTCAGCTGAGGGTGCTTAGCACCCATTTCCTAGCTGTAAGACTGAATGTCCAGCCCTGGAAAGTGGGTTGGGAGTCCCAGATGGTCTCCCACACAAGCACAAAGTCTAGTCAGACACCCTATTGCCAAGCTCCTACAATATCCAAGCCCCCTTGACCCCCAGAAGGCACTACCTACCTCTCATGGTGCCTCCAGGACCACACAAATCCTTTGCATTTATTCTCTCTGACCCCATGCTGTTTCTGCTCATGCCCTCCTAGGCTCACAGCTAACCCACACCAGGTGTATCCCCTGTTTGTTTACCTCCGCAATCACCCTTCTTTGCCTTGGCCATACTGAAAATTATGCAGTTTTTCAATTTATATGTTCAAAGCCTCCCTAGCTGGCCTGAGACAGTGATGGAAGGATACGGAGCATGGGACGCAGTCTGTAATCAGGAATGTTGTTGAGGTTGATGAAAGCTGAGCTGAGGAGCTGGGTGGCGAGACCTTCAACCGTGTAGAAATCCTGTTGCATGGAGGGGCCTGCATTTCCCAAGATGTGGAAACTTCAACAAAAAAACCAAGTTAGTTTCAAGTCTGTCTACTATCGTCTTGAGATTAGGTAGTTGGCCATGTTCTTAAACAAATACTATAGAGGAATGTTAGCACAGTATCTCTTTCTTTCTGGGATACCGGCATAGGGACAATGAATTAAGCATTTAAGCACTAAAATGCACTTTCAAGTGCTGATGTATCCTAACACATGATTAAAAGTGGCAAAGAGACAAACTAGGTCAGGATATCAGGTAAGTGCTCCAATCTGACTACCTAACTGCAGAGGAGCTAAAAGCAGATCCACGTTTAGAGGTACTTTTTCCAGCAGCCGTGTTTCATGTGTATGCAGTAGGTTACAACCACCGAGTATAGTTCACCACTGCAGCTCATACTTGGATATTAGAGTATATAGCTCACATGAAAAATCTAACTCTAGAAGAATCAGCACCCAACAATAGCCTACTGCTCCAGCTGTGCAATGCTGGATTGTGTGGGGGTATCTGGTGCTCTTACCAGTTGTCGTAGAGGGTACAAAAGAAGCCCTGCATCCTTTCTAAGACCGTTTTGTAAACAGGAGAGTCATAAAGCTCCAGCAGAGGCTGAGGGAGACCTGTGGGAAAGAATAAGCTTCACTGCATTGAGAGAGCACAGTGCACCTTCAGAATGTGCTGGGTAGGCCCCAGCCAGCTTGACAGCAACAAGGGAAGCACTTGGCAAGATCAACAGCCAAATGGAAAGAGGTGCAGCAACCCTAGGGCAGAACCTCCCCTCAGAGGTCAGCCAAGTTCAGGTCAGTTGTACCCAGAGCAGAGGTGTTCCCACTAAGGTTGTTACAGCCCCCTCATTTCTCCAAAGCAAAACTTACTGGAACTATCAGAACCCAGTGAGAAGCAAAGCTGACAGTTTTGTAGCTCCTCTAATAGCCCACCCCTTCAGGTTTGTATTCATCTCTGTCAGGACACAAGCTACTGCTGAACTATGATATTAAAAAGTCTAGAGCAGAGATCAAGGCCCTGCTGCTTTACGTGCAGTAGTTCACAGAGAGTTTATAGGTCACAGAAAACAGGTAAAGGAAGCATCTCCTCATTTTACAGACAGGAAATGGGAGATAGAAAGACAAAGCAATTTCCCCTAAATATTTCACTGTCTGTCAGAACCTGAAATCAACCCCCAGTTTCCAGAGTCATGGTCCACAGTTCATCCACAAGGCGACCCGCTTCTGCATTCACAAGCTCAAATCTGTTTTAAGATGGTTCCAAAAGCCTCTTTCTAATACACCGTCTGGAAACGAATGACAGGGCCATACTGCAGGACTTGGCTCTTGCCCTCCAGGACAGGTCTCTGCACCAGCACTCAGGGATCCTGCTGAGCACTCATTCTGCTCAAAGGCAGACAATTACAGCATGCCCAGTCTCTCCAGCCTGAAATGCCATGCTGCAGAGACCACCACCCAGCTAGAATAAACAGCTTGGGAGGGTACCCTTCATGTCATGCAAAGAAGCCAATTTGTCTGAGATCAGTAACTTAACCTCTTCATTTTAGCAGGTTCAAATCATAGCTGAGCTGTGAATACTATGAAGAAGCTAGCTCTCCAGACCCTCTTTGCTTCCACTGCTATTGATGGACCCCTGCCTCAAATACCTCTGAGAATCTGCCCACACATTCCTCCCAAAGAGAAGCTCCTTACCTAGGATGGCATTCTTCTCCACCTCCAGCATGTCTAAGGCCTTTGCAAATGTTTCCCCCAGCCTAGCCACCATCTCTGGCATGTAGAGATTGTTGTGAGTCCTGAAACAGAAGAGCACTTGGTTTATACTCATGTGGGTCAACACCTTTTGCCCTTGACAGTGGGATCCTCTCCTTCAGCTTGTGAACAGCTCCTCTGAGGCAGATGATGAGGAAGGTGAGACCAAGCACGTGTGCATGGGATCCCCCTTCCCCACCTGCAAAAATATTGGGGAAGCTGACCCGACAGAGACATGGAGTGACTCCACCTCATGTCCTGAATCTCCTGGCTGCCCCTTCCACTTACTTCAGTTCATCCCACCCCTTGCAAGCACTGGCAATAAAAACTCCCAGCAGTTCTCCAGTTGATGCTGGCAACAGCTTATCAGCTTGGCCAAAGGGATCAGAGATTGTGTTTTAAAAACTGACAAGACATGGATTCTGTAATCTCAAAAGATCTTCTGCGCCTAAGGCCCCTGCAGAAGGAGGGGCTGTTTCAGCTCCAAAATACACACACTGCCCCCCAGGGATGGGTCACAGTCCCCAGAATGGCAGGTGGCATTGGAGGGACTCTAGTGAGAACATCAGTCCGATCAGATGTTACTCGTGGCAGACACACGTGCCCCCTGGACAACACATCCAGCTGGGAACAATTCCGCATCATCAGGAGGTGGCCACGGTCAGCTCTCCGTGAGGGACACCAATTCAGCCACGGGTGGCTGGTTCTTGCCATCCAGGCCAAAATGGGTCCCCTCTTAGCCAGGGTACTGACACTCAGAGCTGGACTCGGCAGGGGGTGTCTCTCTCACCTACCTCTCTCCTTTGAGACCTCAGACCTCCACTCTGGGTGTCGCCAGCTGCACACAGCACAAATCCTGCAGCCTCCTCCAAAACTGCAATGCCATTGTACCTGCTGCTAGAGGTGATCAAGGGCAACTCAGTATCTCCCCCTAGAGCAGCGTTTCCCAAAGCAGGGGGGTACATGGGAATGGCTGGGGGAAGGGAGCGCAGACAGACCTCAGTATGATCTCCAGAGTCTCAGCTTTCACTCATGTCTTAATGATTTTTTTAATTTATTTTTTTTTTTAAGGTGTATGTTCACAATCCTGGCAACTCCGATGCAGTGACATCTGCCTGAGTTTGCAGAGAGCCCGAGTTAGCTCCGAAAGGGCAACTATCCCATTTCTCTCTGCAAGTGTTAAATACTTCCCTGCTCACTGCGCGTGAGGAAGGCAAGTATGCAAATTTCATAAGAGCGAGCTACACAAATGACTTCTTAACGACTCATACTCTCATTCTGGGCTGGATCTAACACCATGCAACAAGCCTCAAAGGGGGCACAAGCTGGTTTTACTTTCCCAAGAGGGGCCAGGGAGCAGCCCAGCCTCCACAAAAGTTTGGATAATGTTGTTCCACTGACTCAAAAACTTCTCAATTTCTGCTTGAGGCTATCATGAAACCTAGCCGCTAAAATCATCTCCTCTTGCATGTCTCCTGCCTGCTCCATGCCAATGTTGGCTTTGCCTCATGCTGGGCAGAATGGCAGTGGGGCAAACCCAAGGACTGTGGAATTGCGGTGGTGAACCTTGAAATCCCACTGCTCTAACTCCAGCAGGATGGGCCAGACAGTCATATCCTGAAGCTGTGGTCACAGTCCTTGAAGGATTTTCTCAAGTCTGACAGTTGCAAGGGCAGATCTTCACTCACAGGCCAATCTCCACTCACAGGCCGATCTCCCTGAATTAATACTTTAGCAAGGTCCCAGTGGTAACGGAGAGAAAATGGCTAATCAGCTGCTCCCTATGGGAGTTAAAAAAGCATCCAACAGCCCTCACATATGATGAAGATGTAGCTCCTAGGCACGTTCCAGCTGAGACTCTCAGCAGCGAGCATCACTCCTGGGCATCCCACACACAGGAGAACATGGAAAAACAAAATTCAAGAGACATCTATGCTTTAGAAAAGACAAGCAAAGGATATGGCAGGACTTGGGGCATTTTCAGTGATGGTCACAGTTCTGCTGGAAAGTGTCTGATGCCTAGAGAGATGGCCACGAAGGCCAGAAGATGAGTCCTTTAGGACAGTCCGTGCTTGAAGAATCTTTATCCAAAGCTGGAGCTGTCTACAATGAAAATGCCTACAGCATCCATGTCTATCCAACAATCCTTTCACCAGCATTAATGTCTTGGTAATGCCAGCATCTCATCAAGAGGAGTTCCAACAAAGCCTGTCATGCAAAGCATTTACTGAGCCTGACCAGTCTATCTGTAACAAAACAAGAGCAAATCCTAGCACAATAAAAGTGCTGCGCCAATCAGTTCATGCAGCTACTGACTCCAGAAATGCACCTTTATCTAAAGGTGGTGGGAGATGATGATTTGGGTTTAAATTCAGGAGAGAACATTTGAAGCCAGAAGCTAGAAAGCAACTAGATGAAATGAGGTACCACAGAGGACAGAAGAACGATCACTCAAAAAGCTGTAAGCAGTGATTAACAAAGCAAACTCAAAATAATTTGGTATATACAGCTAACAAGACAGAGACAAATATGGGTAGGCACAAGAAGATGCCACTCAAAACTACCTTATTTTTCCTTGTTACCTGGATTCCCTCTCATTCCTCTCAGCTCTCTGGTCTCATCCATGACCTACCTTCAAGCTCCTTACCCTTGCAAAGACCCAATGGTTTAACAACTTCCACTGCTTCTGTCTGCAAACACAGCAGAATGCCACACAATATCCAGAGAGCAGCAGACCCATGCTCAGCCTGCAAAACGCCCTTTTTTTGCATACTGGTGCCTGACTTGATGCTCAATTCAGCTGCTCAGTAGGACCTATGCTGCTGCTACTCGCAGATCTGCTCACACCGTAACCAACACAACCTGTGAGGACTTCCACATCTGCTTCCTGCATAAGCACATAAGCAACACTGGACCTTGCTTATCCCCACAGAAAGCTGCCTAATGGCACAGAGCTAAGAGAAGCATCTGTCCGCAAGTAGTAATGCAAATATGTTCCTGAAGGCATCCTCAACACAGGCAGCTTTCCTGCTGGCCAGCCTTATATCCCTGTACTTCATGCCTGCTGACAGGCTGCTACAGATTCCATATTCTCGTGTAATACATATTAAAGAGGGACTAAGGAAGCAGTATGTGGAAAAAGCACTCAAAGCCAGCAAAAAAACCACCAGAAGCTCCATAGCACAAGCTCAAACTTCTCCAGAAAGACATAAGCATCATCAGTATTTGCAGTGAACAACTATGAGCTTGCAGTTGTCACACAACAAGGCCTCTACATCCAGCAGCAGCCAGGAAAGGTATGAGGTGGAGGATCTACTCCTCTTAATACATCACTCATTGGTTCTTCTTGGAGCATCCAGCCTTAAGAAAAGCCTGGATACCTCTGAGTGAAGTACAGGCTACTCCATGTATGTTACTACCACGTGCTCAGAAGAGATTATGGTCTGCAGGGGAGATGCTTGAACACCACAGATGCATTTTTAAAAAAACAGCCAGGGAGCCTCTTCCTTCATGTAGATGGGGAAGCACTGGCAATGGAACATAGCTCAAGCATTTTCCTGGAGGTGGTAAACAAGCAGGCACAGAATTTCTGCTTCTTTACAGGTAATGATAGAGTTGGACAATAGTTTCCTAAGCTTGTTGTAACAGAGATCCCAAGTGTTTTTAATAATGCATAAGTTCTGGCAAGAATAGCGATCACACAAGCAAAAAGTCTGTCTGTTGCAGCCTGTTCAGACCTTGGGCACTGGTTTAGTTGGTCTCCCACAATATGGAGTATGTTCCAGGCTCTGGAAGAAATGGCATGAGGCTACCTCTACTCAGGCAACTCTACCCAACCTCTCCCAAAAGCTCATTGATAGGATCTTCAGCATTCCAGGATGAAAGACAAAACCACTCCAAGCACAACTCCACAGCTGTAACAAGATGGTTCAACCCTGCTCACTGGCCAAACTACTACCTGCTGTGCTGTACAGAGCTTTGCAATGAGAAGCACAGCAAGGGTGGGCCAAGACAGCAGATGCTTGTCCTACCAGTCCGGCATGTTGCTTCTCACTGGAAGCAGCACAGTCCTGAGTTCAGTGACTACCAAACATACCTGACTAGACAGAGCTCAAGTAACAGGGCCCCTTCCCTCACAGACCTGGGAGCTGAAAAATCTAAGTGGATCTGAAAATGCTTTTACCCAACAGGCTCCTCCCAAGGACAGGACCTCAAGTTTTCAAGTAAATAACATGTAGCGTTTTCTTACAAAATTGCCCCATAAGCCTGGCAAAATCCCAGTGTCAGCAGTTACCCTGAGACAGACTCCTTTGTAATTCTGGGAACTGTGTTATTCAGGATTCCCCTTTTCTGCCTTCTTTTGCTCCCTCCTGTGGCTGCCCCAGATGTACACAATACCAGTGACGTGCAGAGAGGCACTGCAAGGTAGCAACAGCCTGAGAGTATGCATCCACTGATTTCAACAGCAGACAGTGCTTCAGGAGGCTGGTGTTCATGTTCAGCAAAACCAGCTTAATTTAACACTGAAGAGAGAACAATGCAAACAGGATGCGATGAGAGCTGGGACTGCCCTGGTGGTGACTGGAGAGGTGGCCTTGTAGGGGCTGAGGGCAGAGCAGAGATGTTAGTCGAGAAACTATTAAATGGATGGCAGATTTATAGCAGTGGAGGTGGGGGAGGCAACCCCAGCCCAAGCTCCCATTGGCTTTGATGGACTGTTGTAGGCCAGGCCAATGAACATTCAGAAGGCTTCAGTTTCCCCAGTGCCATTCCCCACTGTGAACAGTCAGGAACAGTACTTGGGCACCTGCACCAGCCTGTGTTCCCGCTGGCTTCACTGGGAGAACATGCTCTGAGCATTCCATGTATTTATCACAGTTTGGCTTTCAGAGATTCTTAAGTCAACATAAATGATTTCAAGTCAACTTGACCCACCTTATAAGAGCAAGTAAATTGTCAAGAAGCTTCAGGACCTGCTCCGTGCAGGGATTACGATAGATTGGACTTCCACTAGGCATGTATCCCACCAAGAATCCTCCAGCTTTCGCCTCTTCAGTAGCAGCAGGCCAACGAGCTCGTTTCACAACTCCCAGAATGGTGTACACACAAAAGCTTATCTGCAGCAAGAGATGTGGAGAGTGTTTCTTAGCCAGAACACAACCTGAATAAATGAGCTTTCCGAGAAACCCATCATCATCCCATCTCAAAGGGAACACTCTACAGTGAGCCTAATCTGGTGATAGGAACAAACTCTGGTGGGTTTGCTGCCAACAAAATGCAGCAAACGATCATGCTACGTTCCATCATCTTCAGTGACTCTTGGCCATGGCAGGACAGCCTAGGAACTTGCTATTAGACAAAGCATCAATGCATATGGTCTCTTCGAGTACACAAGCAACCAGGTAGGTTGCCCTCTAAAAGGAAGGGTCTACACCATCAGTTCCTCATCTTCTTCATGTGCTGGGACAGATGTAGAGATCTTTGATGACACAGTGGTCAAACTGCATTAGCTGCTAATCACAAGCACAGCTCCGTGGACTGCATTTCAGTGTCTTTTACAGACCTAAAGATAGCAACTCCATTTGCAGTCTGTCCAAGAAGTGAAGACATCTCACTAACAACTCAAACAATGTGAATCTCCTTGGATGAATTTTAATTATATTCCATGCTGCGGTCTCAGCATGACGCTTTCCATACTGCCTGGCTCCTCAAAAAGCACAATTCACTGCACCATATTTCCAAAAATCATGTAAACCAATTGCTCCTCCAAAACCAAACTCTGCTACACAAAGAGTAGGGAATAGTGTGCTTCGCTCTGCTGAATAATCTGGTTTTGCATGGCCTATATGCTCATTACTGTAGCTTAAAGAGGTAAAAGCCAGCCTGTTATTCTGCAATCTGAAAAACCTACCGATCTGCACCCTAAAAAAGTAGATGATCAGGAGAGATCTTGTATGTAACCACAACAGAAATGGGGGATGGAAGGAGGTAAGTCCCACCTCAGTAAGGATTACCTCTCTCCTGTAATGATACTCACTCTAGAGCGGTTCAGGCCACTAGGATCTTCCAAGACTGGATCGGCAATTTTGTTGTCTGCACCCACATAGGAGATAAAGGCTTCAGGATCCGAGAGGACTCTGGCAGCAGCAAAAGACAGCAACAGGGATTATTGTTTACATGAGGGAATTTGAGCAGGGCTTTGCACCGGCAATAAACATCTCAACAAATATAGAGCAGGCTAAAGACTAGTGCTCCACACTGTATGTGGGAACGTGATAAAAAGCACCAGAAACGTGTGCACTCTCCAAACATCTCCAGTTCTCTTGGGCCATGGGGACCTAAAACCTTTGAATCTCTTATGAAGATAGCCCTGCTGGGAAAACTCTCGTGCATGCCCAGCTGCCCACGGCTGCAGGACACCTCAGCTTTAGTAAGGACAGCTCAGCTTCCTAGCTTCTCCTGGACACGAGCAAAGACATCTTCTATTTCTCATTTTCTGCAAATGCTTTCAGCATGCTGGGTAGTGTTCCTCTATCACCTTAAACAACTTTTACCTAGCAATTTTCAGCAAACAGCATTTAGACTCAGTTGGCAGTTTCTGAAATGCAGGAGAGCTATTACCACAATGACTGCCTAGAGCACACGAGGCACCCCACCACCCTCATTTGATTTGCGCATTCCCTTACTGGGCACGACAGTATGTCTGCAATGCCTCCAGTTCAAAGCTCAGAAAAATGACCCATACCTCTGCATCTCTGGGGAGAGCCATAGGCCAGCAACAGGAGCCATGAGCTCCTCCAGGAAAGCCTTCTGCCGCTCATAATCCTTGAACTGGTTGCTGATGAGGACTAGGGCCTCCATAAGAGCACACTTCTCCATCTGCGTCAGAAGTAGCTCATTGGAGAGCAGCTGCTTCACATGGTTGTACAACATCTCAAAGTTTGGCTAGAAAACACATCCAAATGGAATAGCATCATGCATTTGGTGTGGAGGCGGGCCAGTGGGGGAGGCAGAGATGGGGTGTACTGTGCTACGGAGAACAGCTGGAGGACCATGTCTAAGTTACTTTTTCTCTACATAGCCATCTCCTCCTCAGTCTCAAGTGTCTCCAAATATTCAGTCTAAAAGAACCTCTTTTCTTCCCGACCCCTCTATCATCATTCCGTATCCAGTTTTAGTCTCCAGAATGGCTGAAATAAGCAGAGGAAATCTCTCTCTTCTAGGCAGTGAAATCCCTTACAGCAGTGTCACACCTCAAAATAGTTCTGGTGCTTTTATTTGCTCACAGAAAGTACCTCATTCCTTTGGCTCTCAAGTGCCAGACTCAGGAGTCTGTCACCTCCTTGCTAACAACTAGGTTAGTAACGAATCATATGGTTATCACTATCTCCACAGGAAAGGCTGAGTTTCTTCCCTACCCATTCTAGTCACAACCATATCTTCCTGTAACTTTGTATAAGCACTAGCAATCATCCCCTTCAGCAAAGTCATCTGAACATATTTTGGGGCAGCTCTTGGCCCTTGGCTTCCAGTGAGGATGTGTGGCTGGCCATGGGAAAGAGGGAGCTGTAGTTAAAGGACCAGTAGAGTGGGACAAAGACAAACCCACTAGTTCCTAGTAGCTACTGCAGAATACAGACTGGAACCCCTAAATTACCTTAATTAGCATCCTGAAAAAATGTCTTTGTTTAAACTAGCAATGTCCTATGGTGCTCCCATAATCCTAGAGCCACTCCACACAAACACCACTAAAGAAAGGAGTTCAGAGCTACACATGTTGCATGCAGGCTGTTTAGTTCAGCAAAACCAAACAAAGCACTGGCTCATGGATTTTAAATGTGTGTGTTTTTTCTAGTCTTCTCAAGCTAATCCAGTGAACAAGTACTCTCCTCTTGCTCCTACATTCTGTTAAGTACTAGAAGAAAGTCTGGAGATAAGTCATTGGTAGCATCTTTAGCTAAGGAATCAACTGAGACCACCACAAGTGACAAAATGGAAATTCAGCAAATATTCCCATAAAACGAATCTAGCACTGCTTTTATCCTCCTCCTCCTTTTTGCATTTAACTCATCACTTTACAATTCAGCTCCTCAGGCAGATTTTTTTTTTTTTTGGGGGGGGGGGGGGTGTTAAGGGATGACCCGCCTCTAAG
>JAVKLA010000049.1:888954-908802 GCA_034782735.1 Sagittarius serpentarius | reverse complement strand
GAGGTTTCCTGCTTCAAGCTCTCATTTTTTCCTGAAGAAAGCTCTCCTGGGGCACTTAAAAATCCTTTTCTTCCTAGCGAGCTAACTTCTTAAGAGTACTGCTAAATGAGAGCAAATGATTGAATGAGCTATTTGAAAGCACTTTGAGGACAACAGCATGGTTTTATCAAGAACCACTCGTGCCAAACTCATTTATGTGCCCTCTTTGACAGCATACGTGTCCTAATGTACAGGGGAAACTGCAGATGAGAGGTGTTGACCGTAAGGTTTCTAACACACCTCATCCTGAGTTACATAAGCTGACCATGACACCCTAGGAAAATGCAACATGACTGAGGTTATCTGAAGGGCATGCATCTAGCTGAAGACAATCTTCTTGTTTTCCGTAATGATTTTGTTCAGTGAGTTGCACTCAAATTGGGATGTTTAGAGTGGGATCCTGGGGGCATCTGTCTGAGTCCACTAAGAGCCAATATTTTCACTGAAGCCTATAGAGAGGGAACAGCTGTAGGAATTCAAGTGATGCTAAGCACACATGGGGCTCAGGGCCTGGGCTGTGAGAGTTAAAGGAGATGAAATTACAGGTAAAAGTTTTGGGCTTGGAAAAGCCCAGAAACAGTCTGAAGTCACCAAGCAGTGCTTCTTATGCTCCTCACTGACTGGTTTTGTGGTTTATAGGAAAAAAGCAACCAGCAGGCTTTTGGCTAAGACGCAGTCGCAGGAAGTAGCCTGCAGTTATTGTGGACGAGCAGCAGGATGAGTCAGTAGTATGAGTGCTCTTGTAGAAATGGAAAATCCTGTTTTAGCATGTGCAGATTAGAGAAGGTGTCAGAAAAAATATATTATTTTTCCCCACGAAATCTCAGTGATTGGTTCAGCTTGCAGCACTTTTTGAACAGTGGGGGTAAACTTGGAAGAGTCTTCAGTGAAACAAGAATTACAATAATTGGATATCTAGAAAATGACTGGATATGAAAAGTTGAAGGAAAGGGATCTACTTTATCTAGAAAAGAGTGAGAATGTATGTAAGCCTGTAAAACAGGCTGCTAATAAAGATCATCGCTCAATAGGCGGGGAAGAAATTTTGCTTAGTTACAGGATGTGTGGTAAAGCAGTGAAAGGAAATTACACTTGTTCAAAAAAAAGCCCCCAAACACCCAGATAAACGTATTTCAAGCTAGTCTTTGTATTCTTGATCCTGTGGTAGATTAGAGTGGTAGGGGAAGCTGTACAGCAGATAGGCTAGAGAGCATCCCTTCCAGGCTAGCAGTTCTGTATTTTGCAGATTTCCTGTTGCAGCATTATGCTGTTGTGAACCTCGCAGAGAGAAGATTAAAATAGTGACATTGAGAAAAAGCAAGACAAACACAGAAGATGAAGGAGCAAGACATAGTGAGAGAAATAGCCTGGGGAGGATTATGGGGATGCTCTGGAAGCTCTAGAACGCTTGCCTGATGGAAAACTAAGCCAACCAAAACAGGTGATAGACCCAGATCCCCTAAGTTGCCTGCAGCAGGAGTCCAGCCCTTTGCAGAGCTACAAGCCTGGAAGCAGCAGTGCTTTCAGAGTACCCAGCCAGTGCACGCCAAGTCCTAAGGTGGGTACACTACCTAGGAGCAAGCAACAGTGCAACCTGCACGCCCTTCCTAGCAGCTATCCAAAGGTAGCTCTTAGAGGCGATACAGCACAAACCATTAGGTAGAGTCACAGTAAAGTTGGTGCAAAGTTTGTAATAACAGGATTTCCACCCTATTCTCTGTTACAGACACTGGCAAAACTGGCCTGTGGGTTAAACAAGCCCAACCGCCAGACGCTAGTATCTTCGCGATTTGTCCCGCAGCTCTTCAGCCAAGTGCCTGTCAGCAATATGTAAGTACTGGGGAGCTGCCTGCTTTTGTGCAGCTTGGGGCTCAGGCTGAGCTGCTCTGTGGCAAGAGCATGTATTTGAAATGCTGGTGCTGTTCTTCCACAATCCAAGCTTTTATCAGGAAGAGAGTCCTGTTTGTCTTCATTGTTGTGGTACTTGCTCCTGTTGGTTTGTCATTGTTGCTTGTGTGAGCAGAATTCAGGTGACTCGGGGGTAGGAAACTGTTCCTGGCCACCTCAACAGAGAGCAATTTGATGCTAATTGGCAGCAGTCAGCAGAGGCTTTCAACTTTACAGTTAACTGTTCATCAATGCTTGTAAGAAATGGAGAGGAAATCCTGTCAGTAATCCCTCACAGCTGTGAGCGACAGTTCAGGAGGAGCATGCTTGGGAGCTGCAGTCCTGCCAGTGAAGAGACCACATTCAAAGAGCCCACTAGCATCCTGTAGGCAGCCTTTCCCTGTGTGGAGCTGTGCCCAAGATGACTCCTGGGGTGTATAGGTGTAAGCCAGGAGCAACTATGGGAAAGGAGGCCATAGCTGTGCTCCCAGAGGGCAGATGTGGTTTGGTTTTGAGTGTCCACACTGCGCACAAGTACTTTTCCTGGGGTCGGGAAGTTACCAGCACTGCTGCTCCAGACGAATTGGTCCCTGGTCCTGATCTCCAGAGCTGCATTGCTGCTCTCTGCCTTCAGTGTCTCACTAGGGATGGAGATGGCTGTGTGTGGGGAAGGGTTCTGTCTATGTAGGAGGAAGCAGGGAGCATGTGAGGTATTGTTCAGAGCATGGTTTGGGACCACATTTTGAAGATGGAGCTGAGGGAGAAGCACTGAAACTGGGTGAGCCAAGGAGCAGTTCCCACTTCAACTCCTATGTGTCCTTCTACTATGAGCAGAAAAGCTGTTATGTACCAAGTTGTTTCCTTTTGTCCTGCTAGTTCCTGACTGCTTCTAACTGTCCTGATCTAGGGACAGCTGCTGCAAGAAGACTTGGCATAGTCTCCACGTGATGCTTCATTTGTGTTTTCTGTTTCTCTTTTTCTTTTTCTCTGCCATAGCCGTAACCTGGGAGGCAAGCTTGGCACTGCTATCACAGACATCCTGGGAGTAGAGTACATCGGGGAGCTGACACAGTTCAGTGAAACAGAGCTCCAGACTCACTTTGGAGACAAAACTGGGTAATAACCCACTCACCACAGCTTGGCTCTTGGCAGGAACTGAGACTTCCTTTCAGTCACAGGTGGTTCTGCTGTGATTAGGAAGGTTGGAAGGTAAAACTTCAGTGACATCTTTGAGAAGCACTGGTATGGCAGGCCCACAAACAGGTTTCCAGTCTCGCCTGCTCCCAGGCATCCTCCCCAAAATAAAGTTATGCCTGTCAGTCAGACTCCTCTGCCTTCCTCTACAGTGTTTAAGGATGGGGCCAAGCTGTTGAAGGGCTGCCTGCAGGCAGGGAAACAGGCAGGCTTGACAGTCTCATTACAGAGAAATTACAAGGCTGGACTGGAGCCTGAAACACCACTTCTGGGCCTAGAGCAGCAGCTGGGGTGCCCTGCAGACTGGTGAACTGTTGTTACTTCAGAAGAGGCAGAGCAGTTGTGCTGACAGGCAGCTGTGGCCTGAAGGAAGCCTGCCTGTTCAGCTGCGGTCGCAACTGCAGAGCTGGGGATGAGAGGCAGAATCACAGCTTGCACAAAACTGAAAGCACAGCTCAGCAGAAGGCTGACGTGATGCCTGCCTGCCTTACCTTATGCTTCCTCTTTGGCTTTCAGGTCCTGGCTCTATGACTTGTGCAGAGGAATTGAAGATGAACCTGTCAAAAACCGGTACCTGCCCCAGTCCATTGGCTGCAGCAAGAACTTCCCTGGGAGGACAGCCCTGGCCACACAGAAAGAGGTAGGAGAAGCCTACATCTAGCACAAGGCTTGGCCTTTGCACTAGACAAGATGAGAATGCTAAAAGCTGAGGCTAGCTTGCAAAACTGCTGCTTTTCTGTGTGACCGTGCCCTGAAACATAGCCTAGGGGCTCAGTGAGAGGAGGTGGTTTGGGCCGCAGAAATTAGGGAAATCCCCGTTTGACAGAAATGCATTCAGAAACTCCTGCACAAAGAGGTCCAACCTTGTTGTAATTTCCATGAGCAAAACTATGGGCCTGTGCTGTTCAAAAGGTATTCATGGTGCCAAGCTTCAAGGGCTTGGTTGCTAGAAAGAAGGTAGCTTGCCCAAAGAAAGAGGGAGGATGTACCTTACCTGTTAGCTGGGGAGAGGTTCCCACAGAGCTGTAGGGAGATGCAGAGATCCAGGGCAGGGGACCCAGATTACTTGGCAAAGTCTATTAGTAGTAACACTGCAGGACTTGTATGGTATCTACAATGCCTCACCTCCAGTGTTGAATCCTCACCTGGGCCAATTTCTCCAGGAATACTCCAGATATGGGGCCTCGTGATAGTCTGCATGCATTCCCCGGTGTGCGGAGCGTTGCTCTGGCCTGGTGGCAGTGCTGTGAGCAGAGGCCCAATCTGTCTGTTACCACTGTTTTGTCCAGGTGCAACACTGGCTCCTGCAGCTGGCCTTGGAGCTGGAATCCAGACTGACCAAGGATAGGAGCCAGGTAAGGAGGGGAGGTATGGGGACAGCATTCTCCCTGCTGGCCTTCAGGAAGCCATGCAGTGCCTTTGCACCATGAGCTGTTTGCAGGAGGCTGAGGGTGGTGTGTGCTGGGGGAGGAAATCTGCTTGCCCTTAGATGTGTGCCTGTGTGCTGAGGTGCCCCAAGCAAAGAGCTGTGCAGGAGCCTGGCCAGGAAGGATGGTTTTGCCCCAGAACACTGCAGGACTAAGGATGGTCCTTGTCCTGTGCTTTAGGATGCAGGGACCTGAAAGCCACTGCACCTTCATCCTGCTGCATGGCTGCTCCCTTGCAAGCCCTTTGCTGATGCAGCTCTGCCTGTGCTGTGGGCTGTGAGAGGAAGCAGTACACTCAAATCTGTACGGTACACTGCAGGCCAGGGTGAGATTAATCTGCTAGCTTCATCACTGCAGGGGGGGCCAAGAAATGGCATGCAGCTATCTTTGAATGAAGGTTGTGTGGCACAGCTGTACAAGCGCTTGCTGTTCTGTATCTCATCCCTTGGAGATCAGGCCAGGCAGGACAAACTGCCATCTGTAACACAGCATCATCGGGAGGTGGTAGCTGATAGTACAGGGTTCTGGGCAGCCAGACGGTCTCCTCGGCCTTTCCTGCTCTTTCCTGCAGGTGTCGCTTGAAACACAGCTACCTCTTCTTTCTGCAGAACCACCGAGTGGCCAAGCAGCTGATGGTGGTCATCCGCATGCAGGGAGACACACGGGTGTCGCGCTTTTGCGCTCTGTCCCGCTATGATGCCCAGAAGATGTGCAATGATGCCTTTGCCCTCATCCAAAACTGCAACGTGGCTGGGGCTCACCAGGCGGCCTGGTGAGTGTGGGAAGAAGTGGTTCACGTCTCTCTCGGGTTGTTCTGCTGCGGGAGATGCAGGATGAGCCAGGGACCTGACAGAAAGGAATGAGAGGGTTATGCTGACTGGCAGGAAAAGTGATCCCCCAGCACACGCACAGCAGAGCGCAGTGACCTCCGCTTGTTAGCAGTAGGACAGCTGTGAGAGCCTGGCTTCTTCCTAGCCCCACATTTGGTGAGACACTTCAGACTTCTGTACCTAGAGCTGATGCTTGCTACTGGCAGGGTGGTGTCCAGCTGGAGTGAGGCAGTCCTTGCCCTGCTGGGCTGGAGAAGCTAGCTAGGCCTTGCTCTCCTCCCCTAAGGGCAAAGGTGCTTCTTGGGAGGAGGCCATTGGGGCAGGAAGGAGAAACTAAGGTGTGCAGCTCCTGTAGTCAACATTACTTCCTCCTCCCTCCTACTCTGCAGTAAAGGCTGAGGCATAGTTAAGGCAAGAAGGTCCCATTAGGCTTTGACAAGGCTGCTGCTCCCTGGTCCTCTCATCTTGCCTGGGAGTCTCACAGCAGCTCCAGCCTGTGGTGGACTGAAAGTCCAGGCTGGCAGCTGGCTGCCTCTGCTCCAGTGCCCTTTCTTTTGGAAAATGCTGTTTTGGGAAGAGGGTTTCTGCTCTGCCCAATGCAGCCTGCAGTGCCTGTGAGACTCTGTTCTGGAGGTAGCAATACTAACATTTTGTCAGAGGAAACATCTCTCCTACCCCTTGCCAGATACTTGGACTGCAGTTCCCTTGTCCCTTGCCTGGGAACATCTTATGTTATTTAAAGTCTTACCTCAAAAGACTTTTTGCTTTCCAGGCTGGTGTCTGAGTTGATGTTGGTCTGTCCTTCGCAGGTCTCCACCACTCATATCGGTGCTTCTCTCGGCAAGCAAGTTCTCGGAGCCTGCTACAGGTTCTGCAGGCATTGCCACCTTCCTGACGAGTGATACCCAGCCTGATGGCACTGCCACCGCCAGCCAAAACATGTCTTCTACGAGGCCCAAGGTCAAGTTCTTTAGGAGCCCAAGGAAGGAGCTTAGGCAGAAGCCAGCTAATGCTATTGAGTCATTCTTCCAAAGGGCGGCAGAAAGGCAGCAGTCACAGTCGGTGGCAGCAGCCAGTCTGCCTGCTGTTACCATTGCAGAGTCACCTGTGCCCAGCTCCCCAGAGCACCAAGAGAGAGATGGCATTGGACTTGCCTCTGTGCAGTGTGACATGGAGTCCCCTGTGAAGCAAAGTCCTGGAGATGGGAGCCCTACTTTTCCTTACAAGAGGCTTCCCTGTGAGCAGTCGCTGTCTGATGCTATACAAACACCCTCAACTCCACCCACCTCCAGGCCCCTTCTGAAATTAGAGCCAGCTATGGAGGAAAATGAGCAGAATTTGCCACCCTCTCCTGAGCTTGCCCTGCTCCCTCCTGCCTCACCAGAAGACCAGCAGCGCTGTGAGAAGTGCGGCCAGCTTGTGCTGGTGTGGGAGTTCCCAGAGCACATGGACTACCATTTTGCTCTGGAGCTGCAAAGCTCCTTCCTGGAGCCCAGTGCTCCCATGGCTCCAGCAGCAGCTCCCAGCCCCAAGGCTGCAGCTCCCAGGTCTCCTGTCAAGGCAAAGAACAAGCCCAAGACTCCAGCAGGATCTAGTGCAAAACGACCCAGAGAAGGTGTGACAAAAACTTTAGATTTTTTCTTTAAACGTTTACCTCCTTAACTCCCAGCCATGCTGGGAGTTTTTAGCTAATCAGTGTTTTTAAAGAATCAGTATTTTTAAATACAGTTAAAAGTTTTTATACTGCCTGTCAGGTTTTAATGCAGAAAAGTCTAATAAATTATCTCTACCCTAAGTCTAACAGGAACTGGAACTCCTGAATTGTATATGATGCTGCATGTACCCAGTTTAGCTGGTGGCAGCTAGCTTGCCTCTGCCTGCTTGGTGTTAGCAGAAGCTGCACTGTACACTCACCTATACTTCCTTCCATAGCATTACTGCTCAGCTGTCTGTTCCTACCATAAAAGCAGGCGCTGTAAGCACAGTGGCTTATCCTAGGGAATCTCCAGCCAAGTCTATGCTTGAACCCCTTATCCAGTCACTTGGTATGAAGCCTTCCCCTCATGGTGGTTCTCCTCCAGCTGCTGTTGCAGGCCTTGCCCTTACTGTATAACTTATATACAGTAGCTTAGCCCTGTGGTTCCTTTCACCTCTCCACCTGGGAGACACTGATTTTTATTCCACCTCCCACAGGATTTTTGTTATAGATGGTTTGTTTGGCAATTCCCTCTGTGTAGCAGTCCATCGCATGATACTTATCACCAGCTCTGGAGCGCACAAGACTGACTGCTCCTGTCTAAGATTTGAGGAAGCTGGAGCTGCCTGGGCATACCTTTTATTGGGCTTTTTGAAATTTTGGCACCAGTTCCTGGTAATTGCTATTGACACATAAACAGCACTGCTAGAGTCTTTATGGAAGGGATGGGAAACGTGCAGAGTCACATAGCCCTCTGTGAAAGCTTTCCTCCATTGCAGAAAGAGTGTATAACCACATTTTGCTTCCTCCCCAGACTCTGGGTGATATTACATGCAACTTGATGACAGGTATCTGTTTTGATCATGCTCCGCTGAATGATTTTTTCAGCTCTCTGAGCCACAGTTCACATTAGAGTGGCTGCCCCAGTGCTCCACAAATTACAACAGAGCCAACAAAGCAAGAGTATCATTGAGGGGACAAGTGGGCGCTGAGAGAGGGTGAGACCAGCTCCAGGGCAAGAGCTGTGCTTGCACTCAGCTGCCTGGCAGGGCTTAGCTCTCTGGTACACTGCTAGCTGCCTGGAGCCTGCTGGCCTCCTCCAGAAGCACTGCTGCCAACAATTTGAACTCAGCTCTTAGGGCAGGGGGAAGGAACATGCCACGTCAAGGCAGGACTGGGTGGGGTTTGGAAACACACTTTACAGAGAGTTTCATCAGCTGCAGGCTTCCCCTCCCTGAGCAGGGGGAGAGCGTGCTTTTCAGGCCGCAGATAGTGATGCAAAGTGCAGCTGTATTTGCATGTGCTGTTTCCCCTTCTTTTCTGAACTGCACCATCCTACTTGCAGCTGTTGAGCTGCTCCCCTTCCAGCAGGCAGCCTGTGCTGGGATGCTGCTACATTACTGTCAGTGCAGGAGGCCTAACACTTGACAACACAGTTGTTACGAGATTTCAGGAAGCACAAGAACCTCATTCTGGTGTGCGCAGCTCTGCTGGTAATCATCAGAGGAAGGAATTACAGAGTAACTCCCATTAATGACAGTCCTCACACTGCAAAGTAACAAGTTTCCCAAAGTCCTCACATAAAGAGAAACAGCAACCAGTCTGGCAGGGTTGCCTCATGCTCCTATGACAGTGGCACATCTCATTTCCTAAGTGTCTGGCAAGACCAGACTCTGCAGATGCCACTCTGTGACACAAAACAAGTTGAGAACAGGCAGATTCCTTCAATGACACAAGTCACCTCCACAGGGAAGCCCTTCTGCCTCTGCTTGTCCCAAGGGAACAACCTGTTCTCATAGAGAGAAGGCAGTTGCAAAACCCTCAAGAAGACGAAAGCTATTTTAAAAACAAACCACCAGTTAAGATGTGTGCCCTACAAAGCATCCCTTTAATTAGGCTCTGGGGGAATTTGTGGCTGTGAGGAAGCACTTGCCACAGCCTGTTCCACCCACAACAGCCTGAAGTGCTGTGCTCAGGGTGACGTGGCTGCTTGTCACCCCAGGCTGCACACTCAGGCTTGCTCAGATAAGCCAGGAGAGCACAGTTGTAAACAGCAGCGTGTGTGCGTGCATTCCTTCTACACCACAAGACGGTATTTATAGATCTGAATGCAGGAAGCTTAGGAAGGGGTGAAGGGCAGCCATCTCCAACAGTGACCCAGCTTCAAGGGTAGCAGGGCAAAAGCCCAGGTCCACCCTCATTCATTGTGCAACTCAGCCAGCAAGCTCAATAAAACATCTTTATTCTGTACATTTATATATAAATGCTTAGGGAACAGGGACAACCCCCAGCATTAGAAAAATTCAAGACAACAAAACAGCAATTATGAAGAGCATGGCACCAAGAACAGTCATGCCACAGGTGGCAGGGATGAGGTGAGACCTGCCATCAGCTATTTCAGAGAAGGTCACAGCACCCCATGCCCACTTTGGGGCAGAAAAAAACAGGGCTGCTGCAAAGAGCTGGAGTCCCCAGGCAGCTTTCCTTGTGACCCACTAGCACCAAAGGGAAGAAGAGCCTGCTGGCAGCTGGGGCCTGTCCTTTTTGCAGGCATGGGTGAAAGACCATGTCACCGTAACACCCAGACCACTGCCAGGATGGGAAGAAAGAGGGATCCTATTTGAGCAGTGACCCTGAGCCAGCAGCTCCTGTCTCACTGCTGGGCTGATGGGGAAGAAGCAGTTTTCAGGTGGGTCAGTGCTCCCCCCAAGGGACAGGTCACTCCTGTCACTACCGAGCTGCCTCTGAATCCCTTCACGTATACCACCATTTCACCGGCTTCCGCACACCTCAGCATGCTCTTCGAAGGGTGCAGCCGCCACCTCCCCACCTACTAGAGCCCAGCCCAGTGGAAAGTGCCGCCGTCGACATCCACAGATCAGCGTGGGGCTGCTCAGCCCCATAGGCACTGCCTGTGCCAGCAGCCCAGAAGCAGAACTTGCTCTCATGATGGTAGAAGGGCTGCTGGGGTGTGCAAGCGCTATCACAGGCCCTTGCCCGTCCCTTCGGTCAGGGCTGGCAGGCCACCATGCCATGCAACAGGGCTGGCTGAAGGCCTGTTGCTCACAGCTGACACATTTGGTCTAACAGTCAACAAGAGAATCAAAAGCCTATGTACAGCTATACAGCCCCTGCTGCACCCTCCCCGGCTAAGAGTGGCCTGGAATAATGGTCACACAGGGGAGCTGCACGACAGCGAGTGGGAGACAAAAGTGCTCCACTCTTTGTGCACGGAGTCCTTGCTGGCAATACCAGCTTTCCTCTGACAACAAACCCCAGTGGCAAGGGAAAGAAAAGAAGCCTTTCTCAAGGAGAAACAGAAATAAAACCACGCCACTGTCAAATCACATCTAAACAATAGAAGTCACCTGGTTCTGTGTTAATAACACAGCCTGTCCTCCTCGCACCTTAAGGCAAGCATGTGAGGAGCAAGCTGGGCTGGGCCCTGGAACAACCACACCAGGGAGCCCACTGCAAACCACTGCTGCCGACACACAGGTGACACCTGCAGCCAAACATCCATGGAAACAACCTGCACAACAACACACCAGCACAGGCCCAGGCCTTGCTCTGCTCCACAGAATGGCCTCCTGCCTGGCTGCTGCAAGGAACAAATGCAAGTGCAAACTCTGCCTTCATGCTATTACATCAGGAGGCTGTGCCACTCAGAGCAGCCACAGCTTTCCGGGAGTCAGGAAGCGGGATGCTGAAGGTGTGTACGTGTGAGCAGGGAACAGGACACTTGTCCAACAGTAAGACACTCAGACTGGAGTAATGCAAAACCAACACACAAATGGACACACAGCAGATTAAAGCCAACCAAGATTAAAACGGTTAAAAAGTGTCCTGAATGCATTTTGAGAAGTTCAACCAAGCCCCTGCTGTGGGTAGCAGGGCCTCTTTCATCCCCTGCCCAGAGGGATGTGCTGCAAGATGACTCAAGACAGGACTTTTATAAACCCAGTGCTCAGAGAGCAGAAATGGGACCAGATCTTGTGTGTGAGAGAGAAAAATATCCCTTCACGGCTAGTCTTCAAGGGTTCTGCTCCTCCCAACCAGTAATTTTCAAACAGTAAACAAAGCCAGAACTTGCCTGCCCAGGTCTGCAGGTGCCTCTGATCTATTCTGAAGGAGGGCAGGGTAACAAAAGCTGCAGGTGATGTGGAGAACATGCTTAACTTGCTCCATGTACGGCGCTGAATGTGAGAAACTCTTCCAGGCTCCATCTCACAGTGCAGAGGAGGGACACCCACACTAGAATAGGGCAGCAGCAGCTCCAGGCATCACTCAGAAAGCCACAGGAGCTTCCATCCTTCTCCCCAGGTGTTGGTGAGCGGAGATCTCTCTGACCTAGTGGTAGTCAGAAGCTCAGCTGTCCAGGCCCCCGGGACTCCTCCAGGCCATTTTCTTTGGTGGTGATGGCTTGGAGGTCAGTGACATGCCCAATGCCTTTGGTGACTCCTTCACGGAAAAGCAGCTTGGCTCCAATCTTCAAGTATTCAGGATGCTTGATGAACCTGAAACGGACGACTGCCTTCTCTCCTGTCCGCAGCTTGTCCTGAAAAGAAAAAGGGGAGAGCTCAGACCCATCTACCATACCAATGCATGCAGGAGAGATGCATGTGGATGCTAAGAAGATGAGGTAAATGAGCAGGTTGCCTCCCTCAGACTGCACGGCTTGAGCCCTTCCCATTATTGTATGCATAAGGGGAGACAGGAAGACACAAGCTCTGGAGAATGGAGAGTTCACCCCCCTTCGCAGTCATGCTGTAGTCCATCATGCAGCTTGTTTTGTGAGGAGGGAATTCTTTAACATGTTGGGAGGAAAAGCAACCAAATAGGCAGCATAAAGGGATGGAGTGTGCTCCTAGGAAGGGACACAGCTACGCAAGATACCAGTAGCCCCTAGCTTTACTAGAGGGCATGGTGGAATCCCAACAAACCCTACAAGGAGGTCCATCTTCCTCCCCTTCCCTCCCATGCCTACCTTTCCGTGGATCTTCTCTACAACAGCAGTCTGTCGCACATTCCCCACGTGCACCGTCACCTGAAAGCCCTTCCGGAAAGTTGTGGCATGAAACAGCAGCACGATCTCGGCCTCAAACACTGAGCAGATGGTGGGGTTCATTTCTGGGCTCACCATGACCATGCCCTGCACAACAACCCAAAGCTCAGACCAGTTAGGGCCAGTCCCCTTGCTTCTGAACAGCTCCCAAAAAATCACAAACACATCTCCCCTCTCCGACTTGGGCTTACATCCCATTCTCAGTCTTGTACTCATCCTACTTCAGAGCCTGGCCATTTCCTCCCCTTCCAACAAGTTTCCTGCGAACATCTCTACCTCATTCCCACCCTACCAATGGGGGATATCCAGGGAAGCCTCCAGTCCTGCTCACTGGTCAAGTGAGCAACCTGGCAACAGCAGGACTCACCTTGCGCAGCAGGGAGCGGTCAAAGGGTCCAAGGGCCAGCGTGGCTGCCTGCCCAGCCCGCAGCACGCGGCAGGCAGAGCGGTTGCGTTGGATACTGCACACTTTCAGACGGAGGAACTTCCCGTCGTCAGTGGGACCAACCACCAGGTTCTCCCCTTCTCGGCAGATCCCACTGCCCAGGGCAGAAAAGCAGGACAGAGTTCATCAGGAGACAAGGAAGAAATTTCACAGTCCAAGATCAACCTCCACAAACTCTCCAGGGCCAAGGAGGTGAGTGTCCTTGGACTCCTACCCAGGACCAACTAACAGGGATGCAAAGCTAGTGGGAACAGGGATTTCCTACAGTAGGAGCGAAAGCCACACTATCACCTCTAAGAATACCAGGCACAGACAGGGGCCATTCTGTCCCCAGTGCTCTGCCACACTGCATTGTTTCTGCTGGAAAGACTGCAGTTGACACCTGTTCTGTGTGGATGCGCTGGCAGCCAAACTGCTCTCATCAGGCCCAAACACTGAGGGACAGCTGCCTTCTCATGGCATGCAGTTAACAGCTGCTGGGATTGGAGGACTTGCCCTCTACATTTCCTCCGCCTGCTTGAGGAAGGAGGAAAGCAACACCCTGAGATCACGGCTAACCTCTGCCGACTCTGGGTCCCACTATGCTTGCCTTCAGCACACTACAGGTCACATTCCTAACCCAGCAACTTTAGAGCAGACTCTCTGCTTGCCACCACATGACCAATGGTCTGCTCATGGCACCTCCCAGCACCCTGTAGGGCTTTACCCTCCTTTGTCTCAGTCATGTGACAGCCGTCAGGACTGAGCCTTGCACTGCTTCCACATCTGCAGCGGGTGACTCTAACCCTGTGGGAACTCCAGCAATCATTCACACCCACACTTGTCTACCTGGCCTCACTTACCTTGACAGAGTTCCTCCCACAACAGTCCCCACCTCTGGCACAGTATAAATTTCATCAACCTGCAGCAAGGCAACAAGAATAAGCTGCTCAGACACCATCTTGGAGCTTTCACCAGCTCCCACTACCTTCCCATTAGAGGAACCTCTGCCTTTTAAGTGGCTACCAGAGAAACAATCTTATCCCTGAGATGGACGTCTGTTAGGTAGGATAGAGCCCAGCCTAACAGGCTTTTTTCAAGGACTCAGTCCTTTCTTTTCTTTAATGTCTCCCCATAGTCCAGGAGCTCACCACATCTCTTCCCATGGTGTCCAGATCTCCCAGATGTTTGTCACATGTCACAGCAATGAGTGCAGTACCAGAACTGGAAAGAAACTACCCTTACGCACCTGAAACTCTGTGAGTTGCTGCATTAATTCTTCCTGCTCTTTACTGTTGGTCAGTGGAGGGAGGATGTTGAGGAAGACTTTTAAGAGATCGAGGTTCTCCCCAGAAACACTGGACAGTGTGAAGATTGGGGTGATGCTGTTAGACACAAATAGACAGGAATAAGCAGAAGGCCAGAGTGCAGCTGCAGAAGGTGGCTGGGATTCTGAATCTACCAAGTCCAGCAAGAGGACAGAGACTACAGTGATAAATGGCTAGAACAGGAGGGCACATGGGCTAGGTATAACTCTGCAAACCCCTCCCTCAGTGGTTAGTCGAGGCACCAATCCCCTGCCAACCCACACTTCTGTTACGGAAAAGTAACTCCAGTGCAGCCTCGGGCACATTCTACTCCCAGAGCCCCAAAATAGGCCTGGGAGGTGAAAATGCCTTCTTGGAGAATGCAAAGGTAGGAAACTTGATGAGGAGCCAAGACATTCAAGATGTGGTCACCTCCCATGTGGTCGCCCTTCCCCAACTCCGCACAGCTGCCCAGTTTTGAACTGCCTGCTCCCAGCAGAAGAAAGGAATGGTCCCTTACTTGGGAGACTGTGCAAACTGCTGTGCTGCTGTAACAGCATCGTCATCTGAGTTCACAAGCAGGGGGAGCTTGTTGCAGCCTGGCTGCTTCAGGATTCGCTCCAGCTGCTTCACTGTCCGTTCCACCGTGGCTTTTGAACACAAGTCAACTTTGCTGATGACAATGAAGAAGGGGACCTTGAGGGCCATGGCCAAGCCCAAATGCTCTCGCGTTGTGCCTGCTGTGGGAGACAAGTGAGAGTGTAGGTGCAGTAGCAGTCATCACTGTTGATTCTTTATGCGACAGCTGCGTCTCCTGGCTCTTCCACAGGCCCACTCAGGAGATTTCACGCTAACTGATTAGTTCATCAGGCAATGAAGAAGCAAAATTATTCTTTTACACAAAACAAACATCAGTCCACAAAAATAAAAACCACCATGAATTTTTGTGACTGATCCGTTTGCTTCAGAAAGATGCAGTAGTTCTCATTCTTGGGCTAAAGTTTGCCAGAAAACAGCCACAAAAATGTCAAGGAAAGATGTGGGGAAACTCCCAGCTGCCTTTTTACAAGGCTTCAGGATTCAGCACCCCTAAGAATATGTCAAAGTTTTGTTTTGTTTTGTTTTCCTGACAAGCACAGCCTCAAATTCCAAACAAAGCCTCTCTGTCCAGGGTACAGTTTAATGCAGTCCACAGCAGATAAGAGGATCCCAGCTCTGCTCCCCTCCCAGGCACTCATAGGCACTGCCTTACAAGAAATCAGTAGAGGCTTCCAGATTAATATTTTTTTCTGACAACCGTCCCTAGCTAACCAGGACCCACTTCCCCCATTCTCCATTTCTCTTCACACATTGCTGTAAATCCATGCAGGCAGGGCAACACTCACCAATGCCAGTGTTGGCACTAACCACCAGCATAGCAAAGTCTGGGCAGTAGCTGGTGAGGCCAAAGATGGTTGTTTTCAGATACTTGTGGTGGCCAGCCAGGTCAATGAAAGTGATCATTTTGGAAGAACTCTCACAGATCTCTTCTGCTGTTCGGGAGTCACTGTAATTTACCACCTGAGAAAGATAAAGACTTGGTGAGAGAAGGAGCCCAAACAGGCAAGTGAAGAAAACCCAGCCCTTATCTACCCACTTTGACCTCAGAATTAGTGAGGAAAGATCATTCACCATGGGTGCAAGAAACATCTCTAGCAAATAGACAAGTAGCACTCAGGTTCACCTAAAGGGACACAGAGCTGTGCCACCTCTCTTCCCTCATGTCCCACTCACAGTTGTAACAGGAGGGTAGTCCTATTCTCCTCCAGCTTTCTAAGTTCAGCAGCCCACTCTCTCACCTCTCCTTTGCTGTTGAAGCCGAGGATCTCAAAGCTGATGCTCGATGTTCTTCCTGACTGGATTTCATGGAGGTGCCGGAAGAGGTTGAGGCGTGCTCTGCCCCGCCCATTGTCCAGCTCTCCTTGCGTTAGGACACCCAACAGGGTTGACTTCCCTGAGTCCACATTCCCCAGCACAGCTACTCGCAGGTCTAAGAACTACAGAAGAAGAACAGAGGAATCATGAAACTTAACGACTACTGTGCTGGGTGTGCATTGAACACTACGCGGCAGTGGAGATGTGCCTCAGAGAGCTTCCCTCCACGATGGACACTGCGGCCTAATCTTGCTCAGATTCTGCTCTTGCTTCCAGCAAATCACTGCCTAGGAGTTGTGATACACTCTCTAGAATTGTGATGTGACACATCAGGCTTTGATATCACAAAAAAGATCATTTGCTGCAGCACGTACTCTAAATCCCTCCTAGTTTGCACACTGGCCTGCATCAGAACTGTTGCTGTAGAAGTGAAATAATTTCTCACTTCTGATCCAGGCAATCTCCCCTACTGGTATCTGCCTCAACCACAGTCTTGGAGATGAAAAGCGTTATCATCAGGCCTCCCTCTGGCAGCTTTTTAAAGCATCTGCTATGGGCCAATCTATGACATAGCGCCTCTAGGGTTTGGGCTCCCATCCCAAAAGGAAGCTGCTTGTATGAAGCCTCTAAGTCTCCAGCAGGAGAGGACGGCCACGTCACAGGTCCCTACCTGTTGGTTGTCAGGCACCTTTCGGACAAGCACCTCCGTTATCTTCCTTGGAACATCGCTGTCGTAATCGACCTCCCTCTCCCGCAGCACCGTAATGTCAGCCCCAACCCTGCCACAAACATGAAAGAAAGGAGTGAGATACACTTGTACTCGGCAGCCCTTGCACTTCTAGAATCACAGCTAGCAAAATGAATGGGATGAAAGCTGGGAATAGCAGGGAAGAGAGCCTCAAGCTTCCAGCCAAAAGCCCTATAACCGCCTTTGTATTTCCAGAGCCTCATGATGAGGGAATTTCAGTCATATAGGGGCTTTGTAGAATGGAGCCACTGGCTCCTCAGGGGACTCCTGGGGCCAAGCCTCTCTACTGGAGGCTGTTTATGCCTGCGGGTCCTGCAGATGAAAGGGAACACATACTTCTCTGCCATACGGCGCAGTGTCTTGAGTGAGGCACGCATCTCCTCCTCTGAGAGGCCCACCAGCAGCCCGTTGTCCTCCACGCCAATCTGATAGACGGCCTCACCTCGGCCTTCCTGTAGGCGCCACTTCATCTGTGTCACCAGGTGCTCAAAGCGATACTGCGAGGGATTCACTAGCTTTAGCTGTTTAATAGAGGGGGTAGTTATAGTCACAGCCTGGATGCAGAGGAAATCCCATTGCCCAAGCCAGCAACTCCCTAACCCAACACCATGAAGCAATGCCCCCATCTCTGACCCACCTCTAGAAATCACAGCCAATGTTAGTGCCTGCACAGAAGCCATAGGACAGGTGAGAAAGGGTTTCACAAAGGTGCATACATATGGTAGAAGAACTTTCCTGCACCTTGCCAAGGGGATTTGTACCCTGCCTGCTGTGGGGGTAAAGACAGAACTATAGGACCTATCTGTGACACAGGAGCCAAGTAAGTGCAAACGGCAGAACAGCCACAAGAAAGTAACAAATTATTATCAGGGACACCTGCAGCTCTCTCTCAAAAGCAAGATTTCAGGAAAAACACAGTGGGTCTCATCTCCTAAAACAGATACCCAAAAATGAGTACTGAGATCAAACTCAATCAGCTCAGCATACTGGGTATTGCTAGGCACAGAGACACAGAATATGACTGATAGTTCCATCATACAGCGTCTACTTTTCTGTCCCTTCCTTGGACACATTCCCCGTATGCTGTCTTTGGTGAAGTTACTGCAAAATAACCCTCTGGGAGGAAGACCTCCTTCTGCAACCTCAAAAGGCTCACCTTGTACTCGATGTTCCCATCTTCTGCCTGGTCAGAGAACGAAAGAAGACAGAAAGGTTAGATGCTGTGCCAGCAGGGACTTCTACAGGCACCAGCTGCCCAGATACTCTGCAGCTCGTGCTGAGGGTTTCAGAGAGAGGCGAAGTGGCAGAAGTATACTGTGTTAGGTCACAGCCTCTTAGGCCATTCATTACTAAACTCAACTGGAATTTAATTTAGGTTTGTTTCTGCTGTTTGCATCCCACATGATGAAAACCAGAGGACAAAACTAGAGAGGGACAAAGCAGGTAATACTGTTTTGGGGGGATTTTTTTACTGCCAATAAAGAATAGGTCCAGTCTAACAGTCACAGAGAGAGAGTTCCAGTTTCAAAAAGGCACAGGCCAGCAGGTGATTAAAAGTCTCCCCCCTCACCCATCCATGACCCACAATACCACCCACAGCATCCCACTCCCACCCTATCTAGCAGCTTCCATCCACCAAATGGGCACAGAAACAGGGGACTGGGAATGAAAGTCGCTGCCTCCTCTCCTGCATACTGATACCCTCCCTCCCTCAATTAGATTTTCATTGACTCCTTTCCATATCCTCGCGTATCTTCTCTCTGCAAGAAAGGAGGACTACAGACATAAGGAAGCAAGCTACCGACTCCTTTGCAGTAAAGCAGGCTGGTCACCAGCTTGGCAGTTCTGGAGAACCAGACCTGATCGGAACTGTCTGTACACGACCTGCTCAGAAGAACTTTTCCAGCAAGGGCTGGAGCCAGACTGGGTTGTCACAAAAAGGCCCAGGTACTCTTCAAGCTCACTCCAATCACAACAGGCTCCAGCTTTCCAAAGAGAACGTATAGCCAATACTGAAGTAATTTTCCCACTGATTCGGTCTAAGGACCACTGAGAAAGGGCTGGAGCCTGCAGGCAGCCAAGTACCCTGACAGATTAAATGGGGCTGCCAACACTAAGCACTTCCTTTTCCTCTGGACACCGATTCGCATGTCAGGAGAGGCAATGGCCCTCTCTCCTTGCCTTCTAGCTCGGCTCCTAACGACAGCAGTGCTTATGGTAGCAAAAGGCCAACAGAAGGAAGTTCTGAATTGTCAGCTCAGCTCTCGGGCAGCAAAGCTATGCAGTGAGAAAAGGGTACCTGCGGAAGGTTTTTCTCTCCTAACATCTATCAGCTTTCCAGCTCCAAGAAAAACACATACACATACTGCACTGTCGCCTAAATAAGGGAGTGGGTCTCTTTCAAGGCAGCTGAGACTACAAAAGCAACAAGCCTAGCCTTGTTGGGCCACATACTGTACAGGGTAGCCAAGGTCAGGAAGCTGTGCTGAGACCACAGGGGGCTGTCCAGCCTCCAGCTAAAAGAAACAAAAACTAAACTGTGGCTGCAGGGGACAATCCTGCCTGTGGAGAAGATCTAACAGTAGCAAAGCACTGTTAGCCCTTCTTGCCAAGAGTCACAGCCCTGCCTTGTGGAGGAATTGCTCCCTCCCAGTGCAGGCTCTTACACATTTTACAGAAAGCTTGGCGAGTGAGGCGAAGCAATCGACTCCCAGGGCAATGTAATGCTCCCTACAGCGGCAGTCCTATTAGTGCAGTGCCAACTGCCTGAACTAACCAACACACCCACTTACTACCAATGCCATTTTTTCCTGCTGCAAGAGGCAAGTGCCTCACATTCTGTCAGTATCATCTGCATCTCCATGTAAGACAGTTGCCAAATTAGCTGCGAAGGAGTCACTAGAACCTGCTGAGCAATGTCTATGAGTTTGGCAGCTGGAAAGGGACTTACACCCACCAAATCGGCTCTCAGGGAGAGATGTGAACAGGATGCTTGAGACTACAAGTTGAGCAAATCTTTATTTCCGAAGCTTTTTAGTTCCCAGACGGCAAAGCACCCACAGACGGACGTCGGGCAGCGAGATACTACTAACGGACAGGGTTTGGTGGACCACGCAGGGAGCTCGCTGGCACTGGGGGCACAAGCACTGCGCGCTGCCACGTCAAGCCCCGGAGGAGAGACCGGGGCAGGAGCGCACGTCGCCCTCGGGGCCGGGGCTGCGGGACGGCCTGCAAGGCTGCTAGCCCAGCCCCGGCGCGACCCCGCACCACCACCCGCGGGACCCTCGGCCGAGCCTCTCCAGAAACCGCCTCCAGCC
>JAVKLA010000049.1:874508-886161 GCA_034782735.1 Sagittarius serpentarius | reverse complement strand
TCCCTGGAAACATTCAAGGCCAGGCTGGATGGGGCTCTGAGCAACCTGATCTAGTTGAAGGTGTCCCTGCTCACCGCCGGGGGGTTGGACTAGGTGACCTTTGATGGTCCATTCCAAACCATTCTATGATTCTAAAGGACTCCTGGTAGCTGTGTCCTTAAATGTTACTACAACTTCATTCAAAAAAAAAAAAAAAACAACCTTTAGGTTAGGTGGTTAAAGGTCTCAACAGGTTACTGTTTATCTTTTGTTGTCCCAGTTTCTACTCAAAGCATGTTACTGTTTTGTTTGTTGCTCAAACTACTTAAGAAAAGGTTTTTTTTAATCTTAAGTAGTTTTGAAGTGATATCTGATCTTTAAAAGACAAGGTTTCTAATTCTTGTGGCAATTCATGAGTAGTGTGATTGAGATTCAAACTGAACAGCTATAAAGCAGCCCTTTGTGTTCCTCTTAGATCTCCTGATTCTATATGTGGGTATGTGTGTCCCTTAAAAGGAGCATAAAACTCTCTGAACCGTCCTTGACTTTCAAGGATGGAATAGGCCATACTTTCTGAAGAGGACTAATATGTCCAAGTAATGAAATGTACTAATCTCTTTGTTTTGTTTTCCAGGATGGAGATGTGATTAAGAAGCCACCTTCCATGGACCTGGCAAGCAAGAAGTGCCAGCAGGTGCTGATGGATTTGGAGGGAGTGCTCCAGCACTTAGAAGTAATGTTTAGTTTGACACTGGTTCCTCGGGTTCTTATTCTACTTGGAGGCAATGTCATGAGCCCCAAGGAGCTTTATGAGCTCAACTTGGAGGGTATCTGTGAGGGCAGTGCTGAAGAGAGCCTGAAAACTGCATCCTGTGTTCGCAAGCTATTTCACTCGCTCTTCGTTGCGGATGTCTTCAGTGAACTTAAGGCTCTTCCTGTCATGGGCACTGTTGTTATGCTCCAGGGACACCGCGATTGTGGTGTTGATTGGTTCCGGCCCAAGCTCAACTATAAAGTGCCAACCCGAGGGAGGAAACTAACTGTTAACTTGTCCTGTGATGGAGACATCAACATAAGTGCCTCACCTCCTCAGCATATGATGTCTACTTGGGAGGACTATGTATGGTTTCAAGCACCTGTGACTCTGAAAGGCTTTCATGAATGACCTGTGCTCTGTAGAACTTTAATGGAATATTGAAAAACCTTTGGTGCTGCCTTAAGTGATAATAACTTTATCAAATGTAACCACATATTCTTGTCTATCTGGATCTCTTCTCCAGGGCATCTACTACCTTTTTGTAGCTCGACTATTAATCTGTGTTCATCTCTTGAACTGTTGTTGAAAGCAAATACTCTTTAAGGCACACTTGCACACAGATACAGTGATTCTTTAGGGACCTGAGTTGTGGTACAGGAGATGAATTAGTCTGCTGGGAGTAAAACTTTTCTGCCACGTGCTTACTGAACTGGCAAATACTGGATACAGTGTTCTCTTGAGTTTTAATGCGGCCATTTCTCTGGTAATAATTACTACATTACCTGGTTGGGATTCTAGATAATGTATGTGGTTATTAATACACTTGGCCTTTACTGTAAAGGCCATAACCATTCTTACCTACCCTATTGCTGTAAAAGAAGACCTTTCCCTGCAGTCTGATCAGGCTTGAGTACTCAAGTGTTTGCCCATTTAATTGATAAAATTAGTCTTCCCTGTAACTTGGTTTCAGTTACTTAATAATCCAAAGAGTGGGACTTCTCAGCAATTGGGATGTCTTGTCCCTAGCATGGTGTTGTACTGGTGATGAAAAGTGGTTGAGCAGTGCTGTGGAGGCAGGGAAGCACATCTTCCTACTTTTTTTACTAACCTTTAGTCCAACAGCTCTGGCAATCAGATACACAGTTAAAATTAAAAGTAAGCTGTCTCTGCTCTAACCCTCTTCAGAGGAATTTAGGACTCCTGCCCCAATACTCTAGCTTTTTCTTACTTAACAACAAAAAAGTTAGTTTCTTGCTTACTTTTATGTCTTAGAAGTCTTACAGTCTTAGACTCTAAATATTTCTGAAATGTGAAGAAGAGGTGAGGGGAGTGTGATCAAGTTCAGCACTATCTTTACCTGTCAAATTCCTGTTGTAAGTCTGAGTGTGTTACTTGGAAGCAGAACTTGAGCCCTTTCTTCTGGCCTGGTGTCTAGTGCAGAATGGGACAGGGAGGGAGAGAAACCCTTAGAGCACAGTGTATCAGAACTAGATATCTTTAGTCAGCTGGGTATGTATCTGTAATGTCATGAGCTTAATAGCTCCAAATAGCTTTATCTCATTTGAAGAGAAACTCAAGCCTACTGGTAGCAAGGTTACTTGCAGTTTCTTGCTAGCAAAAATTGCACGATGGGGTGGTAAAAATCCTTTGAAAGGAGGGTAAGGGTTGAGGTAACCCCTCTACACTTGGTGCATTTTTTAACGTTGACCTTTTGGAATGGAATGAGATTATAGAACTAGTAGGAAATTAAGTTGATATTTCTGAGCTTGGAGAACACTAGGAGTGCTGTCTCTGCCTTATTACCCATTGACAACTGTTTACAATGTGTAGTAACTGCTAAAGCTAGCTCTAGGGGGAAAACAGCTAGAATGAAGAAAGCTGCCTTATGTGCAGCTGCCCACTTAAATATGTAATCGCAGGTCTCTTGAATGAAATACAACTTGAACGTAGGAGTGTTTGTGCTCAGGAGATAGAAACCCTTTACACTTCTACAAAAGCTGCTTGTAATGCATGTGTAAGAATGCTAGCACGCAAGTATTTAAAGAAGCTTTTGAACAGAAGCCTTAGTTCTGAGGAGCAAGGGGCCAGTTCCTTTCTACTGTCCTCTCCAAATGAGTGCAATGTTGCTGCATTAAACTGTTTACATATTCTGTTATACTTGAACTATGAATGCAGCAATGATACGGTGCTGGGAATGAAAGACGACAAGATGCGTTGGTTTTTTTTTGTTGTTTTATGAAGACCTTTAGAGCTTGATTAACAAGTTTAGTACTATAATCATTATCAAAATAAAATGCTGGCTTCAGTATGTGATTACATTGGATTTATTTAATCCCTCAAAGTAAAGGTTCTGCTGGTGGCAGAACAACTTGCTTCTGTTCTATGTATGTATCTAAACTGCAGGTTCACAGCTGTTCCACCTTTCTCACAAAGTGCATGATGTCTTGTGCCAGAAGCTTTGGCTCCTCAAAGGCAGCAAAATGCCCTCCACGTGGCATGTAAGAGTAAGTGATGATGTTCTTGAAGATCTCCTTTGCCCAGACACGTGGTGTATGTACCAGCTCCTGAGGAAAAGCTGCAATCCCTGTGGGAACATATACTCCAACCCTAGAAGACATTAGTTTGCATTCTTGAAAAGTCCTGGGGAAAGTCTATAAAAACCTTCTGACCCTGATAACTGCCACAGTCAGCTGGAGAAGTTTTACCACAACAACTCATTTTGTGGTCTGTACTCTGCTGAAAAACTTCACTTGTATTTGAATGTCCTTGAGTTTAAGAATGTTATACCCAAAGATGTGTAAAGTAGAGCCAACTTTGCACACACTTCAGTCTTAATGTTTTGGATTTTTAAGCTTACCTTTTGTGATACGTGGCAAGATGCCACACCTCTTTGCGAAAGTCAGAAATGACCTAGCTTATGTTTACTTTAGAATTTATGGTACCAGAGTAACAAATGACTCTCTCAAGAGGAAAGGTAAACTGGTTCAGTCTACAAAGAAAAAGACTCTTCTATTTATTTGTATAATCAATTACTTGGAGAATTCTGCTCAGCAGCATTTTTCTGGTCAGCCTCTCTTACTGTTATCTTAAAGCCAATAGCTGTTAGAAGGTGCTTGTTTTCAAGTACTGCTCTCCAAATTGCTTCCCCAAGTTTGTGCTTAACAGTTGTAGTTCTTAGTTTATTCACCAGTAAGCCATATCCTTCCTAATTCAATTTAAACTTCTCCCTTAGAAATGCTCATGATTTTCTGTTTGGTCTTTTTGGTTTGGGTGGGTTTTTTTTTGTTTTTTTTTTTTGTTTTTTTTTTTTTTTTACTGAACTGAGCCACAGGTTACATGTTTGGTGAGTAAGTACATAGACCTGTATTTTGAACACAAACAAGACTGAATATTCTTTAAGTCTTCTGCATTGTCTTGGCCACAAGCTACATTGTATGAATTATAAGTTCAAAAGAAAAGTGACCCTTAACTATATTTATCAAAAGAAAATAAAAACTTGGATTTTTTTTAAACTAGTTAAAATTGCTGTTCTAAGTGATCTAAATGTTTATATAGGCAAATGTGGTTCAATCTCATTTGCAAATCTGTCTTCTACCTGCCACTTCATTACCTGGCATCAGCAGTTAGACCAGGGTCCTTGGAGATGTTTTCCTTGTAGAATCGCATTGAGGACACAATGGAGGATGTCACCCAGTAAATCATCACATTGGTCAAAAGCTCATCAAGAGAGTATTTGCTGTTGAGAGAGAAAGATGAGGTTTCTTTTGAAGCTATTTCTCAATACACTGTATTGGGTTCATGTCCTGAAGAACAGTTGTTCCTCTTGTTCTCCACTTGTTTTCAAGCAGAAAATTAATTGGCACCCATGTGCCCAGAGCAAAACTGCCTGGTGCTAAAGCAGTAGTTTGCAGGTAATCTGCTATAAGTTTAAACTACTACTTGTCACGTGCAATCTTTCACCCTTAAAATTCAGCTTTGACTGGCCAGTCTTTTACCTATCTCCTTGTTAGTTATCATCACTCATTTTTTTTTAATGACTTCTCATGGATTCTCATGGAAGAGCATCTGTTTTCTTACCTTTCCAAGCCTCCATCATCTTTATGCAGAAATGATTTATCTGTCCATGTAGAGAATTTCTCCAAAATATATGCAGCAAGACCCACAGGGGAGTCATTCAGTCCACAACCTAATTCAGGAGAAAAACAGGAGGGCTATTGCAGTTGCCTGGCAGTGCAATACTTCAGTGGATGTTAAACTGGACTTTCATGAATTCTTCAGTTTTCTGTGAGAATTCAGTAGAGAGTCTATTTTACTAGCCCTGGTAGTACTTTATTCTTGATAAATTCACCCCAGTGGTATTCTGGCTGTAACTGACAGCACTACAAACCTGGGTAATTCCTATACAAAAGAAGCTAGGAGCTAAGAAAGTCCTGTTGGCTTCTTGGTAATATGGGGCAGAAGGAGCAAATTCAGATGTAAAGAGATTACACTCTGAAACTTCAGATAGACTATTTGGGAACACTGTCCTGCTTCGGATGGATAACCAGGACCCTAGTTGCCCTTTTTATCTAATTTAAACAGTAGAGTGTTGTGTATCTTATCTGTTCCTTTGGGGAACACTAACAGACATTATAAACACAGCAGGTACACAGCATATTATATCTGTGTTCTTACCTGTAAAACAGGGATAAGGATTACTTCAACAGTGATGGAGGTTTGCCTTGGGAAAATTCTTGTACCATACCATAGGCTGTAGTTTTACAGTGGACTCAGTATTGCCAGTGTACTCGGTATTGCCTACTCTCAAGTGTGTTTTAGTGTGACTTTAGGACAGAGCGACTTTGTAGAAGATGATGTGCAGTGTGGTCTCAATTTAATAGTGAACATAGCTGACAAAGTAAGTCTGTGCACTGGCACAACAGTTTCCCTGGACTGGCAGGCCTAGGGTGGTTTGCCACAGATCAAAGTAGTCTAAATGCTTTGACCAGCAATGGTAGGGCAGGCTAAAATGTGCCAGCTAGCACATGACCTGTCTGGAGACCAGCATTTTCTGGACTGAAAGCTGTCTCTGAACCACTGTATTCAATGTCCATGTATTAGATGCTCAGAAGTACCAATCTTGTTTGCAGCTCATTAGTCATTAAACCTGTACCACATCTTAGGTACCGCAACTTGTGAGTGAAAATACTTTAGCTTTGCTTTAAACCTGCCTAATGAGAACTAAACTGATAATGGAGATATTTCTTGAGACATGCCCTTGAGTAGGGAATACATTTTTTTCCCTATTCATTTTCTGTATTTCACAATTTTAGTGTGCTACAAAATTCCTGCTCTTCTTTTTCCAGGTTGAAGAGTCCTAGACTATGTACAGTTCTTGTATGGAAGATGGTCAGTCACTTCAGTCTTCCTTTTCTCCTCTTCCTGTATTCTTCTGGTTTTAAAATATATTTGTGAAACAGGGTGAACAGGGGTGCAACAGATTCTGAATATCGTGGATTTAGTGTTTTGTCTTAGTCTCTTTTTGCTTTCTTTAAAAGTTTCTAAGATTCATTTAAACTCTGAGCTGGCTGATGTTTCAAAGTACCATCCATGACTCATGGACTCACTCATACGGCAGCAGCCAAACTAGAGCCCATTGTGATTTTCTTCCTCTACTTAACTTGCTTTGGACTTTGTTGACATCAGTTTTTATTGGCCAGTTTAGTCAACCAGTCACTTAAATGTTTTTGCAACTCTCTACAGTTATCTTTAGATTAAACTAAACCCTGGATAGCTGTCACATTTTCACTTAACCATTAACTTTTATCTGTAGAGAAATTAGGATCATGTTGAAATGTACAGGTGACAGCACAGATTTTTGTCATACTCTCCATCCCCTAGAACTTGCTTACTTATTCTTATGCTTGGATTCTCATATTAGCTAGTTATTTTAATCCATGAACTTTATCCTTTTCTTAGGGCAGTTTAATGTCTTTAAGAACACTGGGGGAGGAACCTCAACAAAACCTTTTTGGAAATGAAATATGTTCCATTACTGGATCCACAGCCCTTTGATTCTGCCAAAGCTCTGATTTTTGAAGCATGATTTCCCTGTGATATTATCACCTGTAAATCAATTCTTCTCTTTAAAACAGTTCTGCTAGTTTTCTGATAGACTAGACATACTGGTCTCTGTTTTTCTGGGGCTACCTTCACTGTTTGGATCTTAAAAAAAAAACCCAGAACCCCCAACCTGGTATCTTGTTTGTCTCCTTTTACTTCTTTGGTATTGCAGTCAGTTCAAGCAACAGACTAGGCATTTGTTGACGTTTCAGTTTGTTTCTTCTTTTTCAGTGAATTGCCAGGATGGTGTGCTATTCATTCTATGTTCTCCACATCTGACACCAGTCTGAGACAGTTTGCTTTGTTTCCTGATGAGGGTTTATTTCAATAAAGGGATACCCCATAATCCTTGCTAGTGGAGTCTCATGCAAATAATTCATTTAACTTTTCTGAGATGGCCATATCTTTCTTCAGACTCTTTATCTACTGGCCGCACTATGTCAGGCTTATGGTTTTTCAGGTATTAGGGCTGTGTCTACCTTTCTGCAAGTTTCACATTGCACTTGCTTATGATATTTTTCTTGTTTTCACCTACATTTATTTTTAGAAGCTTCAGTTTCAGGACCCTGTACTTTAAGAGGCTTTTTGCAAAGGGGTTCTTTCCCCAAGAGAAGTGGCATGCCATTTAAAAGACCTTGAAAAGTGGTATTTGTAGTCCTCATCTTTTTTTAAGCTGTTCTTTTTAACTTCCTTTTACACGGTTCTTGTCCCCATGTCTTGCATTCAGTTGCCAGATCTCATTGCTTCTCAAATATGGTTGGCCTTTGCTCAACTGTAAGTTTTTATGTATTGTAAGCAGTTAGTATACAATGTTCATAGCAATACAGAGAACGTTCATTACCTGCAGTGTCTGGTTTGGTGGCCTGGATGTGTAAGTATCCAGATTCTCGCAGAAGTTCATATATATTCTTCTGGATGAAAGGGTACGTACGTCGAACATCTTCCCTAGTAAGGCCTACAAGCCATGGTACATAAGCCCCAAGCATCACAGAAATCATCCTTCTCAAACCTTGTCTGCTGACGAAGACAAGATTCAGATGAAGCCCTTTCACGGATCTAAAATTAAGTTAATGAATAGAAGGTTAAATCAAGTTATTTTCTGTCTCCAAATTTTCTAGAAAATAAGTCTGACTGGAGCTGTCATAGAAGGATTTCACTAAGCTAAATACATAAAGCCCTCCAGGTTCATCATGATTAAAATAATAATTATGGGAGTTAGAAATGGTACAGCTGGTGCCATCTCCATCCAGCTGTGCCACTGGTATGATGTTAGCTTTGGGTACTCCATTTCTGGATGTGGCATATCCATGCTGGTAGCTGTGGCTATTGATCTTGTGTTGTTCTGTGCTGTAGGGAACAGGCTGCGTTGGGTATTTTCTTTAAACCTTGAGCAGATCACATGTGGCCACAGTGCTCTGGGTAGTGTGAAGCACAACTGCAACCGGGGACAGTGAGCTGCTCAGCCTGCCATCTAATGGCTTTAAGAGCTTTTCCACTTTATCTGTTCTCTGACCTAAGTGTGGCTGTGGTCCCCACTTCTCATTAAATGCTAAACAATGAGCTGTGATGCCATCTTCTAAGGAAGGTATTGTGTTTCTTTTCCAATCAGTCTCAACTCTGCATTTTAGATAGGAAAGTCCTATACTTTGTGTAGATCCTGGGCTGCATCAAGAGAAGGGTGGCCAGCAGGTCGAGGGAAGTGATTCTCCCCCTCTACTCTGCTCTGGTGAGACCCCACCTGGAGTCCTGTGTCCAGCTCTGGAGTCCTCAGTTCAGGAAAGACATGGACCTGCTGGAGCGGGTCCAAAGGAGGGCTACAAAGATGGTCAGAGGGCTGGAACACCTCTCCTATGAAGACAGGCTGAGAGAGTTGGGGTTGTTCAGCCTGGAGAAGAGATGATCTCTCTGGGGAGACCTTATTGTGGCCTTCCAATACCTAAAGGGGGCCTATAAGAAAGATGGGGAAAAACTTTTGAGCAGGGCCTGTGGCAACAGGACTAGGGGAAATGGCCTTAAACTGAAAGAAGGTAGATTTAGATTGGATATCAAGAAGAAATTTTTTACAATGAAGGTGTTGAAACAGTGGAACAGGTTGCCCAGAGAGGTGGTAGAAGCCCCATCCCTGGAAACGTTCAAGGCCAGGCTGGATGGGGCTCTGAGCACCCTGATGTAGTTGAAGGTGTCATTCTATGATTCTGTGACTTACCAGTACATGTACCTGATTGGAATATAAGGAATTGAGCTTCTTGGATTTATTCACCTGCATTATGCCTCAGAGACAGCCAGCTCTTCTTGTGTGAGCACTTAGTTATATGCTACAGATAGTTCAAGTGTCTTTTCCCTGCCTAGTCAAGAAATGGATTATTCCTTCCAAAGAAACTGCATGGGAAAATGGACAATGTCCTTGAGCATGGACATGTTTTCTTCTGACCAGACTGGTCTTGGGTACATGCAGCTACTGCCAGGTTAATTTTACTGCAGAAGTTGTGTGTTTACATTTTCTGCATGTTTTCTAGGAGGAATATTTGGATAGTCAATGATCTGTTCTGCTTTTCCAAATGTTTGTGCAATTATTTTAGATAGAAATAGAAGAGCAAAATCAATACTCAAAAATATTACCATAGACAGTTTGCATGTGTGTTTGTTTATTCTAAGGGATGTAACAGGTCTGTGTAAATTTGTATTTAGACACTTGTAAAAATAACAGTTTGACCCAGTTATCTGAGAGCAGTTGTTTTATGTGAAAGAACTGCTGAGGATCAATTAAGATCTACCATAAGAAAATACAAATTGGAATACACAATGAGTATTTATAGTGAAAAATTCCGTAGCTAAATTATTTGAAAATTATGTATATAGCACATGTATTTCACTGATACTTTGTGTTTAATGTCACTCTCTTTAATAAAACCCTTTTGCTTGTGATTCTTATAAACCAGGAAGAAAGGTTCATATTTGAGCCGTAGCATGTAAAATATGTTAAGGAATGAGGTTGAATTTTAAAAAGTCCTGAAGAGAAAAGTAAGTATTTGCAAAAATACTTGCTTTTTAGATAGACCTGTCGGGGAACTAGATTTGCTTATTTTATTATATTGATTGTAGTGAAATTCTTTGTGTAGTATTAGAATTACAATTAAGTGGCTGAAAATTGTATGTGTGCATATATCCATTTATATGTAAATGTACTCAATTCAGATATTATTTCTTAGATTATGTTTTATTTCAAGCTCAGTTGAACAGAGGATGCTGGCAGCCAAACTGTTGCCAGGTAAGAGAACAAGTCAGTTATACTATTAAATTGTAATGGGTGTTGCACATTTTCATATTTCTTGTTCTGCAGGAGCGTTTGTAAAACCTGATGGTGGGCGAGAAACGTATCTTACTGCCGTCTTCACCTGCTTTTGCCATGGTAAAATGGGGCACAACAAGGTTGCAAGAATGAAATCGGGATCAAGATCCTATGTGCAGTATGGGTGTTCAGCGTCAGCGGACATTTCTTGGGAAAGAGCCTGTGTACTTTTTGCAGTGTGCTTTTGCATTTCATGGTTCCCGTGTACGTTGTGTTTTATTATATGCAGTTCAGAGTCTAATGGAATAAATATGTCTAGCGGTGTAACTAAGCATGGGACCGTTCTGGACCAAACTTGAGTACTTGAAACACTGTCTTGGTATTGTGATTTAAATGTTGTTTAGCTTCAGTGAGGCTTCACAACATATAAACTTGGGCAGATCTGGCCCTCACATAGAGCTGTGGGTTTTGTATTTGGGTGACTTCAGTTAATGTTAAGGGGAAGTGAATTCATAGGTAAAAAATTCAACACTTGATCTTTGGCTTTGTTGTATAATTGCACAGTATTTTATATAGCACTTTTGCTGCAAGTTTTCTCTGCACAAAGAAGATGAATTCTTCCCTGTCCAGAGCATTTTCTGTTTAAAATCAGATATGTGAAGCACGTACAGCAAAATTAGAAGGGCTGGAGTTTGAAAATATAAGTAAATCTATCTACATTTAATCTAATTCACTTTTAAATCTAATAGAAACTCATTCAGCCTATCATAGGTGACTGTAAACTTTTAGAGGTATAATATAATTTACTGTATGATAGTTGTAATTTTTTTGGTTTAGGAAATCAAATAATTTCCTTCATTGCATTATATCTCACAGAATCCTAGAAGACAAGGAGATGAGTAACAGACCCTTTGGATTTGTTAAAAATTGTGTAAAATGAATTTCCTTTTCTTTAAAAAAATAATACTGGAATCAACAGCATTTGTGGGCAGAAGGGAAACAGTGCATGTCAGAAGCTTGACATCAGTAAGTGGTTTTGTGCCATCTTGGTGGCCTTCTGATAGCAAACTAGGAAGGCAGGAGCTATTCAATACGTGTAAAACTCATTTTAAAACTATAGTGCATCATTATCAGTGGTTCGTTGTCTGGAAAAGATACATTGAGTTTGCTTCTATAGGACACTGCCTTGGGTTAATGGTAGCTACCAGCTTTTTCGTTAATGATCAAGGTGATGGAATACTGAGTGTGCTCATTAAATGTGTCAGTGATACCAGGCTCAGAGGGGCTGCTAATCCAATTTCAGATTCCTTTAAACTGTAATATGGCCTTAGGTTTCAAAATTAAGTTGACAAGTTGGAGAAAGGGTCTGAAAAAAAAACCTGGCAATCAGAAGGTATGGTTACAAAGTGTTGGACATATGCAGAAATCAGTTATGCAAATGGGGATCAAATGGTAGGCAGTAGTTCTGCAGGGTAAAACCTTGATGTTACTGTAGATATGAAGCTACATATGAAGCAACAAACTCA
>JAVKLA010000049.1:832549-874408 GCA_034782735.1 Sagittarius serpentarius | reverse complement strand
CCGAGGGGCGGGGCCCCGACCGCGCCGGCCCCCGCCGCCGCGTCTACAGGGGCGGAGGCCGGGCCCGGCCTCACCGCAGCTCCGTGGAGGGGACGAGCACCTCCCTGGGGAGGTGGGACCGGGGGGGCCTAAACGGCCTCGGGAGGCGACTTTGAGGGCTGGGGGGAGAAGAGGGTGGGATTAGGGAGCCGGGGGAGGAGAGGTCTGCCCAGCTCTCCTGGAGGGAGCTTTGCTGTGCCCTGAGGGGCCCGGCGAGGCTGCACAGAGCGCTGTTCTTGAACGGGCTCGGGCGTGTGTCACGCTTGTCGCTGGCAGCTTGAACTGCGTGGAGTGGAGCCTCCTGCCACCAGTGACGGAGGAGATGGTTGTGCAGGCTGAGCAGCTGAAGGGCCGTTTCCAGGGCGATCCTTCTTTTGAGTATGAGTATGCTGAGATAAATGCGGAAGATGCTGAAAGATTGTTTGAAGATGGTAAGGAGGTAAATACAGCCAAACACGTTCAAACTCTCTTCACTACAGTTGTACCCCTCACACTGGATGGGTGGTGGCTCCTCCTCTTCGTTTGTAATAAGCAGCCTGAGCCTGTGCTCAGGTCACTGTTATTGTGTAGCAACGGCTTCTCGATTGAACTCTTACTTCAGTTACTCCTGGAGTTAGACACAGCTCAGAAATATTCTTTCTCCTTTATGTTTTATTGTGCACAATTGGTACATATCCTCACTGCAGTGTCTGAAGTTTTATATAGGAACTGCAGGTACCATTCTTTATAACTGAATAGACAAGTCATAAGTAGCTTATGTGAGAGGGAGGAAAGGATGGATGAAGGGAGTGACTGTTAATTCTGTGGTGAATCTAGACTGTCTGCTCCTGCTTCTTATGAGAAGAATGTCCAATTCCTGGTCCTCCTTTTAGTGCCATTGGGCTCCAAGCTGATGAGTCTGTTGTGGTTTCTGTTGTCACCTTGAGTTTATTTTCAGAAATGACAACAAGGAAAGCCCTGCCTTTAAAATTTGCCTATGTTTCTTTAAAGCCCATGATCAAGGAGGAGGCCCGCCTCATAGCTACGATAGAACAGATAGACAGAGCAGTTGGTATCATCCCCCGGGGGGCATTTGTGAAGACTCCGCTTGGGTCTGTGTGTGAAAACAGAAACTTTGAAGGTAAATTCTCATTGTCTTTATCAGGATCAACTGTACTTTGATCAAAAAGGCTGTAAATTAACATAACTTTCTCTAGCTGATGTTTTGATTTCAGGTTTATTTTTTCCTTGGGTAAGATGAACAGGGAGGAGAGAATCCAATGCCGCTAATGTTCAGGTGCATGATTCAACTCTGGAAGGTGGGATGAGAGTCAGTAATGGCTCTGAGTCATTAAACCTGTAGTTTCATTTGTCTGTGTATAGTTTATGTCAGTGTTCAGCAATTACAGCTGCAGTGAATTCTCCATTTAGAGATAGGATGTAACCAAATGGGCTTAGAGAGTTGATCCCAACTCATGCCCATTGCTTATCTGGGACTGCAGCTAGCATGGTCTGCAGTGCACAGCATCGGGGAGTGCTGCCATCCATTTCTGGCAAGTCTTTGGTTTTCTGTGGAGTCCACTGGACAAAGACTGTGATTCTGTCCTATGCTGTGGGCATTAGAAAAACAGTATGACATCTGATAGTAGTATAATGTATGTTAGCCCAGCTCACTGTATTAACGGTCACCAATGGCTGTTTGCAGGTCTTTCTTTGATGGAGGCAAAAAAGTTAAGTTCCTATTTCCATTTTACTGAGCCCGTTAACCTGAAGAATAAAACTCTGCTGGAAAAGGCTGACCTGGACCCGTCCACTGACTTTCTAGACTCTCTGGAGCATGATATCCCACAAGGTAAAGGTAGCAGAATCAAGATGTGCAATGAGAGGAAAGGCAGTCTGAGTAGCCTGGGAAATGCTGAGGTGACAAGGTGTGGGTTACTGTGGAGTTGGTATGCTTGGGAGAAGCTCCTGCGAATCTGTAAAGGAACTTTATCCATTACTAAATATTGTACTTAATTCCTTTTTTTAAGCGATTATAAATGCTTACAGTGGTAAGATGTAAGCGTACCAAGGCTGTCGCATCCTCATAACGGGTCTTCTGACCATACTAGCAGTTACCCCCTCTGCCCTAGTGCTGTATTCCCTCCTGACTTCTGTAAAGCCCGTGACAGCTGATGTCCCTATGGGGAGAGATAACTCCACCAGTGGTTTGAAGTATTTCACACCTCTTGTCCCATCCAGTATTGCTCTTCTTTATCTAAATGGGCTTTCATTAACACTAAGTGGATATCTCTGAGAGGCTGAATTCAAATGTTTCTTTGATAAACTCTGTTAGAAATGCTGTAGTGCGGAATAATCTGTACTCTAGCTAGATTACACACTGTGGAAGGAGAAAGGAAGATGTGAACTGAAGATACACTCCAGTATGCACATCTCTACTGTTCTGCTGGACAACTGTTAAATATATTTAAAACCTCTTCCACGGATTCCTCTGGCAGGATATTTCTCTAAAGAAATGGGAATGACTTGTTATTTCTGCTTTTTGCTGATTTGCTGCATTTTTCGGATTGGGCCAAGTGTTTTCACATCCTGCTGTCTAGAAAGATTCTTAGGATGCAATCAGAACTTAGGTTTGCTCTTTTATTCCTATTCTGGAGTAGCAGGATAGGATAGTAGGTGACCTGTGCTGGCTGGAATTGGCTGGAAGGACAGTGAATTGCCTGCACTGTAAATAGCTTTTCAGACTTTGTCATATATATGTATATATATATATATTTTGCCCAACCTTTCCTTTGGCAAAAAAGCATTGAGAATGAACCTAGTGAGCTCCTGCCTGAATTCTGAACATTTTTGACTGTTCAGAGCATAAACAGTGCTGAAATCTAAACCACTGTTCAACTTACTGGGAGCGTCCTTGCTGCAGTCGCTTTCCAGAGGTGTAATCTGGAGAGACTGCATGTTTTTACAACACTGGCTCACTGAGTTGGCCCTTTTGACTCAAAAAAAGAGTATTGCAAATGGGGTTAGGTCCTAGGTACCTCGTAAGAAAATTTTAGCTGCAGTTTCATACGGTAGGTAGTTCAGGCGTTGCTACTGTTTGCGGTCCCTGTGCCCCCTCCGCCCCCCCGCCCCAGTATTTTTCTAGGGTTTGTGGTAGGGAGACTTTGGTTTTGTGAGGCCTGAAACCATAGAGCCACTGCAGCAGGAGATGAATCTGCAGTGCTTTCTATGTTTCCACTAGAAAACAGGCACCATGGGCTAAGAGCCTGAAGGCTAGTTTGCATCACAAAACTGGTTTTAGCCACCTTCAGCTGTGATGGAGAATGGCACCTTTGAAAGATTACAGGTATTCTGCAGCATTTCACATCTAGTTCAAGGGACCAGGCAACTGTCAGGTCATGCTGTGTGTTAGACATGAAGATGGAGGTTTTGTTGAAGTCTTTAAATCATATTTGACTTGTAGCTGTATTTCACCCAGTGGCAGATAGAAAGTGGGGCTCAGCTGTGCCACTGTCATGTTTGTCTACCTGTGGCAACCTGAGGTCTGCGTAAGTGTGAACCTTTGCCCCCTTCCTGAGAGGTTGTTGCTGTTAGTGCAGAGCTCAGTCTCCTAAAAAAAAGTTACCTCTCAAAGACTACCTGAGCTCAAGTGCAGCTGAGTGCTTCTTAATGGGAGAAGGGAAGATTCATCATGGTGCCTGTGCAGCTCTGTATTGTCCTGCTCTTTTTTGGACTAAACCTGTGGACTGATGGAATGAGCTTGTCAGGTGAAGTAAGTAAGACAGGTTATAAGATCAGCAAGGTATGTAGCCTCTCTAATTGCACTCTATCGCATGCAGATAGGAGCTCTGACATTAAAGAAAGATCAACCCTCCACCCTTTAACAAGCATTCGGGTTGCTTGAAGTACTGGTTGCTTGTGAAAATGTGGGGAAAAAAAACCAGAGAGCAGACACAGGCTTTGTGCTGATTTTATCAGCATGGCTCTGTCAAAGTCACTCACTCCTGGTTGCAAGGCACTCAGACTCTGGTTCTTGGATTACCTTGCTTCAACTCTGCCAGTGCATGTTGGTCCTGACCCAGAGCAGACAGTGAGTTTTCTATTTCCTGACATGTTCATAGCTCTGGCAAATCCCCTTATTTTGACCTGAAGCTTATCTTGCCTTTCCTGGCTAGATCCTTTCTTGAACAGTGATTGTCAGAGCAGAGGTAGGAATTCCCAAATCTATTGCATCTAGAATTGTGGCTGAAACTAGAATTGCCTCTGCCCTCAACAAGTACAAAAAAAGTGGACCGGGGTGAATGACATCTGAGTGATGGTCCCAACCTGTATGGGCTAGAATCCCTTATCATCTAAAAAGACCTGAAGAACAGGACTGAGAGATTAAGGGCTGATTTTAACCTGTCTAAAAGCAACAACTCTGTTGGAATAGTTTTCTTTATTAATTGGTGACTGAGCACCTGTGACGGCTGTCAGGGGGGTAACTGTCACAAAATGTATGGTGTGTCATTATAGGAGAGCAGAGGTGTCTTACAGAATGGAAAGTTGGAGGCAGAGAGAACATTTTATATGACAGCTGAGAGGTGGGAAGAAAGGAAGTTAAAACTGGGTTGAACAAAGGAAACAATGGTAAAAGCAGAGAGTTTAGTGCAAGATTGGAAAACCTGGAGTTTTGTAACAAAACTGTCTGCCACCCTTATCTTTACCAGTGATATCTGTGGTGATTGCAGGTTCCAGATTCTGTGTGTCTATCTATCAGGTTATCTTGCACTTTAAGAGTTCAGAATATGTTGCTGCTCCTCCCATAATCATACTGTGAGTCTGTTTTTTCTTGGTGTCTCAGCTCCGAGAGACAAGTGACTTTGACTTAGCTTTTATTAAAAAAAATACGTTTTTAAAATGATTGTAGAGAAAAGTGGGAGAATGTGAACCCTGTCTCAAAAGCAAATTCAGTTGGTTTATCCCCTTTAAAATCTTCAGCTCTCTGAGCCAAACTCATGAATTTGAGTGGACTGACTCATGATTTTTGAACATGGAGGGGTTGTGATACTGATCTTCTGTCACCACAGTATCAGATCATGTAATGCTTCATTCTGATCCAAATGGCCAGCTGGCCAGGACGTTGCATGCTGGGATCTGTAGGTTTTGCTGGCCATATGTCTGCATTAAAGATAAGCTTGTTTGCTCTAGTCTAAGCAGACAATCTGCTCAACTTTATGCACAATTAGATGTAGCCTTTCAGCTGCTGGCAGATTGCCAGCATGGTCCTTTCTGCTGCACGGAGTTTGGCACCCTGGGTGTTAGCATTTCAGGAACTAAGAGTTGTGGCAGTTTTACATGGGCTTGTAGATAATGGAATGGCAAAACAAATAGCAATAATTCCTAGCATGCCTACAGCATTTTCACTTAATGACCTAATGGTGTGTAGATATAATAGTCACTTGTCAGGCATTGGCATGATGGGGAAAGTGAAAATGGAGGGGGAAGGATGATTTTACTGTGACCGTGGTCAGGCAATGCTACATTCTGCAAGGATAAAGGAAGGGGATGGGAGAAAGCCTAAGGTACTAGTGTAGAATGGAAAGCTTGTGAGGAAGCAAAACGGGGGATGGAGAATTCAGTTCTTTGGTGCTTTCAAACTACAGTTCATAAAAGCAGTAATTTGACTCTGAAGGTTTGTTACAGATTACTGACTCAGATCACTTTGATATGGAGGTAAGGGACGCCAACGGGGCACTGTTAAAAACTGATGCAGGAGAGGAGGTATGTCAGAGGCAAAGGGAAAGAAAAAATGTAGATAGGAAAAGATATCAGTGGAAATAGGATTTCTAGGAGAAGAGTATTCAAAAGCCATGACTCCCAGTCAAGAAATGGCTGCTTTTGCCTGAAAGCCTACCACAGTTCACTGATGGAGTAAAAGTAGGAATTATGAAAAAAAAGCCCCTCAAACAATATAAAAGGAAATATAGAAAGTTTGGAACAATTAATGATAGATATGAATTGGAGTTGATAATGAGTAGAAAATGACAAAGGAAGCCAGGATAACCTGGAGTAATCCATGACAACTGTAAGGAGGATTTTTTCAAGTATATTGAGAGGAAAAGAAAATATAGTAATGGTACCAGAAACCGACACTAAATGGTGACAGTAAAAAGGCTGGTAAGAATGTGGAAGGGCAGAAATGCTCAATAATTTTTTTCAGTTTTTTTTTTTTTGAGAAGAATATGGACTTGCATCAAATGAAGACAACAAAATACTGTTTCAGACACTATTCAGACTATTTGCTAAGGGAGGGTAGAGTTAGGCAACCTTTTCTGTTCGTCAAAAAATGAAAATGGCAGAGCCAGATACATTACTCCTGAAATCATTATCTCAGGAGTCTTGTGGCATACTTACGATGCTAACCTTTAATAAATCCCAGTGTTGCAGAAATGTTCCCCTGAACTTATCTTGATTAGTAGTTGTAATTCAGAAATCTCGGAATGGGTGTATTTCTGGAAGGGATCAGAAGGGGCTTCAGCTGGGACCTCTGCCAGTACTGATACTCTTCAACTTATTTATAAATGATCTAGAAGTAAAGGATTGGTAGAGAGACAAATAATGACAATGGCAAGACAGCTACAGAGATCTAGTAAACTGGGCTTACTTAAATAAAGTACATTTTGATGTAGCTACCTGCAAAATCACGTATCTAAGAGCAGGAACTGGAAGCCAGACTTCTGTTCTGGAAGCTGTGGCTCTGAATGGAAATCCAGGCACAACCCACTGAACATCAGCTCCCAGTCTGATCCTGAGACTTAAAAGGCTAATATGATCTGTAGATGTATAAAGAAGGGCGTTGCAAATAGGAACAGGGGGGTGACTTTACTTTTGCATATACTGTTAGTGGAATCAGAACTGGATTACTGCACATTGCAAAACTGGAGAGTTGCAGAAAAGAGCCACAAAATGATTCAAGGGCTGGTGAGAGACATAAACAGTTCAATCTGTTTATCTTAGGGAAAAGAACATGAGAATGACTGTATTACACTGTGTAAATACTCCACGGAGTTTAAGTTTTGGGTACTGATGATCTATTTAGTATAGCACAGAAAGGCATAACAGGAACCAGCAGCTGAAAATTATAGCCAGAAAAACTAAAATGAAAAATTAGGTACAGATTTTAACAGTGAAGTGATTACCAGCTTGCAAGTGCAATGGATGAGTCTGTGTCTCTTGCTGTCTTAGCATCATGCTGTATGTCTTCCTGGGTATTATGTTTCAGCCAAATGCAAATATAAGTTGCTAGTCCCAGACATCAGTAACATGAGTTCAGTTTAATGGGCAGCAGCATGCAGGAATCCAGAACAGATGATTTTCTGGTACACCTGGCTGTAAACTTGATGACAGCTGTGGAGGGTGATGTTTAGCTCATGCTTCTTCATTGCCAATGACAGTAACACAAAGGTGACAATGGGTTCCTGAGACAGTGACTCCAAGTGGAGGACTCAGTACAGCTGGCTTTGCTTCCTCAAGTATGATTCTTCTAGACAGAAGATCACTTCAGCTCCTTTACCATTTTGACTGTGGAAGAAGTGACAGCCACTCAGTCTGTAGCTCTATTTCTTCACCTTAAACGGCAGTGTTTGGAGCATTCCTTCTACAGCATTACAGACAAAGGGATTTGTGGCTATTTCCTTGGCCGAATACTTTGGGCACTAGCCTTTCTGTAAACCTGATGAACAGTAGCCTAGGTTAGAACACTAACCTCCTGTCCTCTGAGCTTCATTAGCATGCTCTTTATCAGCTTAGCAAAAGCTGGTGCTTAATGGGCCCTTGAAGATGGAGAGGTTGCATTTCTAAGGGGGAGATAGTTTCCTTTGGCCACTCTCAAGGGCCATTTTGGTAGCCCCATCTTGGCTTCCCCAAAAGCCCAGGTGCTGGAAGGAAGAAGGCCAGGAGACAAACCTGCTTTATCACTATGCCTTAACACAGCTAATTAACTCCCTTTCGACCCTGCTCCCCCTCCAGGCGATTAATCCCCTATCAGCCTCTGTCTCCAGCCATTTGAAGAGTCTGTGTCTGCAGAGGTATTTACAGCCCGCAGCTAGCCAGCAGAGAGCAAGTCAGCCCGTTATCAGGGCTCTAAGACAAATGGCTGCCTATCTCCCCAGTGGTCTTGCAAAATCCAGCAAAGTGCTATGCTGTGCTGGCCACCTACTTTCACCCAGCCTCCCTTCTTCGCTAACATTTCACAGATGTGACCTGAGCCCTCCCCTTTCATTGCTTAACAATAAGCAGCACCTCCCCAGCTCTGTGAAAGCTGAGAGCAAGAGCACTTTACTTCTTAGCCTGCCAAGAGCCACACGGGGACAAGGCTTTTCAAGCTGTCTCACTGAAATCCAAACTAAAAGACCCATAATGAATGAAAGGGCTGTGCTTCGTGTTAGCAAGGATAAGAGGTAGCCAAAATGTAGACTGAAATACCTAGTGTGGCTCACAGCTATCCTTACTCCTGGTTAGGAAAGGTGTTCCTTAGGCTTGGTGAATGCGTGAAACTGAACTGGAGTATCCCATGGAGTTACCTGACATTTATACAAGTTGTTTTGTCAAACAAGCTTTGTAACACAGTGGTATGGAAGGAGTAAAACAGATTAATGTGCATCAGAACAGTTGGCTTTCAGATGTGGGAATCAAACTAAATAGCTGGCTCAGTGGGTTATTAAAGCATTGGTACCTGAATTTCTCTGCTAAAACTGAAGTCAGCCATCCCCAGCGTTAGTTCTAGGATGGCCGCAGCTGCTACCTTCCAGCAGGGCGCACTATGGTGCCGGCATTGTCAGCGCTGAGCACAGAAAAGGAAACCACAGAAAAGTATGAGAAAGAAAAGCACCGAGAGCAGCATCAAATTGAGGAGAAGGTACGGCCTGAGTTTCCAGACTGTGTGTGGTATACTGACCTCCTGAACTGTAGGTATGGAGAAGAGACTGTCCCTTCCAAGCTTAGGCAATTTCTGGAATGGTCACTGGGCTTTTCAATAGCTTTCTTAGCATCCTTAGCGATCACGGGTATGCAATGGACATCACAAATACTTAAGCATGTCTCCTACATCCTTCAAAAGTAGAGACACTCTTCATTTTTGCTAGTGATGTGTGGATTGGGGAGCCTTTAGAGGCTGCTAAGGCCACTCCTGGAGTGACCCAAGAGAGTTGCCTGAGAGCAAGACAAGATGTTGTCCCTCCTACAGCTGGGGCGCTGCCCGCTCAGGAGTTCAAGATCAGACTGGAACCTCTCATGTGGAAGCACAGCAGGAGGACCCCAGAGCCAGCTAGTACTATAGCTTTTGACTGGCTGTTCATGGTCTGCCTTGATTTCTGGAAAGGAGTCTGTTTTCCTTGGGCTTTCTGTCTATGGGTAATAAAGCAGTGCATTCACTGATTCTGGGTCCTAGGTCTGTATCACCTCAGGGGTCTTGTTTAGTCAGAGGCCTTGGATGAGTTTATACTGGAGCAGGGCTGCCCATCAACTGAGAGCTGTGGTGGAGTCCTTCACCCTCCTGACTGCTGCAGTGAAAGAATGAGGACAGAAGCAGAGTCTTCACAGCAGTTTTCCAGGGATTGTATTTAAAGTTTTTTCCTCCTCAGTAAAAGAAATCATGGCCCACCCTGTCTCCATTTCAGCTCTTGGTTCGTTGGACATGAAAAGGAGATGAACTTCTTGCTGAACTGATGGGGAAATGCTGGTAAAGCCTCTTAGAACTAGAAGTTGTATTTTTATCACCACATCAGTCAGCCTTGGCCTAACCCTTTCTCTAGGGAATGATGAAAAATTACTTGCAGGGGAAAGCCTACGGGCAGTCTGTGTCACTGAAGTCAGAATGAGGTCAGCTTTTGCTCAGAGTGATCTCTTTCTGAAGGGGCTCCACATAAGGAGTGGCAGCTCCTGCCTGCGCAGCAGTTGGTATTAGTGCCAGCCCCACATACAGCTTTGCTTTGCTGTTTGCTGTCCCTTTGGCCACAGAACTTTTGCAGGGAAGAAGGCAACAGGCGTTGTCTTGTTTTACTGTACACAAATATCATATGGATTGAAATTCTGCATGCTGAAGGGGTGTGTGGCTGTGTGTAGAGGGAAAAGGACAAGGGACGGTTCATCTATGGGTATATTTGTACAGCAGTAGTGCGGTGCAGAGGTAGCTAGGCTATCCCAGGCACTGGAAGATGCTTAGCCATCTTTAGTGTTCAGAATTAGCTTGAATATCAAGACAACTGCACTGTGCTGTGTGGATATGCTCAGCATGACAGTCTTCTCAGAAACCGGTAAACTCTTCAGGTAATTTGGGCCAGAATTTGTATCTAGTTTAGTATGAAAACACTGACAGTTTATAATTCATGCAATCTGTTCCTTGTCCTAAGCCTTTCTAACTAGTCCTGCTAAATTGGTGACGAGGTAAGAAGTACAACTCGGGGACTGACAGGGCTTGTAGCCTTGCCCCTCAAGTGAATTGGATGTGCTTTAAGCATTCAGTGGGTTTTGAATCCTAGCATCGACTGCTTTGTGTTCTCTCAGAATTCAGAGATCAATGTGAGGTTCTTTGCCCCTAATCCAGCCCCTGTTCATCATTATCACCTCCTCAAAGTGGCCAGTACTTTGTTATCAGGAGAGGCAAAATCTTACAAGGTGGCCATAATCTCCTCTGAGAGTCAGACAGATATTCTCCTGTGGGTAAGAAAGTGACAGTGACCGAAAGCTCTAGGGGGAAGCAGGCTAGAACAAAGCTGTCCATTGCATCCTTTCATCAAATTGTTAATCTTTCTTTCAAAGACATCACATTTGTTTGGTGACAAAAGCCCCAAAGAAGCTGAATTGAGCCTGAAATCCTGTAGCAAGATTTAGAGGAAGCGTCTTTCATTCAGAGCAGGGAGGGGCGAGAGACTCCTTCTTTTTCGTCCTACCAACCAATGGGCTCACAGAAGCCCACGAAGGTGACGGATTAATGCAGGGGCTCCCCAGGTAGATGCTACGTGACTCCTGGCACGCTCCAAAAACGTTTCCACAGCGACCAGCTGAACAAGAAATATCGAGTGTGACAAGATCCAGTGTAAACTTGTGCTTTGGAAGGAGGGTGCTTTGCCACTCTGAGAGATTTCTAAATCTACTGTGGAAGACCCAAGATACAATGATCTGTATTGTAGTTGTCAGAATCCAAATAGCAGGGATTTAATCAGTTTTTCCTACTTCTTATAAGTTTTGATTGCATATTGTCTTGCTGTTTCCTCTAGTGCACAGCCTCATTCCAAATCTTTGTTCTGGATGCTTTCTGTGCAAATTCTGCATCTTTTTCGTAACAACAACAACAAAGTAAAAATGATTCTAGTTCTATTCTTATTATCAGGTGGATTTAGGACTAAAGGACAAACTAACTGGGCTACGACAGAGGCTGTAATTTGATGTGTTATTACTTCTGTGCTAGCTTTTTCAGTCCTTCCCATCCTCTGCTGCTCATTTATGTCTGTGTATTGTCCCTTCTTTTGTGTTGGCATTGTTGGCTGTGCAGCCAGATTCCAGCTGGAAAAATAACTTTATTTTTGGCTAGACTATTTTTCAGCCAGATTGTTTCCCTGACCTGGTTCACTGAGCAGTAAATAAATACTTTTGTGGTCTTTATGATGGAAGAGTGATGAGGGGGGAATAAGGGTTTGAGGGCAGAGGCTGCTTCAACTGGATTAAGCAACACTGTTGTCAGATGTCTAAGTATGGCCTCAATTTCACCCAGTACTCAGAGGCACCTGAATACTGTGCATCTGGGACAACCCTGCAATCCCCGAGTCTTCCTTGTCAGCAGGAAGCAGGTACTGTGTGTGTAAATGGAAGGCCCAGGCCTACCTTAATCATTTGTGCTGCAGAGGCGTCCCCAGTGGGAGAGGATAATGGAGAGAAAAAGCCTCTGAAGTAAGATCATTTTACTTTGAGGTTTGGACATGGTTGTGTTTGTGTGTCAAAGACGTGGCAGGCATTAGGACCATGCGAGAGCTGCTTGGCAGCATCTGACTGTTTGTAAGCTGTGCTTTCCTGGCTCTGGAGGCTTTTTAAAATAGTACTGAACCTGCAACCAGCCTGTGTTTTTATTTAATTATTATTAAATAGTTATATGGGGAATTGGAAATATTGACAGCAGTGTTAACATATGGGCTGCAGGTGGTCAAGCAAATGGAAGAGATTTAGTTTGCAGCCAGTAAGTGGCATGAAGGAGTTTGAGCCCCACAGAAGTGTTTGGATGTGTCCTTATGGCTGGTAGGCTGTGCGTGAAATGTCCGTGTGGTGAAACTTGTTGAGAGCCAGAGCACTGTGACCTTTCCTTGCAGCTGCTGTGCTTTGGAGTTTGTCTTTGTTCCCTACAAACAGCAAATTAGAAGTAGGAAGCTCTTCCCAGTGTAGGATTTTCTGTTGGAGGGAAATGGAAGCTAAATCCCATGGGTGTAGTGTAGCTTTGTCAGAGCTAAGTGCTTGGGGTCATGCAGCCAAGCAGCGGCTGCTTTTGCAAAGGGAAACGGTTATGTTGCCCCTCTCTGGGTGTTGATATTTGGCCTATAACTCCATACTTCACTCTTACTCAGGACTGACTGGAGCAAGATAGGTTATAACTTGCTCGTGCGGCAGCATATTGTGTTAATGGTAAGTGCAACCATGCTGTAGCTGCTTTTCCCTCGAGACATTTCCTCCTTTGAAGAGGAATTGATAATGTCACTTTTATGACCCTCTGTGAGCTTTTGCGACGTGGAGCCTCTCTATCAGGCTGTCTAGCTCTTAAAGCTGTTTCTTCTCAAGCTTGCACTGAAATGAGGCATTGCTGAATCACCTCCAAAGCAGCAATGTTATGAGAGGTCATACTGAAAGTGGACCAGTTATGGCAGGAAAGTTCTTCTGCAAACAGCCCTCTTAAAAGGCTTTTGTTTAAAAGCTAATGTCTTATGCACCCTATTGCCTCTGTGAATTACAAGATTCAGCCTGTAGCTGAGACAGACATGGGGGATGAGACAGGGATTTCTATTGGCGACTGGAAAGGAAGAAGAAGCTGAGGAGGTTGACTTTTGAAATTCAGTCCTGGTGTCCTGGCAGCTGTTGAAGGGCCATAAAAAAGGCAGTGGTTTAACACTGGGTGAGCATCAGGATCTTCAAAGCACTTTCTTGTTTGGGAAAGATGTAAGGAACTCCTCAGAATTCCTGCCTGTGTTTGGAGGGGTGGAGGCTGCAGCCTGATCCAAAGAGGGAATAGGAAGCTCCAGATCTTCATCCAGCGGATATTTTTCCCATGCTCTTTCCTCCCACACAGCAGCTCCCTCCCTTCCCTTCTGGAGCCGCAACAGGCAATAGTTTCAGCACAGACAGTGCTTGGCTTCCTTAGGTTTGCTGGGTGCAGCTTAAGAATTAACTTGCTCTTAAAAAAAAAAAAAAGTATTTTCAAGAATGGAAACCTCACCAGAGCAGTGTTGCTGTTAGAAATCTCTAGCGTGAGAGCAATGACCTCCGGTTCCCTGCATCTCAGTGAACTTTGCATGATGAGTGAAGTTAACTCTGCTGCCTGATTTAGGGACAATACAGGCTACAGCTCACACGTAGATGCAAGTTAAAATCAGTATTTAACTCTGGGAAAGCCAGATTTACTTGCTGTCTCCAAGTCCTAGTTGTATTCCCTCGAATGCAAAAAATATTAATTTAAAAATTCTTTTCCTGACAACTTTTATCTAGGAGCCTTGGGGCACCTTACAGGCTGATGCTCTGAGCTTCCCAGCCTCCCAGTAAGAGACATGTCTGACACAAGGGCAATGATGAGCACAGGGACTGCCATGGGATATTCTGAGCCAATGTTAGAAAGGATTTGAACCCAGCACCCTGCTTCTGCATTTTTATAGTAATACAGACCTACAGCTACCAATGCAATGATTTTACTCCAAAAGCCATTTGTAATAGCAGGGAAATGTACAAAAAAAAAAAAAAGGGAAGAAAAAAGCATAAAAGCATTCAATTTTCATAATTCTCCCCATCCCTTTTTATATTGTATTATTATTTCTCAGGCTTTCTTCTGAAGGAGGAAAGAAGGCTTATTCATTTTAAGCTATTATTTCTTACTGTTCATTAGCTACTGATTAAAGTACTTTTACAGTGATTTATGACATCATTATTTCAAACTCCTACAAGAAAGGTGGGCCTGAAAAAGCATCTTGTTTGAAGATTGTGAGATTTGAGCTGTGATGGAAGAGAAGATAATTGTCTTGCATCTTTCAAGGAGAACAACTTTCTCCATGTCTCGTGAGTTCAAATATTAATTTTGTTTTCTGGACCATTTCCTCTAATGCTGCTAATGTGGTGAGGTATGGAAAAAAATAAGTACTGAGATAATGGGCTCTAACTTCTTCCTTTAAAGAAAAGGACCAAAATAAGCACAGAGGCTCCAGAACTTTAATGTGATGCCTTTTTAGAAGGCAGACACCAGCACTGTGTATCAAATGCAGTTTCTGAATAGGTTTTGTGTATTTCAAAAGTCCAGTCTGGAAAAGTATACTGAAAAAATCAGCTTTGATAGGTGGGTTAGAAAAATGTCCCCAGTGATCTGGTTAGTAAAAGGTGGAAGGTAGCGCTGCTGCTTGGCTCTGTGGAATAAAGAGCCACTCCATGACTAATCATTATTCTGGCTGAAAACAGGATCTGAGTGAAAATGACATTACAGTTTCAGACAGTTTCGTATACTTTCTTCCTGTCCTCAACCTATGTTGTGTTGGTCCAGTTGAGATAACCCTTAAGTAACCTGCTTGTTTCGTTCAGGTCCTCATTTCACAGGAAGTCTTTTGCAGCATCAGCAAAACTTTATTGTCCATATTTGTATAGAACTAGATGCAGAATCAAGGATCAGAGAAGAGCTGGAAAGTATAACAACTTAATATTCCCCTAAGGTCTCACATTTATGAAATGACAAATTTGAGCCCTTTGAGAGTTTGCAGCTTGGACAGATGGTAGGGAAATGAAGCATCTGCACATCATAGCCTTCAGAGATCTAGCATAAAAGTGAATGGAGCTGTCTTCAATTACATCTGTCCATTTCTGCCAGGTGTGAAGGTGCATGGGAAGTTCCTTTGATCAGCAGAGTTAACTGCTGCTGAATACTCTGCAGAGATTGATAAGCTTGTGTGACAGTGGGTAAATGTTCTGAGGAGATCATGGATCCATGTACCGTATTGCCCCAGAGCATAGATATGGGGATTTAATCAAGTTGAACTTGATTTACTCTACTTTCTTTGCGAATTTGTCCAACAAAAAGAAGTCTGAATCCAGATACGGTTCCTGAGAGCATTAATATCTCTGTTTTCCCTCTCGCCTTTCCCACTTGCCACGCTCCAGGCATTTCTTTTTGTTCTTTGTAAAGTTTGTGGCAGAGGGTTCATCTATGTACATGAACATATATATACAAGCTATCACATGTACCCAGGCTGTTGGATGCTTCCAGTATGTTGGGAGGCATTAGCAAACTAGATAATCCCTAAAGGCTTTCTCCACCCAGCAAGGCAAGGCACAGTCCTATTCTTGACAGACTTGCTTTTCAGAGGACTGGTCCTAAACTGAAGACAATGAAAGTTCCTCATTCCATTATCTTTTTGGCAGAGAAACTCTTCCAAAAGTTTACAGCTCCCTGTGCAAACCAATGTGTAAAGCTGTAGCAAGAACCACCAGTATTCGGATGAAGGGCTTGCAGACCATTTCTGCAAGTTCAAGCTGCAAGAACCCTGCACTGAAAGCAAAGTCTGGTCAGCGTTCAAAGGAGAAATGGAAAAAGTTATTTGTCACAATTACAATCACATCTATTTACTTGCCACTTGTTGCTCAGCACCCTTATGCATAGTCTAGCTACTGCCATTAGCAAATGCTGAAATTTTGTAGAGGCAAAGTTCAAGAAACTGTTTGAAAGCTTGTCCTTTGACAGCAGATGGCATCAGCCACTGGATGATCTGCCTTGTAGGGAAGTGTTCTTCATCTGGGTTTCCATGCTATCCAGGCAGTGAAGTTATCTTAAGAACATGCAGATTTTTGTCAGAGGCCTAGTCAGTCAGAATTTGTAATCCCAGTGGCTGAACCATAATATGTGTTTTTACTCCAGGTATGACTAAGATCCAGTCCAGTTTGTGTCCGCATAAGCGGCATGGGAGACTGGGGTTGCCTTGTATGTGAAACCACTGCTTGTGGAGACAGTAGCTCATGTTTTAGCTAGGACCTGTGCAAAGAACATCACAGTGCAAGGAAGGCGAAAAGATGGCACACACCTGTATTGATCCTTCCTTATATTAAGTAGTGCTTTGTTTTACTGCGATTCCAGCTTTTTGTCTTTAGTGGAAACATGGAGCTGAGTCAGAAGTAAGCTCTCCAGTGCACAAATCCCCCGAGTCTTTAAAGACTGTGAATGTCTCCTTTGTACTTCTATCCTGCAGCCAGAGTCCATTTGTCAGAAAGTTCAGTGGCTTGTCACAGAAGGTAGGCTTTCCTGCTGTTCGTTTAGTTCCATGTTTGCACCCATTAACTGAAGAGGGTACTTTGAAAGGTAACAGAGCAGAGATGATACAGAACTTACGTTGTGTGTATTATGGTATAACAAACCTGTGGAACTTGCTACTTACTGAAGGAGACAGTGGAAACAGTGGTATCCAAGAAACTTTTGAAAAATACAGAAATACACAGAGAAGAGATTGGTAACAGGTGAGCAGCACAACTCGTGACACGTGGTTTTACAGGGCTTTGAACTGTGTTGTTCCTTTCTGATTCTGCAGCCACTATATATATTCATTTCCCCTCAACTTCCCTCCTTCCTCAAGCCCTCAACTACGGTACTTTGCCATGAACTGCATGAGAGACTATGTATGCTGTGAGTGAGCGTGCAAGAGCCCAAAGCTACATGAACACTCATTCCCCAGCTAGCTGCTGCCTCTTGGCAAGCCAAACAGCCTGTGCTTCCTTGCAGCTGCCGGCAGACCAAATGAATAGCTTCAGGAGCTGCAGTCAACCCTTGCGCCATGTCCTGTGGAGACCTGTTGTAGGAACTTGTGGTGTTAAAGCCCTTCAGCCCTTTGTCAGATGTGACTAAAACTGGCCAAGAGTAAGAAGTTAGTGGGAGGGAGAGGACTGGCAGCTGACAGCAATCACAGAAGCCCTTCCCCAGGCTAACCATGACATGAGTAAGAATGAGTCATAGCATAAATTGATGGGCCTAAAATTATCTACAAGGATGAATACTGTCTAACTGGCCCAACACATTATGGGCTTTCTGCTTACTCTGGAATTGGCAGATTTTGGCTTTGGGTGCAGATAGGCTGACTGCTTGACTCCAGGCCAGTAGTAGCCCGACAGCTCAAACTGCATTTTTTTTTTATTTGGGTCTGCTGCTTTTTCTTTTAAATGGAGGTTCAGTAGGAACCTTCTTCCCTACATTGTAGCCTCTAGGCATTACTGATATGGTGCTGAAGCCGGTATTTTCTTCTCCTGGCAGCTCCTTGCCCTCCAGCATTGAATCCAAGCTGATGCTCCAGCCCCCTCCCCTCCGGCATTGCTCCCAGGCTGTTGTGTCAGATGCAAAACAAATACTCAGTGGCTCAGAGCTCCTTGCATCTAGGAGAAATTGCATTTTCACACTGGCTCTGAACCTCCTCTGCAGAGCCAAAGCAAAATTAATGCGGAAACTAATCCCTTTGCCCCTACCATGCACATGCTCTTCAATGGTAGAGCCAAGAAAGACTAAAGAGAACCTTTTCTGTAAATTTTTCTGAGACAGGAAATACCCTACTTTTCACTTTCTCTTCTTCCTCCTTCCCCGTTGCTGCATCAGGGAAACCAGTCTTCCCTGGAGCAGGAAAGTGCCGCCTTCTTCTTCCCACTACTACTGCTACAAGTTTACTTTAAGAAGAAATTTCATACCTATGCAGGATTGCTATAGCTAGTGTTGGGTCTCTATAGCTGTTAGTTAGACTAAGTAGGTGACAGAGCTTGTTAGAGTAACTGCTGCCCACTCAGAAGCAGCCAAGAATAGCTGTAGCCTCTCCTACAAGTGTAAAAGTCTGGACCTCCAGGGGTCCCTTCCTGTGATGCGTATGATAGTACCATCACAGCCATGGGAATATGCTACTGCATGAACTTAGACACAGACATCTGGAAATGAGGGCAGCCTGTAATGCCGAATTGACAAAAAAAAAAAAGGGGCATCCAGGTTTCTGGTCTCTCCGAGTTCCCTCTTTTCAGGTGTCACAAATGCCAGTGCAGCCTTGTGCGCTGTTAACTGCTCAGGCAGAACCCACTGCAGTCTTTCTCTCAGCTTAAGGACAGCTTGCTCCAGGAACGCCGCCTCTTTCTCCTTTCCAGTGACTCATTAGTGCATGTTCTCGCACAGGCTCCTGGATTGTCCAGCCAGAGAAGGGAGGCACTGTGGTGGTGCTGCGGAGCCTGCTGTGGCTAGGACTGACATTCTACCATGTCCCAATGACCAAGCAATATGGCTACGTCTACTTTGGCACTGGCGAGAAGAACTTTGATCTGCCCTTCATGCTGTGATTACCCTGTCTGGGATGAGGACTTGAGAACATTTAGATTTTATACTTAGAAGATTTTTGCTTACTGCTTGTTCTAATAAACATGTGAAACCTCTGCACTTTGAGCAGGATTCTTTTGTGTCTGGACTCTGGCCCCGATTCTCTTCCTAAGACTTCACTGTGTGCAGTCCTCCCTCAACTCCAAATTGAATTCCCAGTAATGTGTCACTTTAGATCCTTTACATAGTAACAAATGGCATTTTCTTCCATGATGGGCGAAGCCCTAGGTGAGAAATCAAACCTAGGCCATCTGTCTGATTACAAAGACACCATGCTTACACAAAAACTGATTTGGAGACAACGTGAATGAATTCACCTATGAATGACAAACAAAAATAGAGTTGGAGTCAGAGTAGAAAGCTGATGCATGCTGCCTGAACTCTAGAAAGGCATATTGAAGAGAGGAGAATATTTTGTTTTTCAGATGTTAGGTTTCACCAGAATTAGAGGGGTCTTTCCAGCTCATGGCACTAAACTGTAAAAAAAAAAAAATTAACCATGGGCATCACCTCGTTTTTTGCAAAATGTGCTCCTTCAGGTTCATCTCAAGGCAGTGGTTTAATCTAGTGACTTTTCCATTAGTAAAGCTCACTGAGCAGAGCTGCCTGGGCTAGAAGACATAGTAACTTCTGTACATAGAAGAAAGAAAAATCTTTTCCTTTCTGAAGGGCTGTAGGTTTCAAAGCTTCGTAAAATAGAGGTGGTCAGCCAGAGACTTTATCTCAGTATAGTTAATGAAGTCTTGGCTTTGTCTCCCAAAGCAAAAAGATCTTGGCCAGCTCAAGGGGCTGAATGCAGGGCTTCCATTTCACAAAGTAAGGCCAAAAAGAACCATTATAATATAATTTGATTTCCTGGGTAATACTGGTTTATCCTTACCCTTTGTTCCTGTCCATGCTGATAGGTATTAGCAGATGATTCTGATGAAAGCAGTACAAGGTTAAGTGGCATAGTAGTACATAAAAAAACTATGTTGATTTGTAGCCCCGAGATAAATAGCAAATAAATGGAGCCAATGCAATAATGACGCTGATAAATTTAATGTGCCTTTCATACCAGGCCCATAAGTAGCACTTCTCAAGTAGCAGTGGTCAGCAGGTGGAAGGAGAGAGTGTACAGGGAGAGAAATGGTGCCACCTTTTAGTTATAGAATGGAAAAATATGCACATCTATCAGCCCCAAACTATCTCAGGAAGCAGCCATATCACTGACATGGAAGACTTATGGCAAATGTATTTGCAAAGGGAAAAAACCAGGCCAAGTCATCAAGAATGTCAACATTCTGTATTTGCTAGATCCAGGAGTGAAGCACAAGCCAGGAATCCTTAAGGGGGCGTGTAGGACACACACATGCCTGTCTGTCACTGCCATAGGTGTTCTGCTGCAAATTATGGATAGTACAGATTATAAAAAAAATAATTTCAGTAGTCATTAACAATTCTGTTATTGCCAAGGAAACAGAGTGCTGCAGGAGACTTTTTCTTCCATCAACGTCACAGGTACAAAAGCTCAAATGAGGCAAATCTGAGTTGAAAGACACGTTAATGGGGAATCACCATTCACTGCTGGAAAAAGAAGGAAACATCCTTTTCCAAACAAACACAGTTGTGGACCATAATGAAACAAAAGCCTTCATATCCTTTCTGGCTTTGAGGTAAAAGTCTTTGCCCCCTGCTTTCTCCAAATCATTCTGCACATTGAACTTTGCTTTGCTGAATCTTGTATTCTCCTAGAGGAGGAGATCACAGCTCATTCACTGGAGGCAATATAGAGTACTAATGACAGTTTTGGAATAAGAAAATTTGAGATACTGACAAACTTGCAAAAAAAGTGTAAGAGTGGAAACCACCTGTGCTTACTGACTACGCCAGTCCCGGTCCCTAGTGGTTTAGACAGAGAGGCTTGTGTGTATACTTGACATTATCCTTCAGCAAAGGGTGTCCGACGGGCATGGTTTTTTTGCACCATTTAGGGCCCCTCTTCCAGATGGGCTTTGCCGATCTGACGGACCAGCGGGTCAGATACCTGTCAAAACAACACAAACACATTTCAGTCTGAGACTGATCACTGAGAAAAGGTTCTGACTGAAGCAGGAGCAGGCACTGTAGCCTTTACCTCCCCACATGCCTCTTTATAAAAGGAATAACTGTGAATAGAGCTCCCTCAATTCAGAAGGGACCACTGAAAGGAATTTTTGTTTGTTTTGGAGCTTCTAAGCCGCACCTCTGTACTGAACCCACTGGCACCTGCTTGACTTCCAGTCTCACAAAACAAATCAGGTGTAGTCTCCAGGCTGCTGGCAAGTTGTCCACCCGTAGCTAAACTGGAGTGCCAAATCACTTCATTGCAGCTAAGTCCAAGATGATGCATCCAGCCTCTATGGGAGCTGTTATTTCAACAGCTGGCCTCAATAATGCAAACTAATTACAAAGACTAAACTGTGTGAGAAATAAAGTCTCTAAAAAGGGAGTCGTCTACTTTTGGTGCCTAATCGATTCTGCATGGGATGGATTTCTGGCCTAGTCTTGTATTTTCACCCGTCCAAATTTCCTTTAGTGTTCTCTGTACAATACTACTGCAGCTTGCTGGTGCAGGATGTCAGAACCTGCAGTGTAAGAGGTACTAGAACGGAATTATCATCACAACTACAAATCTCTGTGAAGAGCAACGTCTGGCAAATACCCTTTGCTTTTTACCATTTGAAGTTTTAGACTTGGCTTTGCAAACAAGCAGGGGATTTCAGATCCAGAATCAGTTACTGGAAATCTTACCCTGTGGCTGGGTGGCCTGGAGTTTTGTTAGGCTTTAAATCTTTTGCTACCAGTAGAGAGGGGAATAGAGGTCCTTAGAGAAAGAGGAGTCTTTTCAGACAATAAAGATCCAAAGTAAAACCCTAGCATAATCTGCACAAACAATGCTCCAACAAATTAGAATTTGGAACAGACTGGTAAACTTTGTCCAGCGATGTTTGCATGCCTCTGTTGAGTAATCCCATGGTCTTAATGTAATCTCAATCAGTCATCCTCTCCCCAAACAGCTTTGTTACCTTTTATTTGCATAGTGCAAATTTGAGATATTAAGAACTTTGGATGGAGACCATGTAATGCATTTGTTTGAAGGCATCTGGCACATTCCTGAGAACTAGAAAGAAAGCTTGCTATGCCAAGCAGCTACAGACTATATAATAGCAGCCCATTTTCCTAGCACTTTTCTTCCTCAGCAATCCTGAACAGCACGAACTGAAAAATGAATCACATTTGGAAGTTCCTGCCACTGAAATGAAGCCACTTCCAAAACGCTTTCCTTTTGCTTTGAGGAGTTTATGATAGTTAAAACACCTAGAAGCAACAGCTGGAGGGATCTGGGAGACAGTGTAGAGCAAGATCCAGCCACTTGTTCTCCTATGTGTGCATTAAATTGGTCCCTTTTGACCTTTAATGTTATGCTAGTGCATTAGTGGAATCCCTTACATAACATCAGGACAGGAAGTATGAGAGACTCTCCTGTCTCTAATTTCACGTGCAAGGGGAGTTCAGAGAGACCAAACGCAGGTCCCCAGTTTGGAATCTGACAAAAAGAACCATGGCAAGGCAGCTCCTTTGAGAGAAGCTGTCGGGGTACTAGATGGGTACATGGGGCTAGGTTCTTCTTTTCATATTCCCCCTGCTGCAGGGGGAGGTCTGTAGTGCAAGTTTTGGTATCACAAGGCTGCACTTACAGTGAAGGAGGAGAAAAATCCCAAATTGTTTTAATGCATCAGTGTGCCAAGTGCAGTTCTGGTCACGTGTCCACATGCTTACGGGAAAGTGCTCCCGTGATAATAAATGATCTCACTGGGAGAGAAGTGAATGCATGAATGTGAGATACACATCAATGCTGTGCGCAGGTTTAGACAGACAGTGGCTTTTTAAGACATCCCTCTGTTTCGGGGGGGGGGGGGGGGCTGGAGGTGCACACCCCAATTCTGCATAGGAAGGAGGATTTAGTAATGGCCTGATTTTAAAGCTTTTGTTATTTCTCTTTTGAGCAGGTCTAATCCAGCCCTCTGGTCCAGGCTTTTGGCTTCCTTTGGGGACTGCAGGCTGGGGCTTTTCATTGTTAGCTGAAACAGACATTTGGACGCTTTCCCTTCCTGGAGCACATTTGCTTTTAGCGCTTTTAATACTTCCTTTGTCCCAAACTCAAACTTGTCCTATTTTGTTTGCTGCCTTTTTTTTTTTTTACCTTGATTCAGCAGTGGCAAAAGCCTGATGCCTGGGAGCAGTCAGTCTAAAGTTCCTTTTCCTCTTTGACTAACCCCAGTTCCTACTGTTTCACAGATGATTTTTTTTCTGAGAGTAAAAACAATCCACAAAAATCACATGAGAGCTTCAAAGCCCAGCACACAGGACTTTTCTCCAAACTCTGCTGTCCATGTAAGGTAGCGTACCCCCTTTTCTAGCCAAGTCACCTGACTTCCCATTGTATCCAACCACATGGCTTGTCTTGGGGAGTTTTTATAATAACCTGCAAACGCACACTGGCAGATGGTCTGAATTTTCTCAACCAGCTGAGGGTTGTCAGGACAGAACCTCCATGTGGATGCCAAATGCAGCTGGTCCGCAGTCTCCTAACCTGTTATCTCAGTGTGCAGAGCTCTCACTCTGGACAAAAGGGGCCAGAACTGCCAATTTTGGGACTGGCAACTCACCTCGGGGCTCTGCTTGCCCCCTTGAGTATGGTAGGATCCTGGGCAACAACCAGAATCCCTGGACTTCAGCTGCACAAATGAGTAGTTTGGATAACGTGTAATGGAAATCCTGGTGGGATTTTCCTGATGGGAGAAGGCAAGATAGAAACAGGATGGAAACAACTGTGGTTATTCACCTGCAGTCACTGCAAACTCCTAAAATCTCTGTGGCACGTGGAAGTCAGTTTCCATGGATTTTATTCAGTGGGCAGGAGGGCCCCAAAGCCCTCCCACGCAGAGGCTGCCACTTAACACCTAGGAGTAGGCACGGGGCTTCCATGTGCTGGGTAAGGGAAATGACATACCCATGGGGCAACTGCAGTCCTGCATGCAGCCCAAGCAAGGGCCATGTCGGTGCATTTCAAGGCTGAACTTCTGAACCCTTACTGAACTTTTTCAATCTGGCTTTTGTTTGGATTAAGAGCAGAAGGCAGAGGGCTACAGACTGCAGGAAGCACTCGATCAAAGTGCTGGCAAAATTGCCTCCTCCCTGCCACATCTCTTCCCATGACACCTCTTGGCTTTGCTCACCTGCAGCCGCCCTGGCTCTTTGCTTTTGAATCCACATGCTATGCACAGCAGAGTTTCCATACAGATGAGAGAAACCACATGCTGCTGGAGTGAAACGCTGATAGCAGTGAAACTAGATTCTGCTCCTGGGGATGAGAGGTGTCCACAGAGCCTAAGAACTTTGTAATTCATGAGGAGTTCATATGGAACCTGCCTCTTTCCTAACACATAGCAACTTCTTCAGTTCAGGTGATGGGGGAGGGATTGACTTGGATATTACCTGTGCCAAGTTCCAGTAGGAAGCTGAAAATGGAGTGGCAGCTGAGCACTCAAAATCAAGTACTCCATAATCTACAGCACCTCTTGCTGACAGAGCCCAGACTCAGGGAACTTATGACATCCCGTAGTCCTTTTGGAAACGGAACAACTTCACAGTGTTGTGCTTTAACCAATACTTTAGACCTGCCAGAAGAAAATGAGTGCTATATTGACATTAAGAGAGCATCTAGATGCTGGCTTGAACTGAGTGACTGTTCTGGATAGAGTGTTAGTCCACACTATCCATGCAACAACCTCCATGCTGGAAAGAAAACTGCTGAGCTATTCAGGTTTCCATTCCTGAAAGCAAGGATAGAAGTTTGACCTGCAGCTGTGCTTGACTGTTTCCCAAATGGTTCTGGTGTGTGGTGGCTTGCACACATATGACTCTGGAACATCAGACCAGTCTGTCACTCTGCACAGTGCTGGTGAAATCCCTGAGAACTTCCTCAGCCTCATGGGTTAGTGAAAATATTTTGTTGCTGCAGCACTTAACTGGAACATGCCAGGCTGGAGCACAAACGGATGCAAAAATAACAGCAGGAAGTTATGAAAGGGAGAATTCAGGCTGAGGATGAGGGAACAATCCTTGGCTGCAAGACAAGTTTGCTTGTGCAATCATCCCTTGGAAACACTGAAAGACCCAGACTGGGCCAAACATGAGAAGATGAATTGTAGGGAGTAATTCTGCATTGATGGGGGTAAACTTCATTGGTTTTCCATGTCCAAGTTCTGCAGACAAAGGATATGGAAGAGGAGGACAGTAGACTCAAGAGTTTATGGATGATGTGGGTACTCCCATGGCCATATTTCTTCAAAAGCACCCATAGCCAGTAAAGCAGTTAAGTGGTAACATTCATGAGCTATCGCTGTCAAAACCAAATCAGGCAGAAAGCAAAAAGGCAAAGAACTAAAGTCCAGGAAATGAGAAATATAATGGTAAGTCTCACCCGGATAGTGTCCCAATTGCAGGGAGTAGAAGAGATGGCTATGGAGCACTCCCCAGTTGAATTCTGACTACAGGGTGTTCTTGTATGTCTCCTGCCAGCCCCAGGACCACACAGGTTGCCTAAAACTGGCATTTCACTTTCATGTTATACCTTCTCCTGCAGCTCCCAATCTCCTCCTCTACGTTATATTACATCCTGGATGGGAGATCCCATACTGTGCTAGACAGCTGGATGACCAAGAACAAAGCGGGATCTGCAGGCCACTACTTCCCAAAGCATTCTGCTCTTCCTCTTGCATTCCAGCAGTAGAAACAGGATCAAGAGATGGGGTGGGTAGGGGGAGGCCAGCTGCCAAGTGACCAAGTGCAAAACAGGGAAATTCTTACCTCTTCGCAGAGAAATCTGGGGCACGTAGGAGGGAATGTCCACAGTTCGTACAATGGAGACAATAAGACCACTTCAGAAAATAGAGCAGGGATTCTGCTTTTTGGAAAACATCATTGAGTAAGCACCAGAAGAGCACCTTCTGGAGGGGCAGAGCAGACAGAGGGGTTCTGGATGATAAATCCACACTTCACATCACTAGATCAACAGCAGGGTAGCACCCCTGACCCTTGTTAAAACCAGACAGTTTGCTGATAGTTCCATACGGTGGCGTGTTGCATTTTAATCTCAGTTAGGTGATAGCCAATGCATACCAGAGACTTTGTATTTGAAGCAGGCTCACTTTAAACTGGGTGACCGTGACATGGGCCAAACATTCTGGCCAAGATAGCCACATGTCCAGCCAAGGAAAAGCTGAGGAGCAGCTTTGCTGGTGCTCTCAAAAGTATACGTTAACACAGCTCCTCAGCCCTTCTCTATGTACTTCCTTAGCACCTTTGCCCAGGACCCACACAGCTCCTCCTATGCAGTTGGCTTGTACATTATCTCAGGGGCAAAGAACAGAGACAAAGCAGTTTTTCATCACGCTGGTTTGTCCCTCTTTTGCCAGCAGATGAAGCTGCTCTCAAAAATACTGACACAGCCTTGGAAGAAGCCTGGCCAAAGGGACCATCAACCAAAACTTTACCAGACTGGAGAGAAATGAAAGGGATTTCTCATCCAAATGAAGTAATCTGCCAGACTTCTGCCAGGCAGGGGTTGCTCTGAGGCTTCAGAACATCCACAGAGTCTACATGCAGTAAGTGAACTCAGGTCTGTATTACAGTAGAGGTGCTGGGCTTTGATTCCAAGTTACAATCCCCACCGTGAATCTCCTTCAATCTCAGGTGGTATGAGTGGAATCAGTCCCTAGGGTTAGTTTAGGCTTTCATCTTGGTCCTGTCACTCTAGGAGCTGGTGGTGTAGTCTAATGTCAAGAGCTCTACCATCAGCAAAACATTCTTCAGCTCAGTGTAAGATTTTTTGGTCCCCAGATAGTAAGAATTCTCATAGAAGTATGTGGAGTAACGTGTGGAGTAGACAGTGACTTCTGAGAAGTCCCTCCTTTAAAAAAAGTGAAAGATTTCTCAATTCAGAGTGAAGTTAGACAACAGATTGCTTACGGGGGGGCAATGTGAGGAATTTCAGGGCAGAAGGGGTAAACACACAACAGTACAGATAAGACCCTGAGAGAAACGCTGTCCTTCAGGCAAAGCTTATTGTCAGTCTTGAGACAGACTATATGCCTCTACAGTGCTCTGTCTATTCTTTTCACCTTGTACCTTCCTATTTTAGAACAGTATAGCAGGAACTGTGTCTTCTGCATGCAGAGCTTTCTTCCATGTGCAATGCAAGCTCCTGATGGCAAGAGAGTAAGTGCAGACAGTAAGGGGGAGAGACAGCAGGAATGGAAGATGTGTCTGGGAATGGACTAAATTCTTAGCATACTGGATAGTACTAGCCACCTGTGAATTATGAGTTTGCAGCCCTGACAGAAGTTTGTCTCCATCTCTGTTCCCTGGCTTGTTTCCGCATGACTACTTTCTTTTGACTAAGGAGGACCAGACTCCTGCAAAGCCAAGAAGGTGTCGCCTCTTTCACCCTTGCAAGCATCAGTGCACAGCAATGGGAAAGCTGCTGCACCAGGATCCCTGGTTCCTTCACAGATCATGTTGAAGATCTCTCAAGCAGCTGGTGGCAATTCAATAGCTCCAGCACCTAAAACATGGGCACTTCAGTCTGCTCCTGAACTGGGGCTGTTTTTGGAGGGGACAGGGTGCAGAAAAGCATATTTCAACACCACACTCAGAGTAGACCCACTGGTGGAGCACAGAAAAAGCTGTCACTGCAGGCAGAGCTGGAGGGCACAAGGGCTGGTTAAACTGATATTAAGGAACGTACATTACCTGTGTTCCTGTCTTGGAAAAGCTTTAACAAGGGGCCCAAGTGTATTATGGGGCACCTCAGTTTCTCCCCATGGCATTCCAGAGCTACGGCAGCAGTGCAAAAAAGCACTGTTACCTCTCATTTAAGCAGAGAGGTGAAGATGACTACAACAGCCAATACAGTGATCTCAAGAAGAGCTGGAGCTCAAGGATTTGGAAAATACATCACTTAACTGTGCAATGTACGGCTTGCTATAATAGGCTCTCTGTAGATCCTGTTGATCCCTTCTTGAACTGGCACTTAAAAACCAAGATGACACAAACGCAGTGAAGGAACAAAACAAGTTAGGTGTGCAGCCCTGATATTACCCCAGACAGGATTAGAGGGCGACCTGGTCACGTTCTCATGGCATTGAACAAGACAGCTTGTTCCACTCAAAAGTCCCAGACCAATTCTGCCCCTGTCCTCCCTTGCCAGCTCACTCGCATTTGGCAGCGCCACAGGTTGAGTGCTTCCCAAATTACTACAGAATTACAGAAAGCTTTAGAAACAAGTACAGAGGCAAAGACAAGGTAAGCTTGGACAAGTCATTTATGTGAGAAACTTTTGATAAGAGCTTTGGCTTCATTCCCAAAATAAGTACTGGTTGAATGTCTTTAGCATGTGGGTACCCTTCAGTCCTCCCTTCAGGCTAGAGGGAGGAAGCAATTTGTATCTCCTCCCTTATGTGGTGCCAGCTACTTTTTCAGAGAGCAATGTGGGAAGTGCAGGTGGGGGTACGCACAGTTAAAACTCTCACAGAACTGCAATGGCCAAGATTTCGCAAGGCTCCAACATGTAAAGTGTTCCCCTTCCAGCAGGCTAAGAAGACAGCCCAGGAGAGCACTCCTGAAGTACTCCATCCTGTGCTCTATCCTGGCTCTGGGACTCATTTGTTTAGTTCCAGCCCCACCACCAAAACTTTCAATCTGTTTTCTTGATCCCATTCTCTTGTCTCCACCCAGACCCCAAAGCTTGCCTATTTCAGTGCTGTTCCATCTCCTCAGCAACAGCTCTGCTCTCTTTTTCTAAACTCTGCTTCCACCCTGCTTGCTACGTTCCCTTGCTGGGAGGAGAAAAACAAGGGTGGTGTAGGAAGGGACTACTAATGCAATAGGGAGGGCTTGGATACTAATCTCCAATTTAAATGTCTTGATTTTAGAGGTGTAGCACACCTACTTTCATGTAGAATGTACCCAGAGGTATCTGTTCTTTGTTCTTACTAAAAGTCTATGGAACAATTTATAAAAGTCAGGGCATTAGATCTGGTGTCCTGGTGTGATTCCAGCAAGATAAAAGATTTACCATTTCCTGTCTCAACCTGCTATGCAGGGTTGCTATGTGAATGCTAACTAGATAATGCGCTCCACCCCACAGCTGCTAGATAGACACAGCTACTAAAGAATCCCCAAGACTTGTAAGACACAGGAAAAAAGTTTTCAGAGTTGAAGTATCTGATAGCTACAGGGCTGCATCAAATGTAAAAGTCCTCTAATTTGATCCTCGCTGATAGCCAGTACGCAGCCTGCCAGGATCCAAGGGACATTTCCAAGGGCTCGCCTCAAATCTCCGCTGCAGAGTCAGAGCTGAAATGCAGGAGTCTCAGCCGTCTCCAACCCTGCAGCCTAAGCTCTCCCAGCAACAGCCCCATGGCCTCTGGTAACCCCATGGCTTGCTAATGCAAGGTTCATAAACCGCTCTGACATCCCCATGGAAACAGAGTGTGAGGTCATAAACAGGGGATTAGCACCTCCAAGTGCCCAGCACAGTGCAGGAGGCAGCCGCAGGCTTTCCCTTTGCCCACCAAAGGCCAGGAGCCATTCAGGCTGGGGAGGGGGAAGAGACCCTGTTGCATAGGAAAGGCAGGTGGAAGGCAAATCACTGACTGGGGGAAACGGGGATGGGGCAGAGGGGAACAGGCTTGTGATGGGCCCCTGCTGGCTGCTCAGCCCCCAACTCACTGCTAGTACCCCTTCCTGGGCACCCTCCTGCTGTTGGGGGCCAGGCACCAAAAGGCTAAGAGAGAAGGGACTGCGCAGCCTGGAGAAAAGAAGGCTCAGGGGAGTCTTACCAATGTTTATAAATACCTGAAAGGAGGGTGTAAAGATGACAGAGCCAGGCTCTTCCCAGTGGAGCCCAGTGACAGGACAAGAGGCAATGGGCACAAATTGAAACACAAAAAATTCTGTCTGAACGTAAGAAAACAGTGTCTCACTATTAGGGTGATTCTCTGGAACAAGTTGCCTAGAGAAACTGTGGAAGGTCCCATACTTGGAGATAATTCAAAACTTGACTGGACCTAGTCCTGGGTAACCTGCTTTAGGTGACCCTGCTTGAGCAGGGGCCTTGGACTAGATGATCTCTCAGAGGCCCGTTCCAACCTCAACTACGATGCTGTGACTCAATCTCTGTGGCATCCTGTGACTGCCCTACTAAGTGTTAGTGATGAGGAGGCAAGTGCAGCTGAGGAAGGGAGGGCAGACTCTTTAACGTGTGGCAGTTTTAATCCTGTGTGGATAAATGGTTTAAATGAGATGTGGTTTGTCCTTAAAAGACTGACGAGAATATCGTGACAGACCTTCCTTCTCTGAAATGCTATGAGTACTCTTTGAGCCCTGTTGCCTGAGGCATGTTTTACCCAGTTATAAGGAACTGCTTTTCCTCTTCCAATCTATTCCTGAAAAAAAAAAAAAAAAAAGATGTGGAAAGACAAGACTATTCACCTGTTGAGCTTGGGTTTCTTGGGAATATGCCCTTCAGGAAGTGGAGGCCTGTGGTTTGGCAACAAACCTGAAACAGAAAAAGATAGGCGTGAGAATATGTTGTAGTGCCTCCTTGCCTCTATAGCATTCAGAAGTTACATTACACCTTGTAAGCCAGGCAACCTAGGTCCCTACTGGGACAGCACAGCAAAAACTCAAGTACAGTAGAAAGGGTATTTTATCTTCAGTCATTGCTGAACCTGTACCCCAGCCAAAAAGAAGCTAGGAGGTTCTGCTGCGTATAGAGAGGAAACACACACCAAAGACACAGCCACTTGGGCTCATCAAAGAGGCTTTTTGAGAGGACACAGGGCACTGGTGTCCAATCAGATTCCATCTCCAGGATGAAAATCTATTAAAATTCTCAGTCCATTTAACTTGGATATAACTCAGGTACCAGGCATAAAGATCAGCAAAATACTCTAACTGTGTCTACCTGGGTCCCACTCCCAGGGTAAAGCAAAAAAGTCTTCACATGGCAGATGGTATTTAAATGGTTGGTATTTAATCATTAGTTCCTAGAGACTAAGCCAGTTCCTAGATCTTTCTGCAATGGTAGACTCATCTACAGGGATAAATGTCTGCTGCCAAGGCAGGAGCCAAGATACACAGAAAGTCGAACAAGTAGTCTCTGTTCCATCATCCCGTCCCAGCACTTGGACTGTAATGAGTTTGCTGGGTGATTGAACAATGACATCTCACTGAGCTATACTAATTGGGTGGAAGACCCCTCTCAAGGGGTTCTATGGGTACCCCACAGTAAGGGGTTGTCTCAGGAGGAGGCTAGGTACCTGCACGGTGAGCCATCTGCACACAGACGGCAATCTTCCTGTGCTCTTCAAAACAGAGGCCCGTGATCCTTCGTGGCAGCATCCCTCCATCAGAACGGATAAACTGACTCAGCAGCAAGACATCCTGAGGAAGCAAGAGAAGGGCAAACCCATCAGTGCTACAGCTACTTTAACTGCTGTGATTCTTAGGTGTTGCGCTGACCCTCGCACTGTGTACAGAACTCCAAACAAAGCAAAACAAAACAATGATTTCTTCCTACGCATTCTGGCTGTGGCTTGACAACAAGTGGCTTTTGCCTGCTGTCACTCTGCCTGCCAGCTTAGCTCAGTAAGGTCACTCAGATGGTCTGAGCCTTCCCCTGACTTCACTAGTGTAAACACATGATGTCAGCTGCAATTCCTGCTACTTCACTGTCACTTGCTCCAAGATTCTAGCTAAGATAATGCGTCCTAGGTACTCAGGCAGAGTTACACAAGACCTACAGATGGACAATGTTTACACAACTTGAAATGCCATCACAGCTGCTATCCTAAAGGTCACAGATATGTTAGATCACCTCTGGCCCCCTCCTTGTTCCCTCAGAACAGGATTGTTCTCTGCTATCTACTCCTCAAACTTTTATCCACTTTCCCATAGCGGAACTTCCCTCATGTCTCTCTGGAGGGGTGGAGAGCAGGGAAATGGTCCAACATCTTGCACGAAGAAGCTTTTTGTAAGCAAAGAATGTGTGCTGATGAGAAAGACCTAATAGGATAAATTGCTGCCTTCAGTCCTTTGACTGTGTGTGCATTAGGTGGGGCTGTTACAGCCATGCTGGATGGAAGGAGCACTAGGAGCATGCCGAGGGTTCGTCCGTGATTCAGTAATCATTTAGATTACACTGCTGTTGACCTTTCCAATTAAGAGCTCTAGAAATGTAAAGCACTCAATAAAAACAAAATTAAAGGGATCTCTACGATCAGATAGTATCACAAGGCTGGGATGACAAATTTTTAAACACAGCAGCAACAGCTGTTGCACAAGTGTCCCATTAACTGTACACAGTACAACAGCCCAGTATTTAGATAAGTGCTCTCCATTTCCACACACAGCACCAGAGAAAATTTACCCCTCAGGCCTATACAGGCAGGTCCCCTCGACATGCTGACGTCAGCATAAGTTGGCCCAAATGGCCTCTAAGGACTGTGCTTGTTTTTACCCCATCTGTTGACAGACTTGCTGCTGGTTGAGAGTTTACTTCTCCACCGCTGTTGTAAACATGTTCATAATTGAGGTAGCTGGACCACGTGGAGGCTGCCTGCAGGCTGGAAGGGACCTGCCAGTGAGGACCTCAACAGAGTGAGAATTCAAACCAGGTACGTCAGCACTTTACACCCCCTCACCCCCTGTCTAGGGCAACAGGCAAGAACAAAGAGTACTTGTTGCTTTTCATGTTGGGTGACCCTGACTCTGCCCGTTGTTCACAGATTTGCAGACCTGCTCCCACCCCTCTATCTTTGCTTTTTTACACAGCGCTCCCTGGAGCATTCCTAGCTTCATTTACTGCCCTTGCAAAAGCAAACAATCACAAGTGGATCTAAAATGAATATTCAGAAAACCTAGCTATCTAGGAGTTATACATCCACCGCCAACGCACAAGACCAGCTCAGCTCTGAAGGGGGCTGCTGGAATTCAGTATGGCTTTCTGGTAATGACAGATTCTGACAGATGCTGCCATACAAGTGTTGCAGTAGAAATCTAGAGGTTTTTGTTGGTTTTGGGGTTTTGTGGTTTGTTTTTGTCCTTCCTCCTCCCTGCCTTCAATCCCACCCTCACTAATATCATCACAACACACAATTTCCCTCTTGCCTCATCTGGCTTCCTTTCTACCTCCACTTGTCTACAATGAACGTGTTCAGGCTGATTTTCAGATCCCGTTCCTTTGAAAACATGGCATGTTAGGCAACTTCTCACTGATAACAAAATGACTTACTAACCACCATACAGAGTGATGATGTATCCAAAGAACAAGAAAAGCACAAGCTGAGCTACTAGCAGGAAGCTCCTGAGAGGACATCTGTGGTTAAAACGGAAGTGTAGTGTCCTCAGCCCAGCTGACACATGGCCTTGCCAAGGAGAAGAGTAACCAGGGGACCAGTTGGTGCCAGCTGCGTTGGTGGAAACTGGACAGAGGCCAGCTAAACAGTCCAAGGGCACTGACTTTCGGCCACTCCTGAAATGCACTGGATTGGATTCAGGAAACTAAAGCAGACTCCATCCCCTTTTTTCCTCTTCTTTAGCCATTCAGTTCTCCGAATCACCAACAGCTCAATTTGCCATTTAGCACAAACATACCACTTCCCTAAGTGAAAAAGCGCTGTTCAGCTCCAAGTGCCTAGAAAGAGAAAAACTTTCTAGACTTTTCTACTAGTCTGCTGCATTACTCTGTGGCAAAGAGGGAAAAGGGAGCTGATGGCAAGTTTGAGGCTGTTCCAGTCTTTGCAGCCGTGAAAGCCTAAGTAGGCCACAGGCTCTTGTGAAGGGTGTGTGTGGTCCAAGTGTTTTCTCGCATTACCACCACGCCTCATGGAGTCACAGGCTTGTTATCAAATGTTTCCATGCAAAGGGGGGAGGTGGGAAGCTAAGGGAAATAGTCTTTTTCTCCCTGTGGAAAAAATCAGGAAAATCCATTCTCTGTTACCATCTCTGACCAACAGTGTCACCAACTGACCAACACCCTTGCGTGGCAGTCATTTCTTAACTGAAATCATCTATGTCCCAGCCGCTGCAGCTCCAAATTACACTCACGCCATTTGGCTTGAAATGCTGCACACTTGACAGAAGGTTCGTCCATTTCTGAAGATCCCCACAGTTAACAGGCCAGGTGCCTCTCCCAGAGTAATTGCACAGATGCATCTTACCACAGGGAGAAAGCAGACAGGTACAGCCAACTTTATGGGGCAGCTGTGGAGGGAAGTGAACAAGTATGTGGAGCGGTTAAAGAAAAAAAAAATGTCTGGCAAGTTCTCATGGTGCCGTCATGTTCCATGAAATTCACATTTTGTGCTAGTGGACAGCCAAGCCTGTAACCACAGATTTGCTTTAATCACTGGACAGCTCCCACGAGGCTGGACCCAGATTCCCACCCCGGTAATCTGCAGCATTTGATGAAAACAACTTGGATTGAATTAATCTAGGGCGAACAGGCAAAGCTTGCAGTTTGGTTTCCCCTAATTGCTGCCAAAGCAAGATGACATATTTACTGCCTACTCAGATTAATGATGTTTGAAGTGGATAAGGGGGAAAATGAAAAACAAGTTTAGCCTTCACCTCTAAAAGGGCTGGATAAACTTGCTAAACGAAACACTATGTACAGCACATTCTTGTGAATGGATGGCAACCAAAATGCAGAGGCATCTCTGCATTTTAGTATCTGCAGACACTTTGAAAAGCAGGATCCTTGAAGGCTTACCTGCGATTCATTAAAACCTATATTTACTGCAAGAAGAGTTCTGTCTGTGTAGCGAAATTACTACTGGGCTGTATCAGACAAGTCTGCCAGTCGTTATTTCCAGTTACACAAGAGTTTAATTTTTCCTTTCTCCCTTACTCCTGGGAGCTGTACACCATTCTCCAGACAATTTGTAATGGGATTGCAGGTTTCAATGTAGTTGGATCCTGACAATGACCAAAATAATTTATCTCCAATGGATGTGAAAAAAAATCAACTGAGATCTCAGTTTCAATGGACAGACACATGCAGACCATAACTGTGGGAATTTATACCTTCGGCTCTGTTATCCTGAGCCTCAGCAGAGATTAAGGACTGAACTGGCAAAGACAACTGCAGCCCTCCACACCACAGCTGAGGCAGGTTGGAATCATGACCTTCTAGTGCTCACAATGCCTGTTCAGTTGATTAATAACTTTGGAGACATTGGTCCCCCAGTTCTCTGACAGCCAAAGTAACTCATTATGCCACTACTTTAGACTGTGCTAGTTGCACATGACAAAAGGAAAGTCCTGTGAGGTCATATTACTCAGCTCCCTCAGGGGCTAATTCAACACTTCCCTTTTCATAGTGCCTCATTCAGTCCAATTACAAGCATCCCAAGCAAAAAAGCTCACACTTTCCCTTCTGTGCAACTGACTGATCTCAGTTTATCAATCTCAAAGGAACCACTGTGATCCACCTATTCTGATATCTTACCCAGCACAGATTATAGGTTACGCTGTATGAACTAGGCTGTATCTTTAACAAAAATTGCTGTTCTCAATTTACAGACTTCTAGGACAATTAACCATCAGTGAGTAAATTGTACCACTGTTTAGTTACTCACACAGTTAAATGCCTGCACTTTATTATTTAAGCATTTCAAGATTCTGCCACTCATCAATGCTGCAGCAAAGAAAAATAGCAGAGTGTTTTTGTGCAGAAAAGGAAGATTTTATTCACCTTAACATTTAAAAGCCTGACAATCTATGACTGGTACAAAGCATTCAAACATATAAGGAACTTACTAAAACAGAAGAGGTGGTCTACTCCAGAACTGAAATTTCTCCTAGTTCTCATCAGTCCCACAGAGGAATCCTTCTAAATACTGAGGTAAGAACCTTCTACAATTCTGAGATAGCAGTTCACACTGCCCTCTTTAGCTTTTTGTGTAGGTTCTCCTCTGCTCTACAGCAGGAGTACTGGATATATATACACCAAATGCATATGTATTCAAAAGCTACACAACAGCCCGGATGGACATGTTTCTACTTTGACTCTCAGGACCACAATTTCTTAGGAATGATCTCAGCAATAATTCTCAAGACTGGCTGCAGGATCTCTCCTCACATTTGGTTTTCACTTGCCTCCATACTGAACAGGAGAAATCAGGATCTAAGAATCAAACTGAACTGAAGTGTGGAAGAAAACTCACAATCTTAGTTCACTCTACAAACACACCTAAGACTCATGCTTTACATTGTCTGTTGGGACCAACAGCCTACTTCTAATTCTGGAACTCAGGCTCTACAGCATCACATGGTCTAAAACTGCTTCTTCTATCACATGCAACAGTAGAAAGTAAGTCTACATATTAATTTCCAAGATTCAATCCACTCCCATGGCTCATTTAATCCCTGAGCATCAGTTTATAGTTTCTCTGGAGTTGTTAATGTATGACTTTCAGAATGCTTTCGGGAAATCTATAGAACTACCCAGTTTAATGATGCTGTTGACTCCTTGCATTTAAAAGTCTCATAAAACTGTATTAACCTTAAGAAAGTATTTTCCAGTGTGATTGGTCTGTTTTGATCACAACACAATTCAGCAACCATGAAGAAGAAAAGAGTCGCAAGAAATTGCTGCATTCAAACGTGGGCAAGACAAAACAAACATGATCTGTTTTTGTAGTACTTTCCATACGTTAATGGTATGTGCCATTTCTCCTAATTTACTATCATCTGCAAATTCATTGTATTTTTAGCTTTCCCACATTGTTGGGAAACCAGACCAGAGAACACTAACTACTTTCCTCCCCCAGCTTACTTCACTGTTTAATATTGCATCCAGCCTGAGTCAGAATCACTGACAACACTGGGATCCTAGACAACTTAATTTCTGCAACACAGGCTTTGAAAGATACTAAAGTGATATTTCATTTACATCTCACATCTGTTGGTGCACCTGCCTGGAGTAACTGCAAGTATTTTGTCTGGCACTATTTCTGTACTAATGTTCTTCATAATTCATGAATCATAATTAGTTCTATCCAACAGGTTATTTGTTTCTACTCCTAGTAGATACCATTTAACTTGGAAATTGCAACATTTGATGCTGATGATTACCACTTGGTAAATCATTCTCCTTCCTCTCTCAACTACTTAGTATTTCACTTGCTATTTTCAAACCATTTGGTGATTCCTTAGGATTTTTTTCATGCTTTAAAAAAAATCCTGCAAGTAAAGTAAAATATTTGTTAGCTAATTCCCTTAAGATCTTGGGGCTACCCGCAATCCAGGCCTGCTGGTCTGTACCTAATTCAATGCGTAAGTTATTTCTGTACCTGTTTTGTCGTCTTGTTTTACATTTGCAAGATTGCCATTACTACCTATATACTAAAACATAACTTTTCTTTTGTGTGTGCACTAGGACTGCATGTGAGCGGCTTAGTCATTCTGCAACCAATGTGGCTTTCAGTCCCCTTCTCCTCTCATTAATGGACTTTCTTTCTCACAAAGATTTCTTTTTCTCCAGATGCATTTGTCTCTCTCTTGCCCTAATCCTATTGACATTAACTTATTCTGAGTTTTCTGTTGCCTTATCTTAGTAACAGCATGTTCCTGTCTTGTTTTCTTCTTTTTTAATTCCAGTACTGGGGTTTTAGCTTGCAAGGGGGCACTTAGCCTTTTTGTAAACTCTGTGTTTGAATGACCTCTTGTAAAGTTACACTCTGCATCTTCTATCTCATGATTCTTATTCTGAAGTGTTCTTGACTGCTGCGCTTTTATTTTAAAGGATTACAGGATTTCCCTCCCATTTTCTATATTTAGTATTAGTAATCCTCTCATTAGTTAATAAACTTCTCATTAGAATTTCCTGCAAAAAGCTTGAATCAAACCCATTTTTTCTGTTGCAAGGGATGTACACAGGTATGCTCTCCTTCATACCCATCAAGAGTTTTAAAAGTTACATAAAACAGTTATTAACTTAGTGGACAATGACCCAATGAGAATTTGTAGTGCTTGAAGACCTATAATAGATCTAGTCAAGTCTTCTGGCCTCTCTGGAGTTAGAACAGGCCTGAATCAGTTGACTAAATGTTGCATTCCAGTGTGATTCTCCTGGAAGTACAATGCTGAAAGGCAGCTGGGCACAAAAGAGCTATATGGCCTTCTCAGATCAGATGGCCACGTGTGTAATTCCAAACCTCCTATTTGATATGAGCTCATCCTTCTTTTTCCCAGGAACACCATCAGCCAAGGCAAACAATTACTATGCAGGAAGCTCTTGTTATACCCAAGAGAAGCAGAGATGAAGTTAACTATCATCTTCACTACACCCAGCAAAAGACGAGAGGGTCAGATTGTGCAGTATGTAGATCTGAGAGCAATATTTATCTAGCTATGAGGATAGGAGAACTTTCCTTCATTAAACTTACCACATAATCATACTTATGCTTCAGGTTCCAGCGACAGATGGGACACTGGCCAGCGGGGTTTGGAGGAGCTGGTGTTTCAGCATCCTCTATAATTCTCCCTTCAATCTAGGAAACAATTCAAAGGATATAATGATCAGTCATAGTTTAGACCTCTACCTGCACCTGTGACTTGAGGAATACTTTTCCTCCAGTTCACAACATGATGACCAGTATTGTGCAGATGTAAGGGGTACAGTACCTGCATTATTCAACTTGCTTATATATAGATATACCAAGCACTTTGGATATACATAGACTATGGGGAAAAGAACAAATCCATGGGACATAGAGAACCATTTGGTAAATTCTTGTGTATGTTTTACTAAGTGTAAACTGGTTCACAATCAGTGTGAGGTTCTCATATTCGCCTGAATTCCATTTACTGCAGTTTGAACCACCATGCCTTGAAATTGTGTTGGCCCTTTATCCAAAAGATTTGAAACACATTTTTTCTGGGAATACAAGAATGTCACAGAATAGCAGATGCATGTTGTAGATGAAAACATGCAGGGGCTTGTTAGATTATAAATCACCAACAGAGAAAATTCTAAGCAAAAGTTAAATTTAAGAAAGGACTGTTAGGAGATGCCTGTGGATTTGTGTGGCTTTTTTTTTTTTTTTAACCACACCAATATTTTATCCAGTTTAATTCCTTGAAAATTCCTTGAGGAGATCATTTTATAATCTTTTCTGTAACACTACAAAGTGGTGACATCTAACACTCAAGTTCTCAAAAGTAACATGCAGAAGGTATGTGTGGGAAGAACTTGAGAAATTTGTTTTCTAAATGTAGGTATTTTAGGAATATGAAGTCTATCTACCTGTGTGCTTGTCTTTTTTGAGGACTTATGAATAGAAGCAAGAGCTATCTCAAATTGCAGCTGAACGGACAGAAAACACAATAAAACTAAGCCATTTTTTTTCTCCAAAATGTTTTGGAAGTTTCCTCTGGTCAAATTAAAATTAAAACCAGATTTTGAACACCATCAGACAGCTTCAAATAGCGCAAGCACCAGAGAGTTTAAAAAGAAACCCTCGGTGGAATGCAATGCAATGTTAATTTTAAGAAAAAAGCTGACTGATTTAGACTGAACCATCAGGTTCTGTGCCTGAAAACCTGAGAAGAGAAAAGTGTGACATTTTCTGTAAGTGTGCATGGGACACTGGCACCCAGCTGAACTGCCAGAACTACTTTATACAGTGGATTTGTGTCTTTCTTGTCTAGTGATGGCAAGATGGAAACAGATAAGTTATTTGTAGTTCAAGCATCTTGGTACCTCAAAAGAGGGAGAACATTGTCAACTCTTAAGTAAGATTCCTTCCCCCACAAGTAGAACAGCCAGCTTTACAAAAACAAAATAGTAACTATGAATATAAAAACCAGGCCAATATCTAATTTTCTATTCATTGGTAAAGTTATTTTCTGGGAAACCAGTGTATCTGGTCTTGATTCTTTCCAGTCTGCCTTCAGACTGTACTTTGTAATTCCATCTTAGAAATGAATAAAGATTCAGAATGCTATGTCAATATCAATTTTTCTTGAGATAAATTTCAGTGTGCAGTTTTTGGCAATTATTCCCCAACTACTGAGGGCTTTCATATTGTTAACCCACTCGGTTATTATTCTTCTGTTAGAAAACTAAGAGGGAATATAGGGGCTCTACGTTCTCAGTATGCTGATGAAATCCAGATTTCTCTGGGACTCATTCATCTGGTTCATGTCAAACACTTCCTTCAATACTGATAAAAGCAAGGACACATAGGAAGATGAGCATAGAAAGATGGATTCAGAAAAGACTGACGTAGGGTTGCTAGGATAAATGGAGTGACCTGAGGATGTGCTGAGAAACATACGAGCCTTTTGGTTGGTCAATTTACACCATTTACTACAAGATTTTCCTCCTCTAAGGACACTGACAGATCCCAGATTGATGCTAGGATATTATACAGTAGAAATATCCAGACCTCCCTTATGCTGCTACAATGGGCCAGGAAGAATTATTTTTCTGAAGGGCTCTCCTACTGCTATGCATACCTTTTTTACTTCAAGCCTCAGTTAATGTGTTGGGACTTTGCAGTTATAGTTTACATTCCCTTTGAAACTGACTAAATGCAAAGTACAGCAATCCACTGTGTGTGTTGTGTTGAGGTGCACACCCTGCCCTTGTTTTGGTTCAAACAACTTCACGGCATGCTTGCAAGCTCTTCTCTTCAGGTCTCTGGGCAAAGATTAGTAGTCTGACACTTGAAGAGAAGAAAAAGAGACCGTCCATCACACCTACTGTCACACCTTAAACTTATTTTTGTTGACAGTCTTGGAGATCTTGCAAACTGCCATATTCTATTTGATATTATACATATAAAATACAAGTAACCTGCTCCATTCAGGTTTCAAACATGACAGTGTCCACTAATATAAACACAACAAGAAGTAAACTCAGACTTTCACAGGCATGAACAAGCAGGTTTTGTCTGTTTCATTAGCAAGCAAAAAAGTCTGTCCCCTCCTTTTTACTTATGTATACATAGATTAGCATTTAGGTGCACTGTCTTCAAGCTATTCCCAAATAATTCCTGCTCCGCTCTCCTAATCGTATTTACACATTTCAAAATATCTGTGTTACCTGGCTCCAGCCAAGGCATAGATTGCTACTGGCGTATGTAACGTGAGCAGAATAATGCAATCTCCTCTCCCCCCCAAGTAATTTCAGTGCTTCTTCTAAAAAATGACAATTCGCTTGATAAAGCACAATAGATCAGATAGAATTAGAATTTTACTTAATTAACACTACCGCTTTGGTCTTTTTCTTCTTGTCTTAAACCACAGCTGATAAAATGCTCTTCTTTATCAGTTGCTTCAGAACTTCTGTTTTATTTTCAGGAGCAGTTTTCCTTTAGTATTTAAGATCTTCCTTTGACAATACCCCTTTCACTGAAAATTTTTTCTTACCAGGTGCATTACAACATGCAAGTTTTGTATCACCTGCACTCACTATGGTACAGACAGTGATTAACAAACACAACATAAATCAAAGGCAAGCAACGTGTATGGCATGCAGCTGGTACAGATCCATCCTGTGATTCCACATTGTGTTGCTGGCCCAGGGTGAAGTGACAAAGCTGTTGGGCAAACCTCCTACGTGCCTGCCCACACTCGAGACGATGCCAAGTGTCACTACTTTAAAAGAGGAACCCATCTGAAGAACTACCTCTTGTGTTTTGAGTCCCAAATGCCTCTAGCCAGGGCTTACAACTTTACCAGGGGTGGTGCAAGGGGTCTGGCGCTCAGTCAGAGCCACTCATCACCAGCAACAGGGTGACGATCGCAACCTTTGGCAGCCAAACCCTCCATCGCTTACTTGCATGCACAACACTCCTACCTTTGTTTTGCCTTTATACCCTGAGATGTCCTTCAGGCAGAAAATCGACTCTTTTGCCTTTTTTCTTTCTCTTGGGCGGGGAACGTGGGTTGGACACGGACAGACACAATGAGAGGCTGAAAGAAGGAAAAGCGATGGCAAGAGAACCTACTGAGGAAAACGGGTGCAGGAACTTACTGTGGTCGTGTTGCCTTCAGTCACCTCCACGACTGAAAAAAAAAGAGATAAGAGGACAAAATGAAATTCACTCAGCGTAAAAAAAAACCAGCATTTTGAGGGGGGT
>JAVKLA010000049.1:746242-832449 GCA_034782735.1 Sagittarius serpentarius | reverse complement strand
CCCCCCCCCCCCCCCCCCCCCCCCCCCCCCCCCGCCCCCCCCCCCCCCCAGGGTAAAATACAGTGAAAGCAACCGTCTCTCCCGACCGCGGTGAGGCAATGGGGCACGAAGCAGCGCAGGGCAGCCCAGAGCCACCCTCGGACTCACCCTCCCGGAGGGCTCGGGCCGGCGGCGAGGCCCAACCGTTTCCGAAGAGCCCGGTGAACAACCGCCTCAACCCCCCGCGCAGCAGGCTGGGCGCCGCCATCTTGCCGTCGCTACCGCTGCCGTCACTCCCGCTTCCGCCGGCGGGAAGGCGGGTTCTGCCGGCGCCATTTTGATGCGCGTCTACCACCCCGCCCCCGTCACCTGAGGGGAAGGAGAAGGCGGGAAGCTGTTATTCCCTCGCCTGGCATCTTCCCCCCGGGGTGTTTTCCCCTATTTTTTAGTTTGTTTGTCTGTTTTGTTTTAATGTTTGTTGTTGGGTTTGGGGGTTTTTTGTGTGTTTTGTTTTGGATTTTCTTTGAGCTCGTATCAGCTTGGGATGGAGGTGAATCTAGAGGTAGTGCTGGCTTTGTGTTATGGAGACCTGAGCTACACTCCTGCCACAGCTCCTGAGTCTCTCCTGGCTCTCCAGTGAGAGGAAGAGCAAGGGGTGGTTTAGCTTAAACTATGTGGTGGAGAGGCTTCTCTGTTTGGATGGTCTGTGGGGTGCAGGGAAGGGGCTTATTTCAAATCTGCCCGTTTCACATCTGTATCTGCCAGGGATGCTGAGGTCAGTGCATGTTCATGCACTAGCTTTTGTGATTTGGCAGCTAAACATTTGAAGCAGCACGTTGCCAGGCTGTAAACTTACTCTTGTTACCAGTCGGTCCAGTTTAGATGCTTTCCATTTTTTTTTTAATATCACTTGCCTTTGACAGGTCTTGGGTAGCTTGTAGGCTGCTGAGACATCACTTTTCCCATCATCTTTCTTAGCATGCCTCATCTCTTAGCTTCTTCCACCTGCCTTTGGTGGAAGGTAGCCTTGAGGTGCCAGTTGAGTGGGTGTGTCAGACAGCTGGGGCTTCAGATATCAACAAACCATCTGTTTCAGATGGTAATGTTGTATCTTCATGAAGACCACGCATAAGGTTTAGTTGAACTGTACTCGATAGCAAAGGACATTCATGGGGTTTCCCCAAGTGCTTGTTTGCTTTCTCTTTGTCATTTAAACTCTTTAAAAAAATCCAGGAAGCAAAGCAAGTGGAGCGAGATAAAATGCCTTGGAAGGCATACGCATTGATGGACATTCATGCTGTTGTATACTATTAGTGGTCAACAGCGCTCATGCGAGATGTTCTGTATGTTTTTCTGAGTTTCTAGCCAAAATATGGTGTAAAATATAAATTGTGACGTAAATGTAAAATTTAATGTAAAATAAAATACGATCTTCCTGTCTCAGGAGGTCTCCCACCTCCTCCCTCTTGTGTGTTACACGTGCTTCTTGTTACAGTCCAGTTTGCAATCTTTCTGTGGCAGATCTAAGCACTCAACTCCGGGACTTTCCGAAGAAGTGGGAATGAAGGCAGGGCTTCTGTCCAGACTCTTGTGCTCTATGCCAAGCAATGAAAACAGGGCCATCCCAGTTATTCACAGAACAAACTGAGTAAGAATGCTTGCCGGAAGAGAAGTCTTCCTCTCTTGCCGCATTATGCTATATAATGATTTCTAAAAGCAGGGCGATCTTTAGCTTGTCAAAAAGCTTAAACATAAGAGCCAAACAAAATATTTACTGCTATCCAGTCTAGGGATAACTTCCTTATGAGGAGAAGGAACGTTGCTAAGCATAGTGGTGTAGTGATGTCACATATTTATTAGTTGTTTTTTTCTTTTTTTCTTAATATAGAGAGTTTTATCCTAGTGGAAGGAGTTTGGCTGCAACAACCTAATAGAAGAGTTTATTCAATGGCTTAAATTAAATGCAATTTCTTCTGCTGGCTTCTTTGGCTCTCGTGATTGGGAAAACTAAAGGGGTGGCTCTCTTCATGGGATAGAAACCAACCGTTGGTAAGCTCAGTGCTGGCTTATGGTGGTAAAGATATGTAGACAAAGGGTTAGGGGCTGTTCAGGAGTTTCTCCACATCATAGGACTTTTGATGCAGATACTTAAGTAGCACTATGGCTTTTGGTTGGACAGAAAGAAGCCAGCAACATGGTGGTAGTTCAGATACAGCAAATACTCCACTTGCTCACCTCACCTTCAAACAAATGCTGTCTCTAAAGGAAATTTAAGTGACATAATTTAATGCAAAGAAGGAAAACAGTTGCTTTCTTAAAAACCTGCAGTCTCTGGGTTGAGTGAATTGTCTCTTCTTCCAAGATGTTTTCTTTGTCTTCTGAGTATTTTCTACAACTGTTAGCAAGGCAGACCATTGAGTCCCAAGGAGACAAACAAAGCATGTGCCAATTTGAGTTGAAGCCCATCATCTCTTTCCAAGTTTGGAAATTTGACATATTTCTGATTTCTTGCAGATAATTTTTGAATGTGTTTATTTCATCAAGCCCTTGTATTCAGGGGAAAAGAAAAATAGCCCTGAATATTATGTCCGTGTACACAAGAGAGAAAAGAAAGTGATTTTTCTTTCTGTAAGTTGATTCAGCGATGGTCTGTGATTTGTCAGCACTGTGGACGGTTATCCAGTTTAGATAGAACTGGACGTTTCCAAGGAACGGAATGGGATGTCACCAGCCATTGAAAAATGATGCCTTTTCCTTTTGAATTAAAATCAAATCTGGGCTCCCAAATGTGGGTCTGGTCAGGAGCAAGGAAGTATCGTATTTTAGATGAGAAACTTATGTCCTAATTGCTTATGGCCTCCAGAGATTTTATGGGACTGTTCTCAAAGAAATGGTATTCCCTTGTTTGAACCGCATTGGGATTAGATATTGTAGATGTTCAGTAAGGCTCTGTTTTTCTTTTCATACTAATTTGTGTTCTGTTCTTGTCTGAAAAATGGAATATGTTTTGCTATTTTTCATATTTCCTATAACCTATTACTATTTTCTGCTTCCAACTACAAAGAAACTTTTCCGGTCCTTTGGGCCTTTTCTGGTCCGTTGGATGCTAATGGATGACATGTATATCTACTCCAGAGTCTTACCCATGCAAATAGCTTATGAAGGCTGAGGCTATTCCAACCCAACATGATTAAAAGTCATAGAAATCGAGATGGAAAAAGCTATTAGGTCACGTAGTTCCCACACGCACCCCTCGGACCAGTACAGGTTTGTTTCCAATGGTACATTTTTGGTGCTTTCCAGAAGGGGTCAGTGCAGGTCAGTGTTCACTTCGCATCCAACAGCCTGCCTCCCTTCCCCCTTCTTGAAAAATTAGGAAACCTGAATCTGGTGACAAGTAGGTTGCAAAATGTCTACAATTTATAGTATAGCTTGTAATTTGATGTTGGGTGATCAAACGCAGAAGAAATGTGTTCAAGTCCAACAACTGATCATCCAGGATTTTAAATGAGGAAATTTAGTGAGCTCTTCAAAATGTCTTGTTAGCTATGTACATCTATTAAATGCTACAGATTCTGATAACTGTTCTGGGGACGCTTGGTTGTAGTGAGAAAGACACAGATTCACAGGTTTATCCTGTGACAGGCAGTCCATACTTAGAAAGAGCATATTACAATAATATTTTATAGTTACATTAAAAAAAAGTCTGAATAATTCAAATGAAATTTCTGATTGTAAAAACCAAAAATAACAAAAGCTCTCTTAAGTCTGAAGAAGGGAAGAGAATAACAATCATGTTGCACCAAAAATGCAGTTCATCCTACTCAACCACTGCGATACTGAAACCTTTCTGAAGATTGTCCAGTGTCACGAGTCTGTTAGGGCGTGGAGGCTACTGCAGTGTTCATCTCACCTATGTGAACCAGGTGTCCTGGTCAAGAATGACCACATGCTTGTCAGCAGGAAAAGCCTGCCTGTTCCACACAACAACAGCTTACCCCAAATGCCTGTGTCCGTGAAGATGTAACAACCAGCTTCTGAAACAGACTTTAGAGGGTGGAGGAGAATGATATTGGGATAGAAATTAATAATTTGAAGTGTGGAGGGGGGTGAAAAGGTGGCTGGAGATGGTAAGAAGGAAATGCTGCAAATGAGAGCAGGGAGAGATGGCACTCTGGTAGAAAAACGAACGACTCACTTGAAAATAACTTGTTTATATTTTTAAGGTTTTCTTATTTTCCCAGTGGATGTGGTTATTTTTCAAAGTAAAATAACCAAGTAATAATTTCATTATGTTTCCTTCCAAGATTTCAAGTTAAGTGTAAACAAGAAAAATCCAGTGGGAAAATTAATCTAACTTCCTTTTTCAAGAGCACTTCAGTTCTGTGTCTCCCCCTGCCCCTCTCCTTATATATTTTCACTGCTACTGTTCTTATACCCAGTATCTGTGGCATTGCTGACACCAGCTGAAATACCTCAGTGGTGGCATTTGTTAGAGGGAGAAACCTTTAGGATCCCTGAAAATCACTTCTGATACAGAAATGATAAGTTCTGAGATTTTCAGTGTTTAAAAAATATTAATGACTTTTGACATTTTGGGAATGTTCCATATGGGCAAGTCAGAATGATGGAAAACAACTGAAAAGCACTGAGATTTGATCTCTGGCAATTAATACTTGGGCTGCATGGAAGAATCATAAGGAACAAAAACTCTGTAACAACACCATGGCAATCAGACTGGCAAACTTCCAAAGCTTTAATTTTTCCAGATGTTAAGTGCCTTTTTTTTTCCAGCACAGGTGAATGAGGGACCTCAGAAAAACAGAAAATGAAAAACATTGAATTTGTAAGGGATGGTTGGCATAAAGACCACCACATCATTGAATGTTAAGATATCAGTGTGCTGAAACACTAGCAGTGTTAATTTGCATTCACTGAAGTCAGAGGGTTTATCTGGGCCATAAAAGTAAAATATGTTTTATACATTTTAAAACATGTTTATCTGTTTTTATAATAAAAATGTTGTGTCTTCAGATGTTTCCAGGCTGGATTGTCATGAATGCTGAGTTTGCCTTCAACAACAGACGTGCTTGTAAACGGCGAGGATGAGCAGGAGGAGACCTGGAGTCCTTTGGTTCATTCACATGAGGAGAGCCCTGGGGTGGTCTTTTGCTGGGGAGTCACAAATGCATGAAGCCAGCTGTCTGCCTCAAGTGTTTTGTGCTGTTGGCTGCAGCACGTATAGCCTTGACTCAGTTTCTCTCTTGTTGCCACCAAAGCCTGAGGTTTACCAGAGAGGCCTTGGACAGCGTAGGCAAAACCAGTGTTGCCCGGTCTTTCCTTCCGGCAAACTGATGCGTCGCTGTAGAAACTGCTTCACTGAGCTTTAGTGTGGACATGTGTAAGCTTCACATCCTTGTCTCTGAGTTCAGGAAGATCCACAAGCTCAGCCTCCGATCACTCCAGTCAAGATTTACATGAGGCTGTCAGAGCACGGAGCAGGTTCTGCAGCCTGTTCCAGCCAGGAATCATACACCTAGACTTTAAGTGAAGTGGGATTTTTGTAATGAGGCATAGAGTCAAGACTGAAATGGTTTGCAGGAGAGAGTGCCAGCTGGGTTTATACTTTGTGAGAAGAGTAGAGGCTTTGTCATAACAATGAACTTTCCAGTCCTCTTCTTGCTCTTCTTCCCATATTTAGCTCCATGAGATTGGAGTGGGGGAAGCCCATGCTGTGCTCTGATGTTGGACCATGATGGGATGTGATGGAGAGATCTCCAGCAGGGTTTTACTCTTATGGCTCCTCCAGCCAGATGGCTTCAATCTACTGACCAATTCACTGTGCTTTGTGTGAGGTCTGTATGCAATTTAAATGGAGCCTGTTCTCAGCTAGTTTTGCCTTTTCTTTGCCCCCCTCCCCCACATGCACATATATTCCTAACTGACCCTTTTCATGCTTCTCCTTTTCTCTAGCCATTTGGGGAAATTATGCTGGCACCATATAACAAATATATCAGCTGGATTCGCCTCAAAGCCTTTCACTTACGCAGGCTTTCAGTCATCTAACTCCTCCAAGTATTTCGGAGAAGAGCGCTCACTTAGGCAACTGTGCTGTTGATGTAGCTCTCGGAGTGGTGTATCTTTGTGATGCTGCTGTTTTCCAGCTGGTTAGAAGTTTAGAATGTGGCACTTCTTGTACACACTTATGTTTGCTACCACCCTGACTGCTAGCAGATTTGTCTAATCAACAGAGCATAGTTATCTGAACCTCAATTTATCTTTGCATTTTGTGAATCTGGAAAGAACGTATTTGCTCTCTAGGTTATTTTTTTTGCATTTTCTGATATTGTTCAGCATAAAAAGCCTCAAATATCATGACAAATAAAAACAGGGACTGCCCTTCTCACTGCATTTGTATCACTTAGCACCAAAATTACACTGAGTAGTAGACAATAGGAGACAGTCTTATTAGACAGTCTTCTAAATAGAAGACAGTAGAAGACAATAGAAGAGTGATAACAGTACAAGACAGTAGGACATCTCTGTTTGTTTTGTTTCAGTCATCGTCAAGCTTGCTTCCTGGACTGGCATGTTGGAAAAAAGATCAGATGGGCTGGAGTGATGGTTGTTGGTCTATTAAAATCAGTGTTACTTCATCCCTAACTGTATGTGCTTTCTGCTTTGCAATGTGTTGCATTGTACTTTTTAGTGAATTCTTTACTTTCATTAATCAGTGGCCTGGAAGAGACTTGGAGGCTGCTGGAAAATAATAGTGTTGGCCTCCTTGCCAGTCAGGTGAAAACACAATATGCCCTTGCATTTCTTACGGCTTCCTAATATGAGTCACAGCTGGCTGGAGACCTTATCTGTTTAGAGACAGAGAAGGGAAAAGGGAATTTCCCTTGGGGAAAGAAAGGCACAGGAGTACTTTTATGACACTTTCCAATTCTCCTGGTACGTTGGACTGTAGGATCTACATGGGCCTCTGCCATGTTGTGCAGCTCAAAGAGCTATTCCACTGATGAGGATTTCCAAAGTGTATTGCAGTGCAATGCTGCTTCTCTTTTAATTTAATTTCTGTCAGTTCTTCACAGGAAAGGCATTCAGTGTCTGTTAGTGTGAGTGATAATGACAAGCAATTCCCATTTTGATACCTGAGATATGGAAATAAACTCCCCTTCCCGGCCCCGAAGATACTTGTTTCTGGTACCCTGCAGATCTAGTATATAAACAAGAAGGACTCTGCCTTCATTCCCCCCCAAAACAAAAAACCAAAACTGTTAACTATAATCTCACTGAGTGAATCAGAGAAGAATATGAGCTTGGCATGCAACAAGAAAGCTGAGACAGTGCTCAGCAGAGATGAAAGCGAGATACTGATGGCCAGAGTTTAATTGGGTTTTCATAAAACATGCTGTTCTTCACAATTTGGCTAGCACTTGATAGTTTCTTTATATGAGTCTGGCAAGACAATGAAACTTCAAACCATTTGCTTTGCAACTGGAAAAATGAACCAGAGAGAAATTCAGAAGAGCACTAGGACTCTTTGTCTCTTGTATTGAGAAGAAGCAATTCAGCAGCGAGGGAATGAGAGCCTCTTGCAGCCATGCAAGCACAGTTCAGCCGTAAATCAGCTCAGCTGCAGTCCTCACCACATGATATTCTTTAGTTGCCACTGGGGAGACTTCTGCTCATCTCCAGACAAGATTTTGAGTTGAGTTAATATTTATTTCCGTTTTTACAGATGGGCTGTCCGGTGATGGATGGGGTGTGTTAACCTTCTACTTTTTCACACCTGGTCCACACCTGTTTGGGATCTCATTCCCTGCTCTACTGGGCAGCAGCTCTTGAACTTTGTTGGATCCTGGATCTCAACCCAACTGAGGGTGGTGAACAACTTTGAAACTCTTGGCCAGAGGGCTTTTTGTTTTTAGTCAGAGAGGTTGATAGGTTTTGTTTTGTTCCTTAGTGAATATTCATTCTCATGACAAAAACATTTCACAATAAGCTGTTTCCATCTGACAGCTCTTTGGCAGCACAAGTGTGAAATAATTTGTTTTTTTGTAGTCCAGTTCCTAGTGGGCGAGAATATCCCTGCCTCAAAAAGGCATTGGACTTTCATTGCACTCATTGGTAGTTTAATCAAAGAAGTAGTGGACTAAATATTCCTCAGAGTCTAAACTCGCTAGGGAACATAGAAGTTGATGCTCCAGCACACTGTGAAGGAACTTGTTCTTGTCTTGCCTGTACAGCTCCTTTTGCATAAGAAGGGGACTTTGGTCTCCAGAGTTGTGGATTCAAGAGCATGAAATTCAATACAAAAATTTTGAAACAAAAAACAAATGGCATTGTTTAGAATCCTGTTATAGCATGTTTTTTTCATTTGCACTGCGGGAGCTTTAAATATTAGTATGTGAGCACTAGCCAAATTTAGGTCAAGACTAGGGAGGAACTGCAAGGAAGTTCAGAGAGACCCAGCTAAGCTTACTGAAAAGGCAACTTAATGGCAAATTAAGTTCCCTGTAGAATGCCAGAAGATAGTGCATGACTGGGAGAAAACTCATTTGCTCAGACATCTTGAAGTGCTCTAATTTAATTCTTTTAGTTTAGGAAAAGACCTGAGCAACACTACTCTGTGTGCTCATCAGTATTACTGAGAATATACTTGATTGGGCAGTTTGTGAATGGCAAGTATGTGGAGAGTCACTGTAGTTATTAATAACAATTGAAAGCCAGAATAAACATCATGTTTCAGGCTTTTAAACAAATATCAGTTCAAATTTGGAGGGTGGACAGGTTACTAAGTGGATTTTACATCCTCCCCTGACTTGTCTGGTAGCTTTTTCTAGAGGTCAAATACTGAACTATAGAGACCTTGGGACTGATACAGCAGAGCAACTCACATGTTCCATATCAGCTGGTTTCTGTCTGTATGGGCTAAAAGAGGTGGCCAGTCAGGACTGAGGTGCATGGAAGGAGCTGTGCTGTGAATCTGGGGCAAAAACAGTTGGAGCATCATAAGCAAAGGCCAAGGCGTGCCAGCAGAGCTGGTTTATGGGATGACAGAGCTGAACTGTGATTAATTTGTGAGTAGATCAGCATGTCACTGTGGCATTGGGGTCTATTGATCAAGGCTCAAAGGTAACTAACTACTGGGCAGTATGTTGTGGTCCCAGGGCTGGAATAGTAGGAGAGCTACAGGTCAGTATGAGGAGCATCTGCAGAGTTTGTTGTGGTGACACCAGGGAACAACAGAGAAAGGAGGGGGGTTGCCAGTCAGGAACTAGGGATGTTGGCAGAACTCAGTATTTGGAGTAACTTGTTAGTGCTAAGGAGCTTTCTTCTTCCGTGGATGCCACTATGTGTCAATCTTTCCTGGGTTTTTTTGCAATTTTCCTTTAAGAATCTCAAGCCCCCTGAGCAGCAGGTGATCTTGACTATAACGTAGAAGAATAGGCTTGGGAAAGTTTTGTTAAAAGAGAGCTGGTTATAAAAACAACCCTCTCTGCACGGCTTGAACCTGTCAGCATGACGCTGCCGACGACGCAGCTGGAGGGGAATGCGGCAGGCTCCTCGGCCCTGAAGCAGAGCAGCCCACACAGCCTGCAAAAGTTATGGGCCCGGCGCTGCTTTGGGGGAGGTGTGCCTGCCTTGCCAGGTGGGCCATGCATGGAAGTCAGATGCTTAAGTGGCCGTAAGCCTCTAATCAAAGCAATTGTTTTGAATCCTGGTTCTGCCAAGGGCTTGAGAGGGGTGAGGAAAGTGCATGAAAGTCCTGCTGGGCTCATCTCCAAAGTACAGGGTGCTTCTGAGTGTCCTCTTTGGGACTAAATTACTGGCCCCTTGCAAGATGAAATAACTCTTTGTAAGGATAGTTCTCTCTGCAAGTGGCTGCAGCATGAAGTGCTGGTGTCCAGGCCTGGAACAGTCAAAAAAAGCTAGAAAGAAAGTGGCTGAGGGGCCGAGGAAGCTCATGTCGCTGAGGCCCCAGATGCTGGTCAGCCCAGCATGTCTTGGTGTCCTGCTCAGGGTCAGTAGCTCTAGAGCAGGGGTTGCTGCAAACATTTCCATCCACCCAAATTGACTCTGTTTGTTCCTGTTGGCTTTGCTCCTGTCTCCTCTGTGTTCCAGAAAAGGAGAATTTAACCTCTGCAAATGCAGGGCTTACATGCAATTTTCCTGGAGCTCGGACAGTCAGCCAAATCAGCAGGAGCTTTTTGGAAATGACAGGAGCCAGCTGAGGTCAGTTTTGATCTGGTAGGAACTTTACTAAACCAGTCTTGATTAGGAGTCACTTTCATTAGGCCAAGTCAGTAGGAACTGCAGAGAGCTGGCTGAAAAGGTGTAATTCCTGGTGAGGAGCTCTTGGATGGAAGTCACCTTCTAGATGAAGGAGTCAGGGCCATGCTGAGTTATTTGCTGCTAGAAGGGACTTTGTTCTCGACCAGCTGAACTAGACTAGGCTCTTTAAGTTTTTTTAACTTTCCTCATTGTATGCTAAGACCCTTTCCAAAGAGACAGCAATGGACCTATAGCTTTTGTGTAAGGAGTAGCAGAATTTAGCATGCCCTTTGCGGGTGCCCTGAGGCCAGGCTGGATCCTTCTCTGCTCACAGCTGCTGTCTAATTCCACTGTGTAGTTCTCACCCCAGTTATACAGAGGCTTCTCTTGATCTTCAGAGATACTGCAGGAAGCTATTTCCACTCGTCCTCAGAGCCGTCTATTTGGAGAAGAGGTGTCACTTCACAGCATGACATGCAAATGTATGTAGTGCTATGTTGTGGGATATTCGGCATGCCATGTCTCTAGCCATGCAGTACCATATGTAAGCATGCCCTTGTGTCCATCATCTGTCAAGGCAGCTCACCCTTTCTGCCAGGATTATTTTGCTTCCTGTTTCCTGGGTTGTTACATCCTGATGATGGCACAAATTTTCAGGGGATGCACCCAGGTTGTCTTGCTTCTAATGCAGCACCTGATCCATGTTCTTAGGTGACTAGCTGAGGATGCAGGCCACCTGGGTTCAGTTCTCTGCTTTGCCACAGACTTTCTGCATGACCTTGGCAAGTCATGAAGTGATTTTTCCAACACGTTTTTCTTGTGACCAATCAAATGACACATTTTTAGAAGCAAAAGTCAAGCTCCAAGAGAATAGCAAGAACAAGCTTTTGCATGCTGGCCATTCATGAAGTACAGAGTACCTACATGTGGTCTGAGTGGTTGTGCTTGAGAAATAATAGCTTAATTACCGAATGATCAAGAGCATAGCTACATTGGCAGAGCCACCTAGTGGGAATATGGTCTGCACGTCTAGAAGTCTTTCTGCTGGAGTGGGCATCAATTACTGCCTCCTCTCTTCCCAGCCTAGGGCCATTTCCTTGTTTATCCACTGACAAAAATGAGGACAGTATAGGGTTGCATCTGTTTAAATGCATCTACACGAGGGTTTTTGCTGGCACGGTTCCATTAGTGGCCCTCTTTGGCTGGATGAGTTTTGCAGTGTGGGACAAGCCTTAGACTTTGAGTTCTTCAGGGACTTAACCATAACTGGCATGTAATTGTGCCTCTCTTCACTGTAGGTCTGTATGAAGATGAACACATTAAAATTGAGAGTTGCAGAAGCTGTAGCTGAAAGTTTTTGATAGCTACAGTATCATTCAACCAAGATTTCATAAGGTGTTCAGTTCATGAGATGACTTGAAATGTGTGCACTTGGTAAGTGGAAGTGAAAACATGCATGAGGAGGAGAGGTAGATCAGTTCAACATTTCCCTAATTCTACATATCCTTTGCGATGCTACTAAAGATATCCATGTTTATATACAAGGAAGGAAAACGTAAACCAGCAGAGCATTAAGGTGATCTGTTTACATTTAGCTACTCACACAGCTTGCACAGTGTTTTGGTTGTTGGTTCATGGTCTTGTCTCTCAAACGGAGCAAAATCATTGAATTGGGGATTCTCAAGGGGCAAGGGTGGATAATGGCACTTTACTGTAAATTCGAGGCCTTTCTGCTGATCTTTGTTAGTCTCTGCTACAGGGCCAGTAGTTCTGAGACTTCGTGCGCAATGATATCTTTTTCAAAACAAAATTGTGAAATGGTTCCAACTCTATCCTTGAAAACTTCTGCTGGTGGAAGCTCTGTGACCTGATCCATTCCTCCACAGATCAGACTCTGTTATAGGAGCTTTTTCCAGTGTGGCCTGTAAAAGCAGCTCCTTCTCTTGGCCTAAAAACTGATGGCCCAGTTGACCTACTACTTTTGGCTTCAGGAAGAGGCCCTGATCCCACTGGTTTCAGAAACAAACATTCCTTGTGGCTGCTTCTCTAAAGTCAGCATTTCACATCAGTGCATATTTGGCTTTTATACTTTCAAAGCAGCTTTTTTTTCTTCTCTTCCAGATACTAGGGAACAAGAGGTTCGGAAGGTCTGGTAATACAAGAGCAGTGTGATGCCAGGGGCTGTATTGCTGGCAGCGTAGCGTAAACATGCTTGTCTTATAACCTGGTGGCAAAGGAAGTGCTCAGAAAGTCATGGAAAGACTACCTGGAAAATCCACAAAGGTGTTACACGTGAATAAGCCACCTTCCTTTTTGCAGCTCTCAAAATGAATCCTTCTCCTGCAAGGTGGTGTAGGCATTTTAGGGAGTGGTAAGTGAACCACACCTGTTCTTCCAAATTCTTCTCACTGACCCGCCACTGGGTCTTAATTCTGCCAAGCAAAAATCTTTTAAAGTTCAGTGTCAACAGGCAAGTGCTGTCTGTTCTCTGTACGGACACCGTGTATCTGAGTGATCTAAAAATATTCTATGTTGAGAACTAAAGAATGTGTCCTCTGTAGGGACCTGAGTTACAGAGAGTAACTAAAATACAAAGTTTATTAACTTTGTCCAGTAATTAAATCCTGGTAGCATATGAGGACAGTTTTCAGAAAAGAGTAGTTTTCATTCTTGGTTTCCTAAATTGATATGTCTTACCTGCCTACCTCTACCAGGCATGCACAAGGCGATGGTGAGGAATATAGACCCTGTGTTAGATTTTGAGCTACATTGTTTGCATACGAGATGTGTCTGGCACAGACAGCTGTGGGCAGATAAGCAGGAAGCCAAATGTAACTTTCTTGTCATATGAGGCAGTCATAGTGTGAGTTAAGAGTATGCTAAGGGCAGTTTTCTCTTATGCTACTGATGGATAAACTCCATGGACCCTTAATCTGATGAAGAATCAGATAATAAAACAGAATTCTGTCGAGACCTCTGCCGCTGTTAAGACATCTTTCCCACCAGGAAGCTCTCCACTGGCCATTTGCACTCACAGTCCTGACAATACGCATTGAGTTATGCAAAACAGTAGGGATGGAAAAAAGACTGATGAGTGGTATCTAGTTTCCAGGCCATTTCTTCCAGCCTAGGAGTCTCACTCACTATGTTTTTACAAATGGCAGAGAGGAATTGGGCTGTAGCATACAAGTCATGTTGCTTTAGGTTTTTTTTTTAATAGTATACAGTATACACTGGATTGTGACATGAACTGCAAATGCTCTGTAAAAGGCTTTTTGCCCTTCAATACAAAGATTTCACTCTGTGCCCCAGTACAGCTCTGCCTCTGTCGTCTAATGGGAGGCCTCAGCACGGGGAAACACATCCTAGGAAGGCAGAACAACAGGGCGGGAATAAGTCAGATGCAGAGGAGAGCGGCTCGATACTAATGGCCAGATAGGCTCTGACAGCCTCACACCAATGGGCCACTCTCCTCTACAGGGAGTTTACGAGGCCTTGGCTTGTGTGGCCACCTCCACTTACGACTGAAAATCAAAACCAGATTGATGTCCCCCTCCCAACAGCAGCTGCCTGTTTTTTTGCATAAATTGTGCTCCCCTGCCCCTCTCCAGGGGAGCTCCATAAAATAAATGGATTCATTACATGCGGATTTCCTTTTCCTTCTTCTCTGGAGAAACAAAGAGCCTATTAGACACAATATAGAAATGCACATACACATGCGCACACGTGCAGACAACATGAAAATGTGCACGTGCACATGCAGTCTATAAGCTCCCTCCCATCTCCATACCCAGACAGTGCCATAAAATACGTGCAGAAAACCGCTTCTACTTTACGTGCACAGCTCTGCCGAACACACAAGCCTGTATTCATTCACGCAGATCTGCAACTTAAATTCTAAACTAACAAGGACAGGAAAGCACAGGGCAAGTTGCCTCCTCCCAGAAGAGGGAGAGTGTGCTGAGTGGAGGTCGCTTTCTTTTGCCAAAGCCTCCCCTCATGCCCAGGAGCTGTGTTTTTACCAAGAACATAAGGGCCCCCTCCTTCTCAGAGCAGAGCTTGCAAAAGGCTGCGCGCACGGGACATTGTAACCACAGGAGCTGGGAGGCTGCCAGCTCTCCCTCCAGCTGAAGTAGAGGAGGGTGCTTTGTGGCTGAGAAAAGGCGGAGGGATAAGGTAGAGAATTGGCTGGGAGCCCTTCATTCCTCTCATCTCCAGGTGGCGGCAATACTGGCACAGGAAAGAACTGGAAAACTCACCTTCCCTGGAAAGCTCTGCCTGTGTGCAGCAGCCACAGAGGCAAATCTCACACACCTGCATACCGGGGTGAGGGACAGGCTGGAAACCCCTCGCTGAGCAGGTTACACAAAGTTAGGAGACGCGTACGTTCGCCTTCAAGATGCTGCCATAAGACCTTGGCCTCAGGATAAGGCTGTAGTACGTGGGTATGTTCACATTGTATGCTAAACCTGGGTCAGAGCTTGGGTTTCAGCACTAACTTGCTTCCCATGCAAATTGTGAACGCCCTAACCCTCAGGTCCAACTCCCTCCAACTTCAGTTGGAAAGCCTTTGGAGGTCTGAAAGCCCAGCCTCAACAGGGTGCTGTGCTGTAGAAACAAGAGCCAAATTACAACAGCACTGGGAAACTGGTCGTTAACCTTTACCAGCTCTTAGTTACCTCTACTCACCTGACTGGGGAGCCAGGAATGGAGTGGAGGAGGAAGAGGAGAGCTGCTTTCTTTCCCTGGCACCAGGGGATGCTGTGCCTTGGGACAAGGGAGGGGGACATAGAGCTCAATTGGAGGGTGGGAGGCAGGCACGACGGTGACATTTTCTGGGTCAAAGCCCAGGACTACGCTAAGGACATGCCACTAGTGCCTGAGCTGGACTGAACTCTGCCAAAACTCTGGTGTTTGAGGGAAGGAATTGAACATCAATCTCCTTTTTCATCCAGAGTCCATACTACTGTTGAGCCCTTTTTAGCCTTTTAGCCTTTTTAGGAAGTGGTGGTGTAAATTTAGGGGGGTATAGCAGCAGGCTGGAGCAAGAAAGACCCATTCAAAATCGAGGGGTGGGGAGAGCAACGTTGCCAGCAGAAGGAGTTCAGATACGTGATCCAAGACCAAAATCTCTCAAATCATAAATGTCTCAGTAGTGTAAGAAGATACTGGTGTTTTTCTCAGGCCTGCAATATTGGGCTTTCGGGTTACAGTCAGGCTCCATTGCTAGCTTTTCCTGGCAGCTATGAAAAGCAGGAACTTTCCCTTGTAAGACGTATGTTTTCACATAATTGAGTGAGTCTGAGAGCTGGAGCTTTAAGAAAAACAGTGACTCAAATGGGTTGTCTGATGATCTCTAGAAAGTCAGCAGCATGGGGGGAGCAGAAGCCCTGCGACTGAGAGAAGCCAGCAAGAATTGAGCAGTTCATAATGCCTTAAATTCAGTATTCAAAGCCCCAAGGCTTCAGACATTTCAAGCTGGACCACAAAAATTCATAGATAACTTCAGAATCATGAGCTTTTGTAAAAGAATAAATACTGCATTTTCTCTCTTTGCCTCTTCTGAGCCTTAGAGTTGCCTTCAAATTGCATTTTGTAGTTTTCCTGACAGTGAAGAGTACTAGAAACTTCTCTCATGTAGAAAATATGTTGCATTGAGGTTACAATTTTCAGTTTTCCCTACAATTAAAAGGACTAGAAACTTGTCTTATGTAGAAAATGTGTTTCTCACCTAATCATCTGTCATCAGGATCTAGAGCTTTAAGGAAAAACAGGAACAGTATAATGAGATCCACAACCCATCAGAAGCACTGGCAATGCTGCTTCAAATGGCTTCACTTCACTGGTGTCTGCGAGGACTTCGTATACGCAAATATGGAGATTGTAATCTTGATCCTGGAAATGCTGGAGCCTTGAAAAGGCCAAACTGGATGAGCCCCCAAATCCATTTATTCCTGGATCCTGTCTCTGATGCTCTGATGCTTTTTCTGATGCCTTTGCCACATGCTTCAGGGGAAGGTGCAAGAACTTTGCAGTAGACAGATGTAACAATCTGTTCCACACTTAACATCACTTTCCTACCCATTAGAGATGGGACTGGGACGAGGAGTACAAATTTTAGCATCTCTTCCAAAAGCATTGTTAGCTATCATTATTATGCTTTTTTTTTTCTTCTCATCCATATCATTGTCCAATCTTTTTTTAAGGTTTGCTAAATTCTTGGCTTCTCCAGCTTCTTGTGTTAGGGATGGCTTCGTCCAATTACAGATAATGTGGAGGAAATGCTTTACTTTGATGAAGTTTGGACTGGTTGCTTATTCAGCTTATTGAATATCTGTTCACCCTTGTGTGCCCAAGGACAACAGCAACACCCCGTTGTCTTTCTCTCTGCAAGTATTTTGTATGCTTTCATCAGGATGCCTTCTGGTTGCAAGAATGCATGCTGCTGGGGATTTGTGACAGTGAATCTCTTTGCTCTAGCCTCCCATGTACTTTACCTGCTTTCTTTTACAGACCCTGCTTCCCCCCACTGCTTTTTCCCTCCCTACATGTTACCTGATAGCTGAGGCACTCAGCTTGGACTGAGACAGCGTCTGGTCTACTTCCTGCTGTGACCTTTTGCGTCAGCATCTGCTCTTCTTTAGACTATAAGCTCCGTGGCAGGAATGAGTTTCTATGTATGTATGTTTGTGCCTGCAAACCATGATTTCAACTGAAACCTCTATGCTCTGCTGTAGTGCATACAGCGATACAGCGATAATAATTCACACTTAAATAAACTCTGCTCTGCCATTCACAGGGCTGAGAGCTACTTCTTGGTGACCTGGTGGCCAAGCTTGGTGGTGAGGCTCATCCCCAGAGCAAAAGGAGGCCAGTGGCTTGGAAGAGATGCAGCGCTCCCGATTCTCCATGGGAAAGTGGAGGGCACACTATTCTCTCTAGAAACAATCCTGCCTCTGTATCCCTCCTTTGCCCCTTATCTCCAAGGTCATTTGTATGCAAATAGGATCAAAGGTTCGGAGATGGCAGGTAGACTGCCTGAATATTCACTGGCGGGCAGTGACAGGCTGTGCATTTCAGAGCAGCCCATCCTCATCTCACAACTGAGTGGGGAGGAGGGATGGATGCAGGGGATCAAGCCCTGACCCTTCTCTGACAGTCATCTCTCTTTCTTACACTTGGGAGGCACTTGCTGCCATTTGTTGAACCAATACCTCTCCTCTGAATGGAAAATCCAGCTGGAGATGTGCCTGTGATATCTGACACTTGTAATTCATGGTATGTTGGCCAGTGCTGCAAACTGGAGCAGGAGCACAAACAGCCCCTCATGACTTGCCAGCCATGTGTGGTGTTCAGTAGTCACACCGTGTGTGGGCTCCCTGAAGGGAAAAAAACCTTTCCAAGCAGCAATGAGACTGTGATGAGGGTGAGAGGTGGTAGTGGGGAGGGGTGACAGCTCCCCGGTTTGGATCTGAGCAAAGAGTCAGGTGAGGTTTGATAACTTGTGGATTTGCTCAGGCCCAGGAGCTGGTGGGGATTTGGAGGTGAGGAGTTGAGCAGCTGGCAAGGGAGCCAGTCTGCCAGGAGGAGGGAGGAAGATTTTGTCTGTGCTTGTGTGGGGATTTTTTGGCTTCCTTCTCACTGCAGTCTGTCTCCAGGGTCTGGGACTGCAGCTGCCACCGCAGAGTTCAGCCTGGGCTTCCCCTTGGAGAATAGCTCGTGGCTTTGATCAGCCATAGCCACGTGCCTCCACCCCAGGTGTGGAGTTCGGCTGTTCAGACAAGTGGAGGCTCACCTGGGGGTGGATGCAAGCCCTGCTCCCGTGACAGCCCCGCCAGAGCCAGGACTTGCTCTCAGGGCAAGGAGAAAGATGCTGCTAGGCCCAACTGCCTCTAGCGTGCAATGGGTGTTCAACTTCAGTATATCGACTCTGCTGCCCAGACCACCCCGCAAGTCCCTGCATGGGAAGAAAGGGCCAAAGGAGCCTTGGAGACAACAATGTCCTGGCTCTCAGAGGAGACCAGGCAGGTTCTCAGGGGCAGGACAGAGACAGAAATGACTAAGGCACTGGGAGGGGAGCATGCTGCATCTGCCAGCCTCTGTCTTCTATGTCTGGCCCACTGAAGGAAGGAGAAGGCTCCTCCTGTGTCATGTCCTGGCAAATTACCTTTGTGTAGTCACTCCTTCCTCAGCAGCTGGGGCATACAGCAATAAAATGTCTGTGTTTCAGGCAGTGATGTTTTCAGGTTCATCTATTCCCTGTCCCAGCTGATGATCTCCTGGAGAATGAGGATACAGTCATGATGGGAGGGTAATATTCAGGCTGTTTACACTCTCTGAAGATCTTTCCTTCCCGTCACATACACTGTGCCATGGGTTAGCAGATCTCAGGAGTGCGTGCTGGAAACCACCCCCAGGTTGTCTTCTTTGGGCTGCAGTGCCCATCACTGTGATACTTGGGCAATACCCAAATTGTTAAAGGACTGAAACCTCAAAGCTTAGAGCTCTTACTGGCCTCTAAATGCGCTCACTGGCCCTGCCTGCATCCAGACACAAAGCCATGGCTATCCTCTGGTTTGCAGACAGGACATTTTCTCCCAGTAGTAGAAGTTTGAAGGTAGACTCAGGTCTGGCAGCCTGCATGGCCTATTAAAAACCAGCCTTATAAAATATGAGCTAGGAAGCAAAACGCAGCGACATAAGAGAAAGAGGAGGAAACCACCAATTAGGAACAGCCCCCAAGGGGATGCTTTCTCAGGAGCCAGGAGGCACTCTGCCAACAGGACTTTTGGAATGGGACAGGGCTGGCTGGGGAGGGCAGAGCTGGGGGTAGCTGCCTTGCACAGAGCCTTTCTGCAGTCAGGAGGGCTGGTCCTGCAGCCCAGGAGCTGCTGCCCCCGAAGCAGAGCGGTGAGGGGTTGTTCACTCATTGGGAGAGGGCTAGCACCCAGGGGTGGGGAGGAAGAGCAGGAGGAGCGCTGGGAAGGTACAGCCCTCCTTAGCCTATGGCAACCAGCTAGCGATGGAGAATTCCTTCCTCCAGAAAGCAGCTTTGCCAAGGAGCAGCTGGGAGTAGCTTGCAAATCTCTCCTGATAGCCAAGTTTCCCACAGAATGGCAAATGTGTGCCTGACCACGGCTGCTGCAGGCAGGCAGAGGCTCTGGGGCCCTGCAGTGAGCAGAGGGATGTCCCCCTGTACAAAACTGGTGTCCAGCTCCAGAGGTGGCCTCTTACACCATCAGGTGTGGGGTGGTAGAGAAAAAGGACACAAGGTCTGAGCTTGTTGTCGGTGCATCCTTCTGAAGGTTCGGTAAAAGCCAGGGGATTATTGTTTAGTTCTTGGCCCATCGGGCTGTTGTGGCTGGCTGGGAGTCAGGGTTATTGCCCGTTGGTGGTGGCAGAGCGTGGTTTGTGGTGGGGGCTGCGCTTCTGATAAGGAGCGCTGAGACACTGAGGGCTGAACGACCAGGATGTGGCTTGTGGACCAATACCGTGTGCTTTCTGCTGGAGAGAAGGGGAGTGGGTGTGTGGTGTGGCTTTTATTTGCTCCAGTCTGTCTTGTTTTTCTGTTTTCCTGGAGATGCCAGCTTCTTACCAGCTTAGGGACCTGCTTAGGCAATGGGGTCTGGGGTGACTACAAGGTAAAATACTTGCTTGGGGCCACTGGGTGCTGCTTACAAGGACTGTCCAGGGCCTGTGAGGAGAAGGGCCTCCAGCGGGCAGCCTGAAGCACCTAAAATTCCATCTGCTTTTTGGGGTGCCAGCGGAAACCTTGTAGGAGATTTAAGTCCCCCTGTTTTCTTGGCAATGAGGTTGCTCATCATCTGGCTGCCCAGACAGTTTTTAACATCACCATTTACTACCCTTGTAGTGGGCACCTGGCTGATCTCTGCACGGGTTCAGTGCTTTGCTTCAGCTCTTTAATGACTGGATCTGTGCTTTGGGAGAAACTCAGCTGTCCTCACTGAATCCCCTGAGTGAAAGGACACATGAGCTGTGCTTCAGGTCAGATCTGCCAGGCGAGGATTTTGAAGATGCTGTGAGAGCTGCTTAAATATTTGCTTGGCTTGAAGCAGGGACTGAGAACTCAGTCTCTAGTGTCATGGACATTTTCCCCATCCTGCAGGTTTCTGTGTGGAGGTGCTCTCCCTCTTCCCAAGGACCTGTTCCATGTTATGTAAGGGATTCAGTATTCATTAGGTGCGTGATTAGAGCACAAGCCTCATCCTGTCAGAGGAACCACAGCAGGGTAGTGAATCAGCCTCTCTGGTCCATGTGATGCAGAACATGAATCTGGATATCCCACGTCCTTCTTGAGTACCTAACCTTGATCTGCGTGGTCTGTCAGCCCTGGTAAGTTTCCACACAAAGGTTGATCTCTGGTAAACTGATATTTTTCTAATTAAAAAAAAAAAAAAAGCTTACTGAGAAAGATCAGATAAGATCTAGTCCAGACATGTCAGTCTTCCTAGAAGAGAATCTGCACCAGAAACCATCTTGCACCAGCTGAAACTCACAGAGAAAAAAATGCACTGCAAAGTTACCAGTAAGCGTTTTGCCTAGTAGTATATGCAAGTGAAAAAACAGGAGCTTTAGTTTGACACACCAGGTAACAGAAATCAGGTTATGTAATATTTTCTGCTTGACTACCCATATCTAATATGAACAGCATGGTGAAAAGGGAAACAAAAAGTGGACAGATGTTAGAAAGATATCTTCTGAGTCATTGTGGAGTGAACAGGAAGTCCTGATGATTCAAGATTTGGCACTTTCCCTTGCTGAACCCAATGGCACATCCTAGTGCCAGGAGAAACTAGGCTGTAGGAAGTGCTGTCTTCCGGCTGAGATAACAGACTTGTGATCTTCCTCTTCATCAATGAGGAGTCCAGCGGTATTTTGCATAAGAAAGTAAAGCCCTGTTCGTAGTATCCTGACCAAGACTGTGCGTGGAAGTCTTCACCATCTGTTTCCAAACTGCAGTGAAATCTCTCCTCATTTCAAACACATCTTGCTCTGTGATAGTGTGCACATACACTAATTTGGTAGTCTATTTGAGGAGCCAGGTCTCTTGCTCATTAGGACAAGTTATGTTTATCCTTTTTGTTATGTTACTTATAGCCTTTATTTTTCTCTGTCTTTGAAGTGCTGAGATGCGGAGCCACTCTCATTGGCTATTTGTGGACAACACCATTGTTCAGTGTGTGCATTTTGCTCCAGATAAAGTCAAATCTATGCTCTTCTAACTTTCTTTTGGAAAGAAATGTTGCTGGAAGGAAGCTTTTTGTGACTCCCAGTCTGCTTTATAGGTGCTGTGGACCTCAACTGTTGGGATGTAATGATGTTAATTAATAATGGCAACTATTACTCTTTTCCTGCTGATCATTTTTGGAGCAGTGCTCAGTTATTGTGCTTCTCCAGCTGTCCCTCCTCCTCTCCCCTTCCCCTCTGCCCATCCCTTGGCATATGCCTGGACATCCCACTTGCCCACTGTCTAGGTACCTTTGGGGAAGCACAGATGTGTCTACAGTCCGAAATCCTGCTGTGACTTGCTGAAAGTGTTCCTGCAGCGGTGAAAATCTTACATTTCATAGCCAACTCGACAAAAAGGAAGGGCTCTGCATGGATGACTCATTTAATTTCCCTTTGCCTATAGCAGAAGCAGCTAAAGGATTTCCAGTCGGTTGCCCCATTAGCCAGGATGTCTCGCTGCAGATCTGTTGAAGTTGGTACATAGCAGCCGTCATGGTTGTTGCACTGGTGAGCTATAGGGGCACTTGAGGCTTTTGAGCAGCAAAGATAGAGTCCTGAGAAAGAATTAACATATAGAAACCATGCAGACCATCCCTGGCCTGCTGGCTGTTGTGGGCCTCATCCCCACTGCCTCTGCCAAGCCCAGCCGTAGGAATGATGTCAGTGAGTCGGTCTACGGGGTTCTGGAGAGCAGTGAAATGCACCCAGTGAAGTCAATGATGACATTTCCAGTCCTGGGGGGTTACACGACCATGGATTGCCCCCACGCCTATTCTGTTGGACGCAGATCTGGCAGCAGGACCCTTCAGCTCCTTGAGTACAGCTCATCATATCTGGGAACAGAGCCAAGGGGGAATGAAGGAGACTTCAACTGGTGTGAATCCCAGCTGCATGTCTGCTTAGCAACACAGGTTTTCATACATACATTGTTCATGGCTCTGCGCTCTCTGCTGGTTTTTTTGCTGCATGCAGAGGCCTGTGTGGGAGCTGGGACCACCTCTAGGACCACTGACCCACTGTGGCCAAGGCAGTTGTGGAAATCCTGAAGTTATCAGCCACTGGGGTCTACCAGCCACCTCCCAGGTGCTGCTCCTCACAAGGGAACAGTGGGAGCAGTCGTTGCCATGGGTCCTTCGGCAAGGAAGGCAACAAGCCTCTGCTCATCTTCCTAAGCAGCCACCCAGTGTCTGATGCACTCTGGCTGCATCTGCTGGGGAGCTGTGCTGCAACGTGTAAGTGCCAGATGGTGAAGACCTTAAGAGCAGACAAAGATTTGAGGAGAAAAAACCTTACATTAGAGCCAATGTTATTGTAGATTCAATTTGGGTCAAAGGCTTTTCCTCCATCCTTCCGAGATGGACCTGACCTCAGATCCACCTGGCATTGAGCTGGGCATGAGCTGAGGATTCTGCATCCATGTTTTGAAGGGGTCATGTGTATGGATTAAGTCAGCCCCACTTTTTGCTTTATCCCTAGGTGCCTCCACAGCAGGGTTCAGTGGGTGGAACAAGAGCTCTTCCAAACACTGATGCCAAACGACTGGAGCAGGACTCCAGGGCTCCCCTTCCAGCTCTAAGGAGACGAATTGACCTAATAGCTGAAGCAGGCCCCCAGGAGGCAGGATGCTGAAATCATGTCCTAGCATTGGGAGGGGGTGATGTTGGGTGGCCAGGAGAGGGGGCGATGTTGGGTGGCCAGGAGAGGGGGCAAGGAGCCAGGATTCATAGGCTGTAGGCCTGTACATAATGGAGAGTCTTTTTCTGATTGTGGCGGCAGAGAACGTGGGTCAGGACTTATCAGTGTTATGGACAAGCCACCCAGAAGCTTTGTTTGCCTTTGATTCTGGTCTGAGTTCATTCAGCTTTTGTCTGAGGCCAGATCCGAACCCACTCCTTTCCCTTTGAAATGGTTTTCCGCTGTTGGCATAAGTAAGAAGAAAATGACTTCATTGCCTCCCTGAGTAAACAGAGCCCACTCCATCCTCAGAAAATGAAAGCTGAGGATTCATTTTCCTCAGGATCCATGGCAGATGAATCAGAAAGCTGGACTTTTCGTGTGTATGAGACTGGGCTGGGCTGACAAGAGCAAGCAAGGCAAAGGGGAACGGCGGAAGCGGCGTCAGAAGCTGGCACCTCCATGTGTCGGGAAAGCAGCGTGCATTGGACGTGAACATGGATGAGGAGGAGGGAGACATCCAGCTCCAGGCCTCCCGATAGTTCAGCTGTTGAGTCAGCTGGGTCTGGGGCTTTGCAAAACAGCGAGGGGGCAAGGGTGAGCAAAAAGCCAAGAGCGTGCGTGTGTGAGAAAGATGTTTCACCTCTGGCCGTGGGCCAAAGGAGTGGCTACGTTACTGCAGCCCTTGGAGACACACTTGCAAACACACGTGCTGGCTTATACACGCATGCTCTTGCTTACACACACGTACCGCTAACAGCACATGGAAGCTGCTTCCAGAGGCTGGCCCTGCTTCATGCTGGTCCCTGTTAATGGCCAACATCTGGTGAGGTAGCTGGGGTGGAGAGACAGCTGGGGCCAGCGAGCCCTTTCCCTAGCTATGAGGGAAGGGGAGGGCTGATGGCTGGGCTGGAGTGGGCTGGAGTAGGCGCGTCTTCTCTAAAAGCAGTCTGCAAACACTCACTTCTGCTTCCTCTATGGAGAGCAGAGGTTTAGCAGCTCTCTGCTTTTATGGTTTGTGTGTTAAAGAGCCACTGAAAGACAATAGTGTGAAACCCCCAAACCAAAGGTCCCTGGCTGTGCCAGGCCATAATAGCCAAGCAGGTTTTGCCAGCCCAGTCTGGCTTTGCCAAGAGGCCTTAGCTTTGATATGGAGCATGGGAGCACAGACATCGTCGATATATGTTGTTAGGAAGGGTTCGTTATGTTGATGAAGGGATTTTTTAAAATGGAGGTGGGCTGTTTAGAGATACGGGTTTGTCTGACCTTCCCATTGGCAGAACTGGGGAGGAGGCAGTATCCATCCCGTGGCCCTGCAGCAGCCCTCCCTGCAGAAAGTTGGTGGCGTTTTGCCTCCCAGGAAGAGCATTCACTGGCGTGAACTGGGGGGTAATGGTGACCCTGCTAGAGGGTGGGTGGGTTCACCCTACAGCTGCCTGCAGTGGTCCTGCTCCTTGCGTGTACCCCGAGGTCTGATGTTAAGTGAATTGGGGTAGAAAATGCATGGGTAGGGAAATACAGGAAAACTTTGCATTTCTTAAGCTACAGCCATTCTTCATCTGGGAGGACTCCCCTGCCGAGCTGGGTGGCCGCCCCTCCTGCTTCCCAGCAGCTGCACCCCATCTCACCCCTGGAGTTTATCTGCAGGGGCCCGGGGTGGCAATGCTCACACCTTGCCCAGCCTGGAGAATCCCTGTCCTCCCCATCGGAGCTCTGGGCAGCGGAAAACTTCCTCCATGTCTCAGCTTGCCTGAGCTCGGGCTGCGGCTACCCTGAGACAGCTCTTAGCAGACATACGAAAGGCTTTCTGGGCATCAGAGAAGTGATATTATCTAGCTCTTCTGTTATCATAGCCTCCTCCTTGGGAGTACAGGTAGGAGGGCTGTCAGAGGTTGGGAGAGAGAGATGGGGGTTATGTAAAGGTAAAGGAAAGAGAAAGGGTCTTTTACAAATAAAGAGCAGATTTTTGTGGATGTCATCTCTGCCTGTCTGGCATGGGACTCCTGAGGAACGAGGCCTCGTTTCCTGTAGCTGAGCATGCCCGTGCTTCCCGCTGGCTGCACCCGCTGAGAGATGCCCTGCCTGACACGCCGCTGAATCGAGGGTCCGGGATGAGTGACAGGGGCAGTTGGGGCTCAGAATGGTGCACCTTGGGGGCATGCACCGCAGAGTGTGGTGCTGGGCCTTGGGAACTGAGAGCCTCGCCAGCATCCTTCCCCCTTTCATCATCTCTCCGCCATTCGCCCTGCCTATAAGGCACTGGGTAGTGAGGGCTGAAGTGAACACTGGAGTATCTCTCACCCCAGTGATGTCCTCAAACCAGAGCTCTCCCCGACCTGGGGCCAGAGAGGCCGGACTCTGCTCTGGGTCTCTGGCTTCCGGGTTGAGTGTGGAACCACAGAGGAAGGCTGAGGTTAGAGTGTGGCCATGCGTCTAATTACTCCCCCAGACGTGCGTACGCATGGCACACCATCACCGGACACTGTCCATATGTCCCCACTTGCTCACCACTGACTCACAACAGACTGGAAAAATACGATCCCACTCTGATGCTGTGATGAAGATGTAAGTGCTCTCTAGTAATACATGAGTAGCATACGTGAGCAGCCAATTGGGACATTTGGCATCTGATGTTGCTGGGTTGAAGACTGGGATGTTTACTGTATGACTGTGCTGAGTTCAACAGGGAATGACTCGGGCAGACCTTCATGACATGCTCGAGGCTGTTTTGGGACGATACTCATCAGTTCTGAGGACATTGACTCGATCTCCCTCCCTCCCCCTTCAAGCGCATCAGACGAGTGTTGGGCAATCAAAGCCCTAAATCTCAGGTATTGAGGAAACAAGGGAAGCCTTGTTGCATCGTGAGACATTTCTGCTCAGAGGGAAGGAATTAATCCTGGTGGGTGTTCGGGGGGAAGCACTCACTGGAGGTCGACCTGTCTGGGGCACCATGACAAGGCAGTGAGTGAGCTGGTTGTGACCAGGGAAAAGGCAAGGCCTCGCCACCATCCTCCCGCCTCACTGGATACTCCTGTGTGGTGGCATCTGGACACAAAGCCCTGCTGAGTGGGATCCTCCACAGAGGACCAGCCAGCTCCCTCCTCAAAGGCTGGGAGGGGGGCACCAGGTCCTCGCTCAGAGCCAGAGGAACAGCCCATGCAGCACACATGGGCTGGCGATTCCTCTCCCCTCGGGAGGCTCTGGATGCTGCCAGTGCTGCCAGCTGTGTGCGGCTGGGTCACAGATGTGCTGCTGCAGGGCACACTCATAACATGCCCACATCTTTGCGAGTGGGCTCTGGAGAGAGCCCACAGTGATCTGAAGCGCAGACAAGAAACTGGATATTCCTGGGCTCTGTGGCCCTTTCTTCAAAGGCCCGTCTGTTCAAGGAACCGGTGCTGGCCCAGCCGTGGGATCAGCAGGGGTGTCCTTTACGCCTTTACACCTCACCCCTTTGCACTTGCACACTTAAGGGATTAAGGGTTGGACATCAAGGGGCAGATGTCTGGTCTCCTGATGTGTCGGACTGGGAGGACTGGAGAGGCAGAGCCTCTACCTGGTGAAGGGATGGATCCCAGCCACGATCCCCCAGGCACTGGTGGAAACCCGTTTTATAGCCTGCGGCATTTAGACAGAGTAGTTAGGAGGCTGCAGGGTGTCGCTGGGGTATAGTACTGTGACTGAGGCTGCTGCACCACTGTCCTCTCCCCTTGGCCTTTCACAGGCAGAGAAGAGGAGGCAAGACCTCTGTGAAGGGAAAGGGCAGGGAGCTATGTGGACATCCTGACACAGGGATGAACCCCACATTGACTCCTCTCCTTTATGGGGCTGGAGCCCTGCACGATTGCTGTCACCTAAGGGCTTCTGTCCATGAGTGATCCCAGGTTACCACACCTCCTCTCTGCCGTGTGAATGTGCTCCCCACTATTCGCACAAACAGGAGTCTCAGCCAGAACAATGGTCTGATCTGAAGTCGTGTTTATGCAGCCAGAGCTACCATAGGCATCTGTGAAACAGCTGCCAGGCCTTGCTTTATGTTTGCCTAACAGCCTACCTGACTTTCACACCCTTGGTGGCACTGGGCTGCTGTGCAGCTGGAGCAGCGAGGAGGAGTTTGGTGCTGCACTGTGTCCCTTCGAGATGGATGATGCTAACCCTCTGGCTCTGCACTTCTGACCAGCTTGACCACAGGTGCCAACTGTTTGTCTTCAACCAGCATGTCCCACCACTTGCTGCTTCCTCCTTGCCACTGACTCCCATCTTTTATAGTTTGGGTTCATCCACTGACAAGTGCAGGTCCCCATATGCTGAGTCTTTGTGAGCTGAAAGAAACTCCAGGGCAGCTGAGAGCCTGAATATCAGGTCTAGAGCAGACCTCCAGCTGGGGAGCACTGCAGGCCGGACTCACAGGGGAGTTTGGCGTCTAAACTGCTGTTGAAACTAACTCGCTTGAGGTGGAGCACTGGGGTATGATCTGGTCTGCTCAGGTCTGCTGCTGGAGGACAAGACCAGCTGAGACTGGGTCCTGTTTCAGGGAAATGGTGGAAGACAAAATAGTGTAGCAGAGACACTGAAGCCTACAGAGATCAAGGGGAGCTTAGAAGCACCTGTGTCCAAAACGTTGGCACCCAAACTCAAAAAACCTGCATGAGACCATAGGAAGAGACATGTTCCTAGGTTAGCTCTTGGCCCTCCTGTTTTGGGTAAGGGCTTTCTATGGCTTGCCACATTGCTGAGGTGCTGAGCTGTGGGCTGCTGGCTCAGAGGCTAATTTTCTCTAGTTTCAAACAATTTGTCAAGCGGCCAGTGTAAAAATGTCTCTTCCTCTAGATCTTGACACCTCATCTTGTGGGGCTGCAGTTGCAGGTCTGAGGGTTTGGTGGCTGTATAAGCCACCAGCAAGAATAAGCCCCTGAGTGAGACCCAGATAGCTGCTGATGGAGTCCAGGGACTGACCTGACCGGTGTGTTTTGTCCTTTGGTATCCAGGTCTCTCCTGAGCATCTGGACCCAGCAGTGATGAGTGAGGAAAGAGGAGCCTGCGAAACAGGAGAGGGAAAAAAAAGGTGGAAGGAGGCAAGGATGGCTCAGCCTGGGGCTGGGGTGAACCATAGCAGCATTTCTCCCCGCTGGTTTATTACTTAGCAAAAGGGACAGGAGCTTGCAACACTAAAATGTCTTCCTCCCACCATGGCCTCTTAGGCTTAGGGCCTGAGGATGTGTTAGGGCTGTTTGTAGCCTGAAAGCCTTGGCGTAAATGGTTGTCTGCATCATGGATGGGCGTCCAGGTGCGTGACTGAGTAGGGGTGAATCTGGCTGCTGAGCCAGAGCAGTTGGTTTAATGCTCTCTCCACTGGTTATTAGCTTGTTGCCGAGTCAAGCTGGCATGTCAGGCTCTGGGAGCTTTGGTGAGAGCACTTGTGAGGGCAGGGGGCTGCGTTTAATCCTGCAGGTAGCAAGAGCGTGCCGGGAGGCTGAAATCTGTGGAGACAGCCCCATTCCCAACCCCAAAACTGCGGTTTTCTGCCAGCACAAATGGGTCTGTGTCTGCAAGGGGAGGATGGAGGAGGAGACAGCCCGATGCTATTCCTTACACCTCTTAAAGAAAGGACGAGACAGGCAGAGGTTTCCCCTGCATCTGTGACGCTGGCAGACTCCCCAGCTGCAGCCAGAGCCTGATGCTGGGCTGGCGAGGCTGCTCTGAGTCACGGGGCGTCTGCACGCTGTGCAGCCCGGCTCCTTCCCAAGGCACGCAGCAGAACTAGCAGTGCGCCTGCATGCCTTCATCAGTGCCTGCACGTAAACTGTCCCTCTGGCCACCCAGCCTCTGAATCACAGGAGTTGGGTCCTGGCTGCAAGCAGGGGGATTTCCCAGCACCCAGCACAAGGGTTTGCGTGCGGAGAAGCCTCCTTGCAGGCAGCTGGAAGTTGTCTCTGAAGACACATTTCTGGACAAGCCAGGGCTGAGAATGTCCCTGAGCGGATGGAAGTCCCTGAGGGGCTTTGCTGTGTTTTGTGGGTTCTGTCCCCTCAGTGAGCACAGGGACAGAGGGTGCTGGCCATCCTGCACCCCCTGGTGTGGTGTCTTTCGCCCAAGTGCACCCTTACTTACTCCTGCAGTTCAGGGTATCTCCGAAGCCCTCTCCTTCCATGGGGTGGACAAGCCCTGACACTGCTCCCCTGCTGAGTGGGTGCGTGAAAAACTTCTGGGTGACTGGGGCTGTGTGGGGCTATGACACCTCGGCGGGGCCACTGCAACCCCTTTGATGGAGGATTTGCTTCTCTGGGTGCTGTCGACATGGGCTGGGTGCAGGGGCTGCAGGATGAGCAGAGTGAGCGGTGCTTGCTGCCTGCAGCCTCATGGCGCTGTGGCAGGGCTTTGCTTGCTGCCCTGTCCCCACTGTGGATGCTCCTTCCCTGGCCTCCTGCCCACTCTACCCAGTGCTGGACCCTTTTTCCCTGCATTTCCCAGGGGAGAAACTCCTTTCGCATTTCCCATGCTTCCACAATACGTAGCCAGCGTGGGAGGTGCTGGAGATGTGGATGAGACATGGCAGCCGTAGGGACCTGGCTGAATTTGACTCTCCGGGTGTTTGAATGGAGGGTGCCCACTGCACCCCCTGAGCTGCTTTTCACTTACTGCGGGTGGGAGAAAAGAATATTTTAGCATCAGAGAGGCACAGATGCCAAACAAGCAGCCAGAAGAAAGGCAAATATTTTGGCTACCCCAACACATCTGTTTAGAAGCAGCTCAACCCTAATTTTAAACAAAATGGGGAAGAAAAGACATTAATTGAAGACATGTCCTTAGGAATGCGATCCCTTGGCTTGGGCCCAGCATTGGCAGCCTCATTGGGAGATCATGTGTCACACAGAGGAGATGATCGCCCAGGCTGTGTTGCGAGCCCCTCGTGCTGCTTTTGGGCAAGTCACACGTGCCCTGCGGAAGCTGAGGGAGGCTGTCCATGGCTCTGTGAATGCACGACACTCTTGCAGGGGTACATACTCTCCCAGCATCATGCATCCCCACTGCCCTCCCCACCTCCCTGCGTAGCAACATCCTTTTTCTTGAGAAGGACTCTATGTCAGCGGTTGGCTGCTCCTGTCCTGTTTCATTTTTGTGGGAAGGATCCAAACCTGGGGGCATCCTAAAACAGATCAGCTGTTTTCCCAGCAGCCCCTGGCTGTGTGTGTGGGGCTTGGATTATCAGATTGGGAACAGCTGATCCCAAGTCTGTTGACAAATCCATGAAGATTCGGTGAAGCTTAGACACTTCTCTCCTGATAGTCTCCTTTGGTTGACCTCAGACCTTGTTAATCTCTGCTGCACCCAGAGGCAAGGCTGCAGAAACAGCTTCAGATGGGAAACTGGTGTGTGGTGTGGAAAAGAGAGCTCCCCAAGCTTCCCGTCTGCTTCTCCAGGGAGCGCTGCAGTCCTTCCTGCACTGGGTGGTGTTGCAGGTATCTGGGATATTTAGGCTGAACTCACAGGTGAGGAATGCCTGAGCTGTAGTCACAGCAGGGTGCACATCCCCACTGAAACACTGCTGCCAGCATGCTTGTGTTGTGTCGCTCTGTGCCCACTGTGCCCCGCAGCACTGGTGTCCCCCTCCCCATCTCCTTCCTTAGAGTGGAGGCAGTGTGGCCTGCCCAGCTGCCCCAGTCCGGCATATGGAGGTCTGAGAGAAGGGCTGAAGGAAGGCCAGCCCCCCATGGCCACTGCAGCAGTGGGCTCTCCTCCCTCTCCCTCTGCCAGCAGAAAAAAATGCATGAGCTCAGGGGATTGCTGGGGCCTGGGAAGGGGGCTGGAGGAGTCCCACGTACAGAAATGGGGATGGGGAAGGAACTGGCTGCCCCAGAGCCCATGGGACCCCCACCCCCCCGCCATGCTGCAGCACTCAGCATGGGGTGAAGTCCGTGAGGGACGGGCCCTGGCTTCCCAGCAGGGTTGTACCAAAGCCCCACTGGGTGCCCCTTTGGCAGCTAGGCATGGTTGTGTCGCTGGGGCTGTCCCAGTGTCAGCTGGGGGTGACGTTCCCCTGGGCTCCCTGTCCCTGCTGGAGCTGGCCATGCTCTGGCATGAAGAAAGGCAATGGTTAACTGCTGCACCGTCATTATTCTTACGCAGCCTCCTCTGTCTATGCAGCCTGCTTCCAGAATGTAATAAGTACTAATGCTGGTGTCCCAGGCGGAGGCAATGGGGGCAGGGAGTGCCTTGGAGGAAACCCTCGGCTTGTGTCAATCAGCGCAACTTTTTATTTTACAGATCACGCTGCAGAGCGCTTCCAAGTATGAACAAAACTAAACGAAGACAGCTGGCAGAGGCTCTCGTCATCTAACTCCTTCCAGATGTGCGGTCATACGCCGCAGTTTCTGACTAATGACATCCCCAAGGAAAGCCCTGGGGATGCGGCAGTGACAGGCAGGCAAGGGGCATGCCAGGAACCTGTTGGTGGGCCGACAGCAGTGTTTCCCGGGGGGCTGGTGCCTGGAGACCCTGGCTGGGGAGGGATCCTCCACCACCCCTCTCTTCCCCTTGCAATCAGCAGGGCTCGGCGGGTGGCACAGGGCTGCCTCTGCCATGCTGGGCACCCAAGCAGCTCTCCATGAGTGGGTAAAGCTACTTAATCCAAGAGCGATGTCCTGCAGAGATAGCTACTTCATGGCCTGGAAGCCAGAAAACCACACTTAGTAGCGTTGTGCTGGAGCAAATTAGCGATGTTTTCTGATAATGAATTGAGGTTGAAGCGTTTACGCTGCTTCCCGCTTCGGAACCCATTCAGGTCTCCCTGCGTGATGCCTCTCTGCCGCAGATATGTCTGAGAAATCAGTCTGGGTGGGAAGATTTGTAAATCCTGCTGCCTCCCCCTGAAATATCTGTCCTGCACGTCCCCATTTTATGTTCCTGCATGGTCTGGGTTGTATTAGAGCTGTGCACAGTCTCCACAGGGATTAGTTTCCTCACCCCCCTGTGGGAAGGGCTGTGCTAGTTTTATAAGCTGGGGCCTGGGGACCCTCGGTGGCTCGGAGATGGGTCAAGAATTGGGGGGGACCAGCCCCTCCGACCCCAGGTGGCAGATCATGTCCTCCCAGAGTATTGCCTCCTTCACACTGTCTTTCAGAAACTGCAGCCAACCTGGGTCCAGGCTTGCTGCTTAGGCAGAGGAGTCATTTTGGGTATGCCCATGGTCCTTGTTCTCCCCCTCTTCCTCTCCACACCTTTGTAATTAACCTCTGAACTCCAGCTAATCCCAGGATTAGCACGTCACGGGCGATCGGTTAGGGCTCCCACCACCCCTTGTGCATCCCAGCATCCCTGACAAACTTGCAGGGGGGTCTGGAAAGCCAGGTTGCCCCTGAGGAGGGAGGAGGCTCATAATGGATGGGGGATGGCAGGAGCCTGGTGGGTGGTGAGAGCTAATCTGGGGGTCACCTGTGGCTGATAATGATCTCCTTGAGGCTGGGAGCAGGGCAGAGTGGTGCAAGGAGCCTGAGGGGACTGGGGCAGCCCCTTCACCATCCCTACCTTGGCCCCTTCTGCCAGGCAGCGGGTTGCAGAGGGAAGAGGAAACCTGGTGGGCTTTCAGTGAAAGATGGAAATATCTCCTCTGCCCGCAGGTGAAGGCAAAGGATTAGCTTGTGGCTTTTGGTGCAGTGTCTCTTCCAGGACCTAGCTATGCATGTGTTTTCCCTTGGGAGGGTGTCCTTGGGCAAAGGGAGAACTTGCTCATGGGGTTTATTCAATCTCAGTGCTTGAGAAGCTCTCCAGGTCTGTGGGTGAGCTCTCTGCTCCCCTCTCAGCCTTCGTCCGCCTTGTCTAGGCCTCCCCAGAGGCACTACACAGCTCCCAGGTGAGTGATTTTCCAGGAGAGCCCCAGACAGATTCACACTTAACCTAACAGAGGCAGTGCAGTGACCTCTGTCACTTCACTTCTCCCTCAAGATGAAAACTCCCAGCCCTGATGAAGCATGCAGCAATGCAGTCAATTTAGCCGTGAGAGCTGCTTTTTACCTCCAAGACATCCAGCTGTGTAATGGACCACATGGTGGAAATAACAGAAATAGCAGTGGACTCGTGCTGGGATTGTGACCTTAAAAATGTGAGGGTTGGCCCAAAGGAAAACAGGTACTGCAAGGGAAAACCTCACAGATAGTGGCCAAGACATGCAGAATGGACTCTGGTGCCAATTCCCCCTAGCTGAGGTGTTTGTCCATGGCCTTCAGTGGCTGTTAACCCCCTTGCCCTAAATGCCTGTGCCCTCTCCTTCTGGTGTAACAACATGGTCTGCTCTGCGACATCCCCAGGACTGGGGAGAAGGATGAGCCCAGAGGCTGGGGCAATTCCTTGCCACACCAGCAAGGCACTGGGGGGGGCTGAGTCCAGCAGGTGCTGCCTGGAGGGGAACAAACCCCTGGGAAGGCACCTGGTTTTGCAGCAGTGTGGGCTGCAGCTTTCCTTCCTCCCTGGTGCAAGAGGAGCAACACTTTCTCCTGCTTTCACTGTGCCCTGAGGAGGGGAAGGGGAGGAGAGCTGCTCTTGGGAGGCTGCCTGGGGAGGGCATTAAGAGGTCAGCATGAGCTGGCAGTTTGTTTGCACCTCTCGTTACCTGGAGCTGGGAGCGGGGCTGAGCTCTGGGAGGTACAGGCAAGCTTGCAGAACAAGCGGGTGATAAGCTCCCATCCCCACCATGTGATACGCTCTGTGTGTACAGGATGTTTGGTTTCCTATCGATCTCGTCCAGAGGTGGCGGGGATGGGGAGATGCCGAGACAGGCTTTGTGGTTTCTTTAATCTGATGGTTTCCCTGCCTCTTTCTTCTATTTGCAGGCAAGTTCGTGCGTGAGGCACTCAAAGTGACAAGCCGGCGCGCTCTGCCCTGGCACCGGCTGTGTTTGCAGGGAGGTGGGCTGCTGGCTATTTTTCTCAGGAGTGACTCAGGCTGACGAACCGAGTCCCAGCCAGGCACAGGAGGACCTCACTGGAAGGTGCCTTTGGCTCCTGGGAGCTGGTCTGGCCCTGCTGCTGGTGAGCACTGTGGGACAGCTGCGTGCAGAGGAGCAGAGGAAAGGGGCTGGATGGGCAGGATCAACATGAAGGGCAACATGCACTAACTGGACACAGGAAAGTGGTTTCCAGCTCCAGTGGCCACAGCATCACCTCATCTGGGATGTCCCAGCCGAACCCAGTACAAGGGTGATGGCCCAACCACAGCCATGGCTCTGACATGTGGCAGACTGAGCTCCGGGGGCCCCAGACACCCATAGGCCATGGTGGTGTCCCTTTCTCCAGTAGCTCTGCTCCCTGCGGTGGCTTTGCCTCTTCTGTCCCTGAGCTCCTGCCTCAGGTCCTGCCTCTTGCCTGGGTCTCCCTCATTCCTGGAGTAAGAAGATCTTCCCTGGAGGAGCACATCATCCTGCCTAGAGATGATCTTCTGCCACAGGGGCTTCACCTGCCTGAAATGCCCATTTTGTCCATTAGCTGATAGTGAGGGAACAGGCAGGGTGAATCCACACAAGGACAGGACCACCCCAGGGTCTAGTGCTGAAGGTACTGTCCCTACACTGCGGCACGCTGAATTGCCTTTTCTGCCTGGAGGATTTCACTGATGAGGTGATGTACCCCAGGTGTAATGGAAAATGGAGAATCATGCTTTGTTGAAACAACACATCTCCTATGAGAGATGCAAACTGTGCGTGTTGGAAGGATGAAGGACTGCAGTGTGAAGAGACATGGGGGATGTGCTGGGGCACTTCTTTCACTGTGACCTGGGGGCCACCTACCAGAGTGGGAAGGATAAATCAAGAGAGCCTTTTCCTCAAGTCAGAAAGATGCCAAAAAAGATTATAGGAAACTGCTAGAGAGCAGCCCAAGTCAGAGCGAGGTGGAGGCTAGTAACTAGTGCAGAAGAGCCGTGATACCCAGCGGTGAAGCAGGACAGCTGTGGGGGGAAGAGGCACCACACAGATGAAGAGGCTGGGCTTCAGGGAGCCTTTCTGAGTCTATGGGTCCTTATCACCAGGAAGGGGCTGACTTCTCCCTGTTTACGTGGGTGGAAGTTGTTGGGACTGTTCATGGGTCTCAGTCACACTCTGGCTCCCCAGCTGGAGAATGCGCTAGAGGGAAATCAGCAGGACTTTCCTATCTCCTCACCTTTCCTAGAAGTGGTGATCAAGGGGGTACTGGGGAGGGAGAGGTAAGGAAACACAATTACAAGGTGCAAGTACCTCCAGGGGCATCAGACCCTGCCCCACCGGATTTCTGTGATATCAGGGGGAGCCCCAGGTGTCCACCCGGAGCTTCTCAGCAATGCTTTGTTTGTAAACACTATTAAAAAAAAAAACATTTAAAAAAAGGCTTTTGAGATGATCCTGGTCCTGCCACATCACTGGGTGCTGGAAGAGCTCTGGGCTGCCCACAGAGCAGGATCTGGGTAAGCCTCAGGCACGCTGCTGGGGAATCCCCGGCTGCAGAGAGGAAAACTGCTGGGAAGAGGCACCGCCAGGTTCTGTGAAACGCTTTCATTCATTGCTGTCCAGGCGGGAACTGATCCTGGCAAAAGGCGGTGAGGGGATGTCTTTCATTCCCAGCAGAGCCAGCGGGGGCTGGTTTTGATCAGAAGTGATCTGGCGCTGGACCTCGGCACAGCTGATAACTGCAACCTGCCGCCCCAAGCCCGGAGGAGGCTCGTTCATGTTTGCATTTGAAAGGGCCTCCTTCGCTCCCTCCGCTCGTGGTTGAACAGCTTCCAAGGCGGCTTACTTTTCTCCCTTTTTATCGCCATTATTATTTTTTAATAAAGTTCCTTGATTAGCTTCTCAGGCTTCGTGGCGGAGGGGCCTGGGAATTTATTTCCTCTCCTTGGCCACTTGCAGTGGTTTCCAGGCCAGCTCAGTGCTGCCGCAAGGGCGGACTCGGCGTGGCGGCTCCCGGCGGGGTGATAGGAAGCCCAGGACACCAGCTCTGTCCTGACACCACGGTGCTCTTTGGGAGATGTCAGAGGGGCCATGGCGTGGTGGGGAGTGGTTGCGTGGGGGCTGAGCATGGTGCAGGGATTGCAAGCGTGGGGTATCCACCTGTGAAGCAGAGCTCGCAGCACTCAGGATGGGGAAGATGTTCGTCAGAAGAGCTGGGTGTGAGCAGCCTTGGCCCAGTCGAGTCAGGACTCAGTGGCTTCAGCAGTTTTTTGAGAGGAGTCTTGCACTGTGGGTTAAATAAAACCAGGGGAACAGGGGAAAGCATAACTCTCCTTGTATGTAAAATGGGGAGGGGGAGAGTTTCTCTTCCTCTGCTTGACTTTGTTCTCTTCTGGATCTGCTGTGAGGCTTTTCTCCAGTTCTCAGATACCACTCTTTATTAATATCAATTATTATTATAATTATTAATATAATTAGCAATTATTAGTAGTAACAATAATTAAAACATTAGCATTAATATCAATGCCTAGTGTCTGTTGATATGTGCAGAACTGAGGGCAGAAGGTGGCACTGCAGATGCCATCAGCTCTTCTTTTTTTTTCCCCTCTCCAAACCCAAGAAAAAGCTTTTCCTGCTCTCCTCAGTGTGCTGGGGCTGCTGGAGGCCAGTGATGTGGGGTCCCACAGGAAGGCAGGTGGGTTGTAGGAGCCCAGGCTGGGTTGTGCTTGGGTCCTGGCTTGGCAAAATGCCACAGTGACAAACATAGCTGACCTGGAGAGGCTCTTCCAGCATATCCCGGGGGAATTCAGTCACTGCGGGAGGACAGGACGAATTCAAGGTTCATTTGCCCAGAGTCCAAACTGAGGTGGGGTGGGGGCAGTGGCACGAGTGGATCGGACAGCTGGAGAGGCATGAGCAGAAGAGGCTTTGGGTTCCTCACTGAAGAGTCTCAGCCAGCCTGACTCACCCAGAGGCCCTGACAGACAGAGGGGAGATCCGGGTCCAGGGTGGGCCATGGCCAGGGAATTGAAAGGACAAGTATGCCCATGGCCTCGGCGCCCTGTTGGGGCACGCAGAGCATGGCTACATCCCTGCTGGCATTTTCCTTTGCAGAGTGGTGAGGCAACTTTGCAGAGTGGTGAGGGAACACGCCTCAATTGGAAAATGTCATGTATTAGGGCCTTGCGTTATAGTGGCTGGGCTTCCCAGAGAGAGGGCTAGGGGTACCTGGAGGCACCACGGGGCTCTTGTGTTTATGAGCTTCGGTGATCAGCAAGATTCTTGCAAACATGCAGTATTGGGAAATAATCATCCAAGTTGCCCTGGCCACCTGATCTCCACTGGCTCTTAATCCTCACTAATTCTCTTGCATAGAGCCTGAAGGCTCCTAGATACTCCTGATTACTAGAACTCTGTGGGAAGGATGGAGATGCTTACACCCTTATTCACTTTCCCTCTCTTCCTCTGCCTTCCCCATTAGGGTCCTTTGCTCTTTGGCTGTGTTTCTCCCTTGCTGCGGCACCTCACCTCCCTGCCCAGCTTTGCTCCTCGGCTGGCCTAGGGGAGAAGCTGCCCATTGCTAGTACACATTGCTTTGCTTGCCTTCGTTTGCTAAGGCCCTTCTCTCCCCAGCTGACTTGCTGAAGATAACGTATCTCTCCTTCCCTTCGTCTCGCTCCCCTTTCCCCTTCATTGCATGTGTTTCTCTCTCTCTCCATCCCTGTGGCTGAAACTTGGCAGGAAATTCAGAGACATGCTCAGTCATTAAAATGGCTACCCCAAGGAATGGCCAGAGCACAGCCTGGAGCAGCAGAGGGGGTGGGGATGGGGTCTCAGCTGATCCCCATCATTTCCACATCAGCTGGGAATGAGATCCCTTCTCCCCTTGCTAGCAATGGCCCCTGGCTGGCCCCAGTGAACTGGGAGCACTCGCCTACCCTAGCAGGAGATGGGGTCTGCTGGGACAACCTCCTTGATGTTCCCACCCTGACTTTTAGGTTGGAACATGGGTAGAAGCAAGAGCTTTGGGGAGTCCCTGAGAGGGAGGATAAATAGGAAGCAGCATCTGAAGGTTCAGGGGCAGATCTCTTGACCTGGGCTCTGGAACCAGCATGCTGGTGTTAAACAGTGGTGCTTGGGTTCGTGTGTGCGTTACTGGTGTGTTTGCATGTGCGTGTCTGTTAACACAGTGGGATGCTGCTGACGCCAAGTTACATGTACCCATTGGGTGTCCTCTCCATGGGCGGAGGTTTTGTCTTTCCTTGCTGCTCCATCCTTCCCTGTCTCGGTGCTGCATCCCTGTTCAGAGCCTCATGACTAGTTCTGAGCCCCAAAATGACAGGAAAGGAGGCAAAACAGGGAGCAATTTGGAAAGGGTGTGGCCCCAAGCAAGGCAGCATTGTGGCTTTGCCAGTAGCTCAAAGAGGAAATAGGGGCAATGTGGTAGTGGAATGAATGGTGCAGAGAAACCCAGAGAGGCTCCAGTGTGTTGCAGCTCTCAGGCAAAGGGGGCACAGGCTGAAATGCAAAGGGGCCAAACTCCAGGCAGATAAAAGGCGTGATTGTGCAACTCTCGAACCCAGCCAAACAATAAAGTGCAGAACACTTGTAAGATTTTTAATGACCAAGAAGCAGCGTTAGCGAATTGCTTTATAAAGTGCCCCAGGTGGTGCTGTTTAGCCACTGGTGCCAGGATCTGCAGCGACTTTGGTCAGGGTCAGGTTCTCAGGGCTGAGTGCCCGACTGTGGCAATGGTGAGGAGCTGGATGCAGTCAGGAGAAACCCCACACAGAGCAAGTGGTGCCATGGGGAATAGAGGTGACGCTTTGCACAGAGCTGCGTTGCTGGAGCTGGTGCTCTGATTGTGACCCTGCTATTGCTTTCCAGTGTGGCAGGGAGGCAGGACACCATGATAGATGAGACCTCCTCTTTCTGTTTGACAAGAAGCAGGCTAGCAATCAGCAATTGGGTCTGGCAAGGCATGAGAAGGGTTCGTGGCAGCTGGCTGGACCACGCCTTCTTCAGCTTCACTTCACTCCACCTTGGTGCAGCTCTGGTGACATTTTTACAGCATGGAGTCACTGGATCTCGTACAACTGCTCTGGGCATGGCTGGGCTTTGATGTGCTGTGGTTTTGTTCCTTCAGCTCCCCCGTGGGATGTCTTTAAAGCAACATGCCAGCTTCCCCATGGGGCAGTGCAGATGCAAGACATCATTAGGTCTAGAGCAGATGTAAGGCAAAGCCACAGCTGTTCCCAGCTAAGACTTAGTGGGAGTGAGGTGATGTGAGCAACCTGTTCAAGGCAGGTCTTTGGGAATCCCTGCCTGGATAAGGCAGATCTTAGGAATGACAGGAGCAGGCAGTCTTCAGAAGCCATCCTGTCCCCTTGTTCTCCAAACACGTGGATGCTGGCCAGACCATATGAGGTTGGCTCATCACTACTCATAGTGTAAAAGTGCCTCGTGGGTTCTGTTAGGAAATCTCTGGTGTCCCGCGCGTGGGATCTTGGGCAGCCTCAGCTCCCTCATTGACTTCAGCCTACCATCAGCATGCTTTAAAGGAAGGCAAACTGGAACGCTAGCTGCAGTGGACCTTGGAAGCCACCGTCTCCTGAGCGGAAAGGAGCTTTATGAGCATTACTGGAAGCTGCTGTGGCCGAGTTACCAGAAATAAACCACTTCGATTTGAGGCCAAGTGCTCGCAGACCACTGCATTTCCCACTCTGGTAGCTGGGCCACCTTCCTAGTGCTTTTGCTTCTCAGCAGGGAGATATTCTGTAAATGCCACCCACTGCTCTTTCTGATTTGGGTGGGTGGCAATGAGGCAGGAAGACAAAGGTGGGTGCCTTGCTGAAGGCTCCTGTTAGCATAGATTTTTTTTTTTTGGTAGAAGTGCCTTTTCTGGGAACTTCTGGGTTTCAGAAGAAGTAGCAAGAATAGCTCATTTTAATTCACAGGCAATTGCAGGGCTGTGGGGCAGGAGGTAGCTGGAATGAGAGGACTCTGCCCACAGTCCAGGAGCAGAGGATGTGTCCCTGGAGAGGCACAGATGCCTCAAACGGAGGCTTTGCATGCATGGGGGTGGCAGAATAAGTGGCCCTTAGCCAACGCATCCTTGCTATTCTCCTGCCTGTCTTTGATTTTAATTAAACTGCGAATATGACGCACGAGCTACGTGTTAACCTGCTCCGATCAGGAAGCATGGGGGCTGATGCCTACACAGCCCTCAGCAGCTTTCTTTTCCCACCACCCCAGGAAAAGGGCGCAGTGACCTGTCAGCCCTGGGTCTGAGGGGGGACTGAGGTTAAGGAGGGACTTGCCTGCTGCATGCAGAGGACGGAGTCCTGAGCCCAGTGCTTTAATTACAAATCCGTGTTTTCTTCTTTGTAGGAATACCTGGTGAAGAGGCAAAGGCTGAGAACCATGCACGGATGCGCAAAGCTTCTGTGGGGCTCAGGGCAAAAGTTTTGACTGGTACCACCTCTGAATTAGGATGGAACATCACCTGACAACTCAGGACTCAGGCTGTGCAGAGGCAAAGAGCCTGCCACCAGATCCTCTTGGCCAGTGCTTGGAGTTGCCTTCTCCTCCAGGCTCCTTCCTCAAGGGCAGGGTTTTTTGGTGGAAAGAGAGTGGCAAGAGCCCTCTGGGGCTGAGGCTGGGGACCTGTTGGCAGCACATTCTCCCTGCTGCACTGCGAATGCAGGCAGCCCTGCCTGCAGTGTGGCCAACACACTGAACACGCCAGCTTGGCCAGGATCCTAACCCCAAATAACACAGCCAGTTGCCAGGCAGTGCCTGGTTTTCTGCCCTGGAGTCAGGGGGAAGGAATGTGGGCGGCTCTGCGTGCCGAGGCTGTTGATGCTGTGGTGGTGGTCAGCCCCTCTCGGCGCTGATTGCCAGCCTCGCTGTGGTCTGGGAGCCAGCAGGAGCCCTTCCCCGGGGTGGCATGTGGTCCTGGTTTGCAAGTACAGGGCAATGGCCCTGGGTTGGGGCAGTGCCCGGCTCTGGAGTGGGTCGAGGTGATGCTGGAGGGTATGACTGTGCCAACTTGTGTCTCACGCTTGGTGTGATACCTTGTAGCTTACCATGCACATGGGGCTGCCGTACCCCATCGCGTCATCCCATGGAGATGGGGTGACGGTGCCTAGCCCAGGGTCTGCCAGACCACATTGTCTGGCACAGGACATGCTTCTTCTTATGTCCGCTCTTTCCTGAAGCCTTCAGGGGCCCATGAGGAGCAGGTCATGGGCTCTGCAAACCATTCCTGCAACCAACAGCCTGCTCTCTGCTGTCCCCTAGCCTCTTTGCAACATGTCCAGCGCTGTCTTTAGTGCATGATCAGAGGGCTGGTTTTCTCCATTGCCTGGAGAGTGCATGCCTTGCCATGTGGTGGGAATGGCCATGGACGTTGGGACAGAGGCTAGCTTCTTGTCACAGAGCAAAAGAGATGTTTTATCTTCATCCCAAAATATCCCAGGATAGACCCAGTTAACTCTCGGCAGAGGATGTAGCAACTTGTTGAAGGGGCGCTATCCACTTAAGAATGCGCTTCTGTCACATAGTTATTTCCATCCTGGTGCTGAGCTGTGAAGTTCCCAAGAGCCCAAGAGTGGAGGAAAACACTCATGCTCGGCTCCCGGCTGGGTCGTGCGGTGCATGTGTCAGCACTTTGGGCGCAATCAGTTTTCGTCTGGTCAGTGAGTTTCTTCCGTTGTTTGGGTGGGCCTTGCACAAGCCTTTGGGGGAGAGCAAAAGCTTTTTTAGAAAGTGGAATATATGACTGTGAAACCACAAGAGTGACGGAGGGTCTCAGGCGTGGGTAGGAGACCCAAATTGGCTCCTGGCTTTCAGGATATTAGTCACCGTCACTATCGCTTTCCTGGCGTGCTGCTCCCTGCTACCCACCTTTTGTCAGTGCCCTAATTCTCCAAGAATCACGTAGGATTTTGGGAAGACCATGCTTCCCTCACTATCTGTACAATTCATAGTGCCTCATGGTTGCTACTGCGACATAAAAAAATGTTAGTAAAATAACCACAACACACTCTGGAAACAGATGAGAATTCAAATTGACAGTTTCCTTCTATACTTAGGAGTAAAGCCACAGGTCCTGAAAAAGCTCCAGCTGGTATGAGGCTTAGCACGCATAAGTGTCCATGAATATTTGAGGTATGATATTAGGAAAAACTTTCTAACTGGCAGGCTAGTTAATGCTGGAGCAAGCAACCAAAGGGCACAATGGGAGATCCTTCCTGTGATGTTTTCAGAGGGGCTTAGAATAATATCTCCCAGATAGTGTTGGTGATGCCCGAGCAGGGTCCATTTCATGTCTACACCTCTACAATCCGTCCTACTTTCTATCCTGGAAAACAAAGTCCTGTTCAGTGACTCTGTTTTTAGACTTGGGAGCATTCTGATGGGCTAAGCTGAGCCCACAGAAAGGACTGCACCCATTCATGGCTGTCCTCTGCAAGAGGTCTGCCATGTCAGTGACTGAAATATCTCCTGGGGGACGGCTGAAGAAGACATAATAGGAGAACAGAGTAAAAGTGACAAAAATGTGGCTTAAGTTGTGATGCTGGTTTTATGCTACAGGAGTTCTTGGAAGGGCCCCCTGGCAGAGGCATGAGCTGTCCCATACAGCTCAGCATAATATCAACCCCAGGAGCTGCAGCTTTGGCATGGAAATGCAGCAAGCTCCACCACACCTGGGCATGACGGAAAGGATGCTGGACTGAGATCACCTGCTTGTGCAGCCCGTTACTGGGTGGGTGTATTCAGTGTCTTACCAGAAGCGTGGAGGCAAAGGATCTGCTTTGGCATCCCAGACACCGTCATGCTTCCGAGAAGGAAAATTACCCAATTAATGTTATTTTTGGTTTATTTAAGATGCCAGGGGTAGGCAGTATCATGTAGAGTACAAAAGCAAAGGGGGTTAGTCCTTCATACAACCCCTGGGTAAGCATCAGGATGTGGTGGGTGCTGAAAATCTGACTCCTGAAGGCAACTGGTCAGACTCAGGGAGAAAAGGTCCCTCAAGGACTGTTAGATATGAAGACAGCCTCTGGCCCAGGAAATCCTGAGCCACAGTCAGCCTGGGAGAGCATGTGGAGGCAATATCACTTTTGGCCTGCTCTTCTTCTCCCTCAGGCATCTGCTGTCAGCCAGCGTTGGAGACAGAGCGCTTGGCTAGATGGATGCTTGCTTTGACCCAGCACAGCTGTGCTTGTTCCTTACGTGTGGAGCCACAGGGAAGCTGCTGTTGCACATAGAGTTTTGCCCATGACTAGCCCTGTCACATCGTATCATGAATATTTTGCAAGGGAAAGCTTCCTAGGGCCAAAATGGCATTCTCTCCCTTTTCATCTGTGAAAATGCAGATCGCCTCCCATTCCCAGGCTGTCGATGGGTGCTGTCCCTGCTCATGTTGCTGGTGCCAGGGTGTGTGCCTTGTCTGCTGTCCCTGAGGGCACCCAGACATGGAGTTCCACAGGGCCAGGTGAAAGATGGTCCTTTTTTGCAACCATGTTTATACCCTACCTCCATGCTCACAGGGGGAAGCGTGCCAAGAGGGAGGTGACCTGTGGGAAGTCAAGAGTGAGAGGTCAGGTGGCGCTTTGGTATCTTTAGCTCAACACTGCATGATTTGTGCACCGCAAATTCCCCTGGGAAGAAACTACTGTGACAGGGAAAGGAGCAGGAGAGTCTGTGCACAGGGCTGCAGAAAGCCTTCTGGGTACTGTGAGGCAGCTGGTATTCATGCCTGGTGAAGGACGAGGGGACTACTGGAACAAAGTCCACATTATGCACTGAGATTTGGTGAGAGGCACAGCTGACGCCAGCCCCGGGGCGCTGCCATGTTGAATCCCAGCAGCACGGGAAGATGTCCCCCACCTTGGCACTGCTGTGTGCATCAAGGCTGAGGGCCTCACAAGAAGCTTCCCCAGACGAATCCGTCAGGGAGAGCTGGGGCTTGCTGTGGAGAGGCAGGCACATCGCCTTGGTTTGTGATGGTGCCTTGGAGAGACGCTCCTGAGCAGTGGCTCCTGCCCTGGACACAGCGTGTGGGGGCTTGGATCTGCTGGCAGAGGATCCCTTTCCAAGACTCCTGAAGGAGCCTCTGTTGGTGGAAAGATCTGCCAGGCTCCTCCTGCTCCTTCCTCCCTCCCTCTTTGCCTGGTGCTCTCCTTTGGGATCTGTGGCTGACACAGGGGGTTTTTTGTTGTGCTGCTTTCCTTTCCCCTCTCTGATATTTGCAGAAAAGGCGGGAATAGAGCTGAGTGGCTCTCGTTTTGTGCCAGAAAAGATGACTTTGGTTAATTAGGAAGAAGAGAGAGCCAGGTGCTGGTGGGGCGCAGCCATTGCCCAGGCCCTGGGCAGGGAGCCGGGGCACCCCCCACCATATTTGCACAGGGCTGAGCGCTGCCCCCCGGGCCCCCTGCTCCCAACCCTGTCCCCCTATGACCCGCTCCCAGACGGGGCGGCCAATTGGCCGCCCCCCGCCCGGCCCCAGCGGGGCTCTCCACACAACAGAGGGGCTGTGTGACCTGCCTGCTCCCAACTTGGTTGCTATAGGAAAGGGAAGAGGCTGGAGAGAATGTGTGGGGCCTATTCACACCCCCAGCCCCGATTCACAGCGCCCCTGAGGTAATGTTTGCCCGGCTCGCAGTGATCTTGCCTGATAAAGGAGCCTCCTAAAAGCTGGGGGGGAGGACCAGACCGACGGGGCTGGGAGAAATACTTGCCTTGAATGCCAGTAACGTGTGGAAATGGGGAGGTGGGGCGGGGGGGGATGATAAGAAAGGACCCTTTGAAAAAGAGGGAGGTGGGGAAAATTGCGTGCCGGGTGCTCGGCCGGCCCCACAGGCTCGCTGCCTCAGCAGGGTCCAGCCATGCACAAGGGTATTGGGGTTCCCCTTTACTGCAGCCAAATGATGACATTTTACAGGTACAGGTATATGAACCCCTACAGCAAGGCTGTGTGGTGACTTTATCGAGGGGTGATGTTCTTCTGACACCGGGGATCCAAAGGCAGAATCAGCTCTGCAGCAGCAGGGTCTATACACCTTTCCAAAACTCATCTTTTTTTCTTTCTGTTTACCTGTCTCACTCTGAATGTTCTCGTTATTCAAGTTATTCCTATTATTACAATATTTCTGCTTTTGTGCGGTCAGAATGCCCTTTGGGCCCATCTTTTTGCAGGTTGTAATGGAGGATGGTTTTGTTTCAGAAAACCCCTTCAGCTGCATGTGAACCCTGGGAAACAAAAGGAAAATTCCCATTGCCTAAATACAAGCAAAACAAAACTCCAGTGATCCTGCAAATGTTTTCCTGCACAGAGTAGGAAGAGGAATTTTGGCACAGGGCAGGCGGTGGCCACCTCTTAAATTTTCATAGCTGATCTTAGCGAATGTCCTTTTTGTACACTTGATATTCTCCTCAACTGGCTTGATCAAAGCAATGAGACAAGTATGTTGCTGCTGCCGGCATACTTTGCAAGATGAAGACTGCATCCAAAATGCATTTTCAACATCACTAATGAGGCCCAGAGGTTTCCTCCCCGGGACAGTGTTATCTCTGCTCCGAAGGGGGCGTGAGGAGGGCGGTGGGAACATCTGGACCCTGAGGTCCAGAGAAGCAAACCAAGCTGGGGGAAGGTGCATGGCAAGGGACTGGTCAAACTGTTCATTCACAGGACCGTGTTTTAAATGAGCTGTAGCTGCTTGGCCAGGAGGCTTGGTATCAGTGGGCATGGCTGGGTGGAAAGCTCTTCCCAGTGTGCCACTGGGGTCAAAAGAAAACAAAAATGGGAGTGGGATGGAAGGGAAAAAAAGAAAAAGCAGCAAATATTATAATGGCATTTTCTCATGGGAAGGGAATATATTCTCCAGCTCTGGTAAAAAAGAAACAGAGGGGGCTGGGGCGCTGCTATTGAGAAAGGCTGGGAGCCTGGGAAAAGCACTTCTATAATGAGAGAGGGAAAAGATGAGGGTGATTTAGGATAAGAAATGTTGTCATTGGCTTTGACTAGAAGGAGAGCAGGTCTGCTCCTCTTCTGACTTTTTAAACGGCACCTATCATTGTAGGAAGAGAACAGACTCCAAACAGACTGAATATGGCTTATAAAACCCTCTGCTTATGCTGGGAAAAGGACGCCTAGAAGTGGGTTTCTCAGCCTTTCCTTATTATGAAGAGTAACACCTCACCTGCGAAAAAAAGAAAAAAAACCCCTGAAGCCCTTGTGTGTGTTAGAGAAAAATAAAAGGAACATCAAAACGCTTGGCTGATGACTTTGGGAGGAAAAATGGTGTTCAGAAAGGTGACTTCTGGACCTTGAAGGATAGCATTGGGGGAGGGGCAGAAAGCAGCAACATTGCTTTTGTTTGGGATTTAATAACACTTTGGCGGTCTTGCCATCCCCCTGGCAGCCTTTCCGCAGATGGCAGCCTACCAGCTGGGGGACGTTGCCCCTCAAGCTTTGGGTATATGCAGCGCAGCAAACAGGGAAACTGGGACTTACTGTAAACTTTATGTTTCATTTCAGCAGCTTGATTGGGGTCCTGCCATTGGGTCAGTTGCTGTTAATGCTGTATTTGTATTTATCAAAAACATCTCGCTCTGTTTTCTGGAATTCCCCTGCAAGGAGCTCTGATGGGTGATGCAGGCTGCATCACAGAGAGTTTAGCTTTCATTCATCTGCAGAAGAAACTAGATTCATTTGAGGTTGCTTAAGCTCAAAGTCCGCCCCCCCGCCTCCCCCCCCCCTTTTTGATTAATTTAATATCCATCAAAGGATGTTTTCACTCTTGGATGAAACTGTTTCTTTAAAGCTTGTGTTGCAAGTGACCTGGTGAGGCTGTGCACTGTTTCTGAGCCCTCTGAGAGCTCCCGTGGCTAACATGGATTAAAGGAACTAGGTCAGATTTCTAAACTACAGCATACATGATGCTGCTGTTCCAGCTGGACTATCTATAAAAGCTGGAAAAGAAAATCAGAGTCCTGGAAAGAGGTTTTGTTGGATATGCACTTCCCAGAACTCCCCCGAAAAGCAATCCAACTGTGCAGGCTGGAGTGGAGAGGCTTCAAAAGGTTTTTCCTAAATCAACCCAGCCGGCTGAAATCCACGGGAAAGCTTGTGAGAATTTTGCTCATAAGATGGACAGATAATGCAAGCAAGCAAAATGGAAGAAAAAGCATTTTTCTACATGGTGTCACTCCCAGCATTATTTTATGTGAACCAGTGCATAAATAATTGTGTTTCACCTTCAGCCTTAAACACAGGTAGGAGGATTTTACCATCCACTGCAAAGCACTTATTTCTGGGGTGTGACAAAAAATGTCCATGTATACACAGCAGCAGTGCAGAATGGCTTGCGATGTACAAGGGAAAATAAGTTTGCAACCCGTTGAAACTCCTTCAGGTAAACAGAGGGGCAGAACATGGGATGCCACAGTCCTAGGTGGCAGTCTCCACTGACCAGGCAGAGGGACTATGCTGCCCATCTCATGAACTTTTTTGATCCCTAGCTTCTGCGAAAGGGTGCTGGCCGCTCAAGCCAGGCTGGAGCCTAGCCAAAACAACATCCTGATTCTGTGGCAAGTGCTCTGGGATCAGACCACACGTGATGAGTACCCCAGATTTGCGTTGCATCGGGAAGACACTACTGTCGTGACCCCTGCTGTGCCCTGGGAAAGTCACTCGGCCGTGGCTCACAGGAAGGAGAAAGCTTGCTTTCTCTGGATCCAGGATTTCCTCCTTAGCCCTTCCCCTCTCTTATGTGCTACACCACATCTTACCCCACTCTTGCATGCTGGGCTCAAAAAGCAGCGTGGAAACATTGCATGGGCTGCCAGCCTTCCTGTGCCAACAACGGGGCTGGTGCATGGCTGTCTTCTCCTTTCCAATGAGAGGTGCCCCTGCTTCTGCCCCGCATGGCCGCTGCTGCCTGCATGGCGCCAGCCTGTGAAGCTGCCTGCAGGACTGGGCAGCCCTGGCATGGACAGAGCATGGCCAAGCAGACTCCCCAGCGTGGGAAATTTCTAAAGAAGCAGCCTTCTATAAACCACATTTTCATTTAACTAGTCTAAATATATTTCAGTTTCAAAACACACACTTAAAAATAACTTACAGAAATATTTATATGGACACCGAAAGGAACTTTCCAGCTTTGGGGATTCAGCCTACAGCCCACGGCAGAGCCCACAACTGCCTTCCTGTTCAGTCACTCTTCGCTTGTTATTGAGCCTCTTGTTTTGGGAGTGTTTGAGTCTCTTTTTCCTTAAGTTATCTTGCTTCACTCCACCCTGCCTCACAGACTCAGAGGGATTTGCTTCAGTGAGGTCAAGACTGATATCGCAGGATAGTTTTTCTCAGTTAAAATCACCATAACTCTCCTGATGGTACAAGTTTTTTTTCAGACCAACGCTGGCTCAACTCAGACATTTCAGCTGCCCCTGGGATGGGGCACAGCATGTATTCGGGAACTCCCTCTATCATTTCCTTGCCCCTCTCTGTGTTCTTCATTCGTCTGCCTGTTTCAGTTCATGTGCTGCTTGGGGCAGACCTCAGCTTTTGGCAAATGTATATCAGCCTTGCACATTGGGCCTAAAGATGGAAGTTTGAATCTTCTAGGCGGTTTTGCAACAAAAATGCAATAGTAAGGGTAATAAAGCAGCCTCCTGCCTTGTGATTTTCACCATCGCCTATTCATTGGTGTCAATACTTTCTGCTGTGGCACTGTCTGGGGGTGTAACAACCACTTCCCTGTGTCTATGTGGACAATCCCCTTTGCTAAAGAAAGGCTAGGCTCTTACTAAAGCATCACAATAAGGTCAAGTCCACAAGTCCATACTATACATCATATAGGACAGAAGCAGTCTGATGGGTCAGGACAAAGGTTGGCTGATAAGGATGTGTTGTGTCATTTGTCTGTGTGTCTCGGCTTTTCCAAAGACATCCCCGTAACCCAGGAATGTCTTCTAGGAGGTCTGAAATGTCTCAGCTTTTCATTTCACCAGATTTTATTTTTAAATCACAACACAATGTTTGTTCAGTACATATTGCAGCATTGGTGAGAATCTGTCCTATGTTTAGCAGGAACAAACAGCCCAGAGGAAGGTGTGCTTGCTGTGATGAAGAGTATTTGGATTACAAGAGAGGTCAAATGAGTGCAAACCCCATTGAAGCTGTATGAGCATTCAGTCTTGTTCAGTGCTGCAGGAGGAATTGTGCTTAAAACATAAAACTACTGGAAAAATTCTTCTGCTACAAGAAATACTTGTGTTGCTGTAGAGGCCGTAGCTTGCATAGGAAAAGGCACAAACACTCGATCAAAACTAGTTCTGTGGTGTCTTTTACAGGAGAAGCTTGTGACGCTTTTATGTGTCACCACCAATGAGTCCCTGGTTTTGATTTTCAAAGTGAGGTTCAGCACCCTACTGGTTTGCTAATGATTTTGCCTCTCTCTCCCCCCCTTCATATTTCTTTTTATATGTAGAGGCTGGAAAGGGATATGTGGGTGAGTGAGTTTTAGTGTTTTTCATCAAACTATAACCTAAAACTTCATACAAAGCAGTGGGAACAGACTCTAGGTCACTGATTAAATGCAACTAGCTCTGAAATGTCACACAACATCTATTTAAAACAGTCCAAACTTCAGGCTTGGATTAAGATCCGGGCATTCCTAAAAACACAGGATTAAACTGAAAGCTCAGATTTCCTTTAAAAAAGAAAGCTTCCTGCTCTCTGCCTGCGTAGAAAAGATCAAACCCCTGAACTAAACAGAACTGATGCAACAGCTTCTTCTGGGGTCCTGAAACCCCAAGGGCATAGTTCAGTGCTTCAGTTCACCTGACAGCAAAGATGGGCAGAGGTTTCTGTCCCAGAGCATTTGCTCCTGCCCCTGCACTGAGGTTTACTGTGCCTTCAGTTTTTATACTGCAGTCCTCTAAAAGCTGGACGAGGGAGTGGGTTACGAAGGGGCACAAAGCTTGCTTTCATTTTAGAAGGATTTTTTTTTTTTGACCTAAACCATTTCAGTGAATGAGCTCTCTCTGTGGTCATGTACAGCGATGTACTGGCACCACTGGGGGTGAGGGGCGGGAGGAAGGACAAGCTGCTGTGCAGGATCAAGAACACCAGGCTGAGGCAGGACCTTCATAGGCAGCTTTGCTGCTGAGGAAAAATTGTCATCGGTATGCCCCTGAGAGGGCAGAACATTGCAGCACGGGTTCAGGAACAAGCAGCCACACTTGGGACAGGCAGGAAACTTTTATAACAGCTTTGTTCTTGGAGAAAATGGATCCAGACTCAGACCCTGAGATAGTGGCTGTGAAGCGAGTGAGCTGTCCTGCTCACCTCGTTGGGATATCCTTTCCAAGGCTCATCCGTAGGAGACTCAAGCAGGCACTTGTCATGACCTCTCACGGTCACAGGTGTTCAGGGCATCATTTGCATCCCCCCTGAGAGAGTCTCTTGCGTAGCACAGACCTAGTAGTGGCCACGCTGGCAGCGGGATAGGTGGAGGCTTGGGGTGGGAGCCCATGAATCACCAGTCCTGCTTGGACACCACTGCTCCATGGAAATCTCCCATCTCAGTGTGGCACTCCCTGACCCCATGTAGATTTCTGAGGAGATTACAGCTTAAACTTGGCATGCCTAGGGACCGCAGATGGATGTTGTCATGAGGCTTAGAGGCTGATTTTCTTTCCAGAGGAGCTGAGGGAGTTGCACTACATTTGCATCAGGAGTGAGAGCAAAGACTGCACTGGAGGCAGTGATCCCCAGGGACTGCAGTGTGGGAGCTCCTGGGAGCCCTGCAGCAGGGGGACCAGCTCCCACCACGCTCTGGCAAGACGAGGCCGACTAGCACACCAATTTCTGACCAAGCCAGTAGAGGTCACAGTAGGTCCAACAAACTCCCCATGCCCTCATCCAGCCCAGCCTGCCCTCACATCTTAAACAGTTCGACACTGAATGACTGATATTAAACCCTCCTCCTACTCAACAGCCTGAGCAAGCCCGACGAAGCCAGCTTGTGGCTGCTGTGTGCCTTCCTGGAGGGAGCAATTAACTGCTGGAGAGTTGGGCCATGGCTTGGTTGCGACTCTCTTCCCCCATGTGTGCTCCCGCTGCAGCTAATGTACAATATCTTGGTGGTAAAATCAGTCATGAGGGTGTGGACGTGTTTTCTTCCTGTCATTGCACAGAGGGAAAACACTAGATGTGCCAGCCTGTCAGGCTCCCTTATCTTCCCAGACCTCTCACCTTCATCCTCCCTGAGCCAAGTTCATGCCTAGCCTGCAGGATGTTCCTGCTGCCTGAAGGTGGTCGGGTCTGCAGGGGACTTGGATTTGTGTCTGCCTGTGCTGCGTCATCCCCATACCAGCAACTTCTCTAGGAAAATCGCCTGAGCATCTCTATGCCATAATCTGGGTGGATCCCTGTTGTCCTGGGCTCTCTTGAGGTCTTCCACAAGAGCTGGGACGTTCCTCCATGGAGGGACATGTACTGTAGAGGCAGGCAGGCTTGAAGTCAACCAGTCCATGTCCCTGCTCAGCTACAGCTCCATGAGGAAGTTGCAGGTATGGCAAATACAAGACCAAATTTGTAGCTCTGTATATAGAGATACTGGGGATTTCCTTCCTCCATTTCTAGCAAAGGTATCTTGGGCAGGGAAAAAACAGAAGTCAAACCCTCTATTTTTCTTAAGTGAATACAGGAGCCACAAAGCTCTGTATGCTTGTGCTGAAGGCAAGGTCTGCACAGGATCAGGTTGTGGTTGGCTGAGGTCTCCCACAGGCTACTGGACCTCTTGCCAGGGAATATTCCTTGGCAAGGACTGTCTTGCACAACGCCTTGATGGTTTTGGAGCCCACCACGGCTACAATGTCTGGCACTGCCTGGTGGCCCCAAATGCCCATGCTCTGCTGTGGAAGCATGAGATGGCTGTGGCTGGGCGAGTGAAGCCTGGTAGCTGAAGGTGTCTGCCACTGGAGGGGGACAGAGCACCTTGCTGCACAGGTATGTCCCCCCCCCCACCACTCCCAGAGGAGACCCTCCCATGCCGTAGGGCTTTCACCCAGTTCAGCCCGGTGGATGGGCCACTGCTTGCAATGCCGCGCCCTGGAGTGGGTCATCGCGGGACTGTGCTTTTAGCAGAGGAGGGGAGCCATTTGGCAAGAAGGCAGCATTTCACACAATAGTGGTGAATCCACTGAACGCGGCGGAGCCTGCCACTACGGGTGGCCCAGCACATCCACGGAGGGATGTTGCATAGGAGCTTGGCAGGTGTGTGGGCCGGGGGCTCTCTGGAGATGGACGCAAACCCGCTTTGGGCTTCAGATGTGCTCCTCGTGGTCTCTGATTTCCAACTGCTTTGGACAGGCCATTCCCATCACCTTTGGCCCTTGGAGGGACACTCGCCATCTTTTCCATTAGCCCATGGCTAGAATTGCTTGAGCAGGGCAATTCTGGTGTGGTGCCCTGGCCCTGGCTGATCTGCAGATGCTTTCTGTAGATCCTGGGGGCTATGTACAGTGTGGGGGCTGCATTGGCTGGGGTCAGTGCTGGGCTGGGCTGGCCAAGACCACCTGCATGAGGTGCCACATGGGGACACCATTAGTGAAGTGGGTGCCAGGCTCTGAAATGGTGCATTTTGCCTGGCAGAGCTTTCTGTGCTCTTCTGGAGCAGTGCTGGCAGAGGGTCTCTCTGAGGAGATGCCATCTAAGCTTTGGTCAAGAGGAGGCCACCTGGGCGGCTCGCACCTTGTTCACTCACTGGGCTCTCACGCTGCTGTTGTGCCAAACACAACAGAGACCTGGGTGGCGGCTCCCCCCGCACATTTCAGGAGGGTGTGGCGAGCTGGGAGAGGCCGTTCCCACACTGGGGTACCCTGAGGAGCAGACACCTCTCTCCTGACCAGCTTGCTGGGGCCGACGAGACCTGATCGATGAATGAAGCGGGGTTTGGCATGCTGCTGTCAGGCACAGGCTGCATTGTGCAACATTGCGTGATGCAACTGAACTTTACATAACCTGACGCAACACCTATAGCTGAAGTTTAAAGCTGCAGGTCCTGGGTTGTTAGTGTATGGTGTGCATACTTCCCCGGCATATACATGTGTGAGGTCAGCCAGTGTGCAGACAGTAGCACTGCTCCAGGCAACTCCAGCTTTACTCTTGGGTTTGAAATTGTTGCAAGCAAACAAACAAACAACTGTGGCTTGTGAAGGGTGAACAGACCAAGGGCAGTGGCAAGAGCCAGGTGTATTGCAAAGGGCGTCTGTGGAAATGTCATCTGTGCAGCTCAGCTCGTGTCCTTCATTCCTACCTGCAGCTCATCCAGCCCAAATCCTCTCTCCTCACTCCTGCCCCACAGCCCCAGCTAGCTGACCTCTAGGACCCAGCTCTGCCCCTACCCCACAGGCCCCTGAAACGTCCTGGAGCTGTGCTATTTCAGTCCTCATTTGCAGCTCCTCTCCCCCCAGATGGTCCTGAATATCTTTCTCTTGTTACCCAAAATCATGACTTTGAGCTCCATGCCGTTTTAGACAGGCTGCCTTGGATTCTGCAGAGATGATGCTTAGCCTGGTGGCTTTGGAAAGGTGGCAATACCCCTTTCCTAGGGCAGGACACCGATGCTCTTCAAGATAGTATAATGTAAGGTAACTGCTTTAAAACTTCCCAAGGCTTGACATTTGCTATTGTTCGTCCTTAACTTCAGGACAAAGTAATTCCTCATCTTTTCTTTGACATTTGTCATATTTAAGCTGAAAGAAAACAGAGGGGGGTTGCTGACCTGTTGTTTTCCCTACAAGCAGTGAGAGTTTGCAGCTGTTCTGAGGTTTGCCATGTGCACAGTGCCCGAGCAAGGCAGGGGGAGTGGGAGCACACCAGGGAGGAAGGACAAGCCCCAGAAAATAACCAGTCACAGTGCCTGCTTTTCTGTCTGCATCGAGGCGGGGGGGATCCTGCAATGCCCCTCACTGCTGTAGCATCGGGCCAGTCTAGGTAGCATATCTGCCAACAGCAGTAGCTTCCTTGGGCTTTTCCATCTCTCTCCTGCCCTCCTGGCCTGGCCCAGGCCCGCTGGGGGACACAGTTCTCATGCAGGCGAGAGAAAGCAGCAGAGCCTGGAAAGAGCCAGGTCTTCTTTTTGCATGAGGATCAGGCTGGCACGACCCCAAGTATCACCTGGCGTTCCCTTCCCTGCCGAGGGGAAGCTAATCCTGGGCATTGCCAGTGCTGCCAAGTTTGCATGGAAAATGCCACTAGCAGGAGCCAGGCAGCGACTCCTGAAACCCGACTGGGATGGGACAAGCTGGTATCCCCTTTCTGACGTGACTCCATACCTGTGACTCACTGCTGTCTCAGTACCTTTCCAACCACACTGTTGTGCCTGCAGCCAGCACTCGGGTGCCTGGTGAAGCCTCTTCCTTTTCAGCTTTTTATGCCAGGCCCCAATGATGTAACACCACAGGTGAATTTCCACAGCTCTGCCGGAATATACTGTGGTGCCAGAAGGAAGATGTGAAAAATGCCTTTCCCCACTTGGGTGCCTGGATTGTACTTGTGTATGGATGGACTATCCCTCCATCTCCCTCCCTCTCCTAAGTCACATGGGGCCCCTTTCTCTGCTCCCTATCACGCCCTCTAAAAGTGAAGCACATAAGACATTTTCTTGCTTGACCATGAGCAGAGACAGCGCCCACAGAGTAAGCAAGCATCATGAGGCACCTCTGCCGCTCTCCTGTGGTGCCAGGAGAGATCCCCCATGGCACAGGGATTATAGAGCACTCACTCATACCCACCCTGGCAGCTGGCTGCTGCATTTGCAGCAGCCCACAGGAAGGCTGAGTCCTCCCAGCTGCTACATGGTGTGGGTCTCCTCGCTCTGGTTTCCCCTATCAGCAAAGTGGGGCTGAGGGGAGAGAAATACCCATTCTTGCAGGCCCTGGGCAGGGGTCACACTGCGCCTCAGCAGCCCAGCTGCCTCGGATGGAGCTGTCAGGCTCTGTGGCCAGTGCCCTGCCAGGGGCAGCGGCAGGGGTGGTAAGCACAGTGGCGGTCTGGGGAGATGGTGCAGCCTGGTGTGACATGCACTGGGAGATGGTGGCAGCAATGGGAGCTGCAGCAGAGCTCCAGTGGTTTTGGTAGTAGGGGTGTTCAGGGGAGTGGTAGTGAGGGAAGTGCAAGGAAATAAATGCAATGGTTGAAGCTGGGAGACAGTATTCAGTTTCACCAGGTGGTTGCTGCACTGACACATACTGGAGGAAGGTGGGGGCTGACCCCAAGCCAAGGTGGGTCAGGGCGAGGCCAGATGCTCCTGGAGCAGGGCAGGGGCGGTGTAAGCCAGCCTGTGCTACCCAGGACCCTGAACCGAAAAGCAAAAGGTCATCACATCATCCCTTATGGCAAGAGAGAAGAAAGGAGGTCGAAGGCCTGAAGCTGTGAGCACAGATGCATGCCAGCAGTGGTGTGAGCTGTTTGTGTGCTGCGATGAGGCCCTGACACCACCAACCATGTACATACAACAACCTGGGTGTTTGAACTCCACCCAGTGAGGATTCACCAGCATGAGAGTAGCACCTGACTTGGAGATCACCAGGTGCCTGAGATCAGATCACGGATATTCTGGGAGGGTGTATAATCAAACCAGCTCTTTATATCCCTAAGCTAAACAGCCTCCACGTAGCAAATAAATGGTTAAGAAGACAGGGTGAAGTGCTGAAGAAGAAAGCAACGTTTGCTCTGCTCTCATAGCCAAGTTGTAGTGGGAGAAGCTGCCGTGTATACTCAGTAAGCGCTCATCCGTGACTGTGTGGCTCTTCATGTTCTGCCTAAGGAGGAAAGAAAAACAAGAAATGGTGACCAGAGTGGAATTATAATCCAGGAATACAGTGACTGCTAAAAAGATAAAGAGGAAACCACAGACTAGTGGCTTCTGTTAAGCCAGTGGGTGAAATGCTTGCTGAGATGGTGAAAGTTTTCCAAAATCCTCTCTCCATAAAGGCACTTGTGATAGCAATGCATTTAAGCCCCTGAAAAATGCAATTTAAAAAAAAGGATAATGAAATGATTTCTAAATCTGTGTTGGGGGGGGTGTTAAGGAAATTACAAGTGTATTGCCAGTTTGGAGAGAGTTTAAATGCTGCGTCAAGGGAGCGGTTAGTGTGTGGTATGTAAAATGAAGCAATACAAAAACGGTTATTAACTGAGGCTGATTTGCCCTTAAAACGTGCTCTAGGAACTGCTGTGTCAAAGGATACAGCTACTCCAGAAGACAGGGAGTTGCAACAGCATCAAACAGTCTGAAACAAAACTTTTATTGTTCCCCCTTTGGGGCACAGTCACCCCTTTGGGATGAAAGTCTTTCAGGAGGATATCAGAACTGAAAACATTCATGAGAGAAAGCTTTGCTTGAAAGAGAAAAGTGCTTTTAATTCCACTGTGCTTCTGAGGACCCATCTGCGTGACAACCTGTGTAGGGGCAGAACGACAACATGGGCAGCACCTGGGATGCTCTCAAGGGTTACCGAGGGAGGATGTGGTGCCAAGTGAGGAGGAAAGAAGGGGCTTTCCATTCTGTGGTGGTTCCCCGGTTGCCATGAACAAAGATGAGTATCCTTTGCCTAGGTCTGACTAAGCAAAACCTATCAGCCACATGGGGATGCTGGCTAATGGCAAAAAAATACCCTGTGAATAATGCACACAAGGTTTTGCCCCAGTATAACAGGCTAGCATTAGGATAGCTTCCACACCCATGTTCTGACGGAGGGCCATGGACCAGCTATTGCAAAGAACCTTTAACATTCAGAGCTATGCAGACAACATATGGGTTAATGGAAGTGGCAGTGAGGGATGTCCAAAGAATGGCTGGACAGCAAATGAGGGAAAAGTGAATTTTCCAGAGGCTCGGCCATGTGCTGTGGGACTTGCAGATGGTTTTCATAAATCACGAGTAATGCTTGAGGCTATTCTCAAGGCACCTCAGCTACAAGATATGTCACAATTATCTTCCTTTCTGGGGACAGGCAGTTATTACGAAGGGGTCTTGCCCAATACGTCGACACTATTACACTCCCTAAATAGACCAGTGCACAAAGGACAGAAGTAATGTTGATCCACATGATGTACCAAGGCTCCAGATGAAGCAAAGAACTTTGGATTATCAGAAAGTGAAGCTTTGCTTGTAAAATTAACTTGTAGCACTTCCCCATGGGCCTGAAACACTGATGCTGAAGGCCAGACATCAGGGTAAGATACTAAAAAGACCTGCGCTTAGGGCTCGCTGGCATCAGTCTACAGCACTGTGCTCACACCCAGAGACAAGATCCACACATCGTCTTGGGAGGTCAGTGGTTTAACTGCAGCTTATCTCAAGAGGAAACAATTTACTCTGGTTGCAAATGTCAAATGCTGGCTTCAGTGTTAGCAGTAATAGCCTGGTTAGGGAAAGGGAAGGTTTTCTGGGGTATTCCCTGCTCTGGTAGCGTGGTAGGAATATGTGGTGACTGGTACCACAAGCACCTGGTGAGTGACAGGTACACTCACGCAATGTGAAACTGAGAGCGAGCCAGGCATAACTAAGGAATCTGATGAAAGGATGAGGAGATGGTCTTAGCACACAGCCTCTTCGAGCCTTCTTGGCTGGAAAAAGAGTACTGAAATACATGTCCAGGTTGCCTAACGTGTGGCACCAGAGCAGTTACTGTAATAAATCTCAGGTCTAGTGTACTCCAAGAATTACATGATGGCCCTCTGGGAATAATAACTATGAAAGTCCTGGCTGGAAATTTGCTTTGGTGGCCAGACACTGATACACAAATAGGAGGAATGACAAAACAATGTCAAGGGTATTAATAAAGCTAGTTGGGAAATTTTCCATCAGAATAATTCTCTGATGGAAAATGCCCTTTTCACTAACTCAGCAGTTTCTATAAGAAAATTGCAGATTTCCATTGGGAAAATCAAGCTGAAGTATCCTTGGCTGTTTTTCTGCAAGGAGAAAATTAAATTGCTGAGTGTTGTAGGCCAGCTAGCAGAAGGTGCCTTTCCGTGCAGCGCTCAGGCACCCAGCCTTCCCCTCAGGTCCAGAAATCAGAGACAGCTGAGCAGTCAGAGGCGCAAGAAGACTGGGAGATGGGAAGTTGCCCCGCTAAGTTTTTGACAGCTCACCTGCACCAGACATCAAATAAGTCCCTACTGGATGGGCATCCAGGAAGCCAGAAGTTTTCATTTTGGTTCTTGTGAAACATGATTTTTGTGGAACTCTACTGAAAACAGGATTTTTAATTTTTCAGTCTCGTATTTTCCTTAAAAAGAAACTCAATTACTATCGTTTTCTTTCTCTCTGGAAGGGATTTCTATTTCCTAGCCAGCTCTGGGTATCAGCGAACACTACACTTGCTTAAATATTCTTCTTTGTCTTCTCAGGAATGGCCAGCTGCTCTAGGAAAGCAAACTCAGACAGAACTGGGCCATTTACGGGACATATGTTTTTGATTGCAGGAAATGCCCCTTGTAAATGGCCTGAAGTGCTGCATATGAATGCTACTAATTTAACACAGACTGGGAAAGTGTTAAGATTAGTATTTTCATGGACAGGAATTCCTACTTGCATTGTAAGTGATGAAGGGTCACTTTTTTGATGTCCAAATAGTTGTGTGCTTTTATTGAACAAAATAGTATCAACCCTGCCACATAAGCTCATTGCTGTCCTGCCATAAGAGGAGCAGTGGGAAGATTTGTTCAGATGTCCGATTCAGTGATCCAAACCAGAAGTTTGGATAAAGTTAGCTTATAGTAGAAAGCTGTGAATTCTCTTTTGGCCTGGGAAGTACATGTTAATACAGGTCTCTACTACAGTCATCCATGGTCTTGGGACACAGATTTTTCTTGCTTGGACTTGTTAACACCTGATTTCTAGGGGGCGTTTGTTTGAAAGTGATAGGATCAAATGCCCCACATAGTCATGCATGACTCTGCTGCCTTCAGATTGGAATAAAAATCTGTGCAAGAGGTAACTGTGAAAACTTGGGGAAATCTTAGATTATATTACAGCCTTCTCCTCTCTCTTATCAAGTGGAAGTGGCATCGGGAGCCTTGGAATTAGAAGAATGGAGTGATTGAAGTGGGCCCTCTTATCAGTAAAAAAATAATAGTAATAATAATAATAACAACAACAACAACAACAACCTGTCACCTTTATGGAGAGGTTTGTGATCATGAACGCTGAAGTAGGTCAGCTGGCAATTATTCAATTAGTGACAGTGGGGACATGAAGCATCTTGGAAAGATCAAGACACTTTCTAACATGCCTGCAAGCTTTTTAGACATCTGATTTAAGGCTTCCACATTTAGAAATGTTGGTTGGAATCTCCTGGTGCTTCAGTTTCCTAGTAAGTAAAATGGGAATGCCTTTGTTGCAAGGATGTAAAGTTTAACTGGTTCTTGTAAAGGACATTGGAGTTCTCTGGCATTCCTAATGGAGCTGTTATGTGTTGCAATCAAATGTTTGCTTCATGTTTGTTCTACCACACTTGTGTATTGGTTTTTGGAGGTTAGTCTGCTTTTCTCTGGAGCTCTGACCTTGGCAATCAGACCTCAAGAAGGGATGATACTCACACGCAGAAATGGCCTAATGACTTGGTGCTGTTCTGCACAGCTTGGCGGCAGGGTCAGCTTCTTCAGTGCCATTCCTATGTCTTTGTGGAAATATTTGTCCTGCTTTAGTTCTTTGTGGGGATCTTTCTTTCAGAACTCCCAGAACCTCTGTCTTTTGTTGTCATTTGGGATCTGTCTCTTTCAGCAGTTGGCCATGGCCTGCTGGTAATGAACTCCCAAGAAGTGTCCCAAAGGAGCATAAAGGAGCTTTGCTTTTCCCTCACTGACTTTCAGTTCTGCCCTGCTCTCCTGCAGAGCTCACAGTCTTGGTCCCCTTCTGTCTGAGCTGTGGGATGGCACTTCTCTGGCAGGGCTAACCAATTCTTCATCCGCCTCTCCTTTCCCCTTGCTGAGCTTTCACCTTTTGCAGGTTCCCCACCAGATCCAGCTCTTAACAGATTAATCGCATTTCTAGCAGATAAAGATCAGCAGAGCCATCACAGGCGAGGCTAAGCTTGACTCCCTGGTGCTGGGTCAGCTAGCGTATGATGATGTTCTCACCTCACGCTCCAAAACACACCACCATCCATCAGCTTGTTAAGAGACGTGACTGACACAAGTCCTCTATGGTATACTCTACTTCCTAGGAAAAATATTGTTTTTTAATGGGAGGAGGGTGTTTTCTTTGGGATGTACATCCCTTCGTGGAGAAGGAACATTGCAAAAATGTGTCTTGCTTTTGTTAGCAGAAAGTGTTAGGACTTGCGGTGTTGGGTCCTCCAGCACAGGCCAATGCCTGAGTAAGTATGTCTATTTCCCATCATGCTAGAAGGCCCCAGGGTGTCCAAGGAGGGGTCGTTTACATGAGCTCAGAGGGCCCCAAGGATGTTTTGTACAAATACCTGTTACATCCAGTGCAATGCAGCCATTCTCAGCAGCAAATCCTTGGGAATTTACTTGCGTAAATGTAGAGGGATACGCTTGTATGTATTTCTGAGTCACGTCCTGTCAGTACTTCCCACACCAGTTACATGTGTAGGTTAGATAAACAGAAAAAAAAAAAAAGTAGTGAAAAATGATGTTCTGTAGAAATCACAGTGACCATGAGCTTTAAATGATACAAGTTCAACAAACAATCTTCATACAAGATTCATATCAAGTGTATGAATCTCTTGCCCTTCCCCATGGCCATTCTGCACCTTAGCTAGAAGAGCACAAGCACTTTGGGGAACTCTGGCCCTCTTTCTGGGGCATGCTATAGGGTATTCTCTAGCTGCAGAGAAAGAAGAGAGTCTTACCTTTTGTCCCTCTTCCCATTCCTCATGATGTTGGTCTTACATGGGAGCAGCAGCTGATGCATAAGACCTAGGACAGCTGAATAATTCATTGGCAGGATTGCTGAATTTATGGAGCGTATCAGATGACAGGAAAATGGGGTTCTGGACTGGAGGAATAAAGCTCACAATATGGAGTTTTGGATGTTCCAGTTGGTGGTATTGCCAAAAGGGACATGAAAAGTGATCTCATTTCAGTTTGGTGCAGCACACTAATTAATGCTGGTTAATACACACAATTCTGCTAAATGAATCCCTATCTCAGGCTGCCCATATAAACCTGCCAGTGAACTTTTTTCCCTTTTAATTCATCTAGAAAGAATGCTGAAAAGAAATTCAAAAGGTTTCTTTTTTGCCCTGATGCACTAGACACTGGCTACAGCTAGAGGCAAGATGTGGTGGGGTGTTATGGTGATTTTAGTGGCACACAGGAACTCCTCCAAGGCCTGTCTGACACATCTAATGCACATGTTCTAGCCTTAAGGAAAGGCCAGATTTGGGGTCAGAAAAGTATTTCCATCCAAATCAGATTGGCAGGAACAATTTTTTAACCTGCTGAAGTGCATGGCATGGTCTGCTTTCCCAGGGCACAAGGACATGTTCCTGTGAACTGCAGAGGAGAACAATGATGTGTTTCATGATGTGGGTGGTGAAGAGGATGGGGGTGAATGTCCTTGTGATCTCTCTGGATCAGCCTGTAGTTGTAGAGACTGGGACAGATGGCCTTGGTGGTCCTACCCAGTCCAGTAGTCCTGTAGGTGACAAACAGCAGCCTGCCTCTTCCCTGCCTGATGTTTAAAGGATGTCTTCTGCTTTGCTTTGAAAGTTACATGCATTGTGTGCAAATTTGGTGTCCCCTCCACTGGTTCAATATAGAGCAGCATCCCCACTCCTCTCCAGAAGCAACACTTCTGGGCTTTGCACCCCATGTCTCATCTGCTATGGGATACGTGCCCATCCCTGGGGCTGTGGCAGGTCAAGGGAAGTGATTAGCTCCCGCATCCTGGGAGGGGACTCTGCACGTGTCAGTCACTGCTAACCCTACAGGGGCACAGCCAGCACCTGCCCTTGGCAAGGTGAAGGGTTTTCCTTCTGGGAAATGTTTCAGAAAGCAGCAGTATCTCTGTCGTGGCAGGTAGAGCTCCTCCCTGGCCTCGTGCTAAAACAGGCCATTGTGCGTGTGCCTATGAATCACCCTGAGCACATTCAGAAACACAGAGATGTTGTGTCATGTGAACTGAGGATGCAAGAAAGAAATCAGAGGAGTTTCAGGGACTGGCCGTGCAAGTGGTAAGGAGGCGAGACAGCTACTTATTATGTGGAGGCCTTGTCTGTGCAGAGGGCTGTATCAGCGCGCAGACCAGCTACATGGGGCATGCACTGAGGCTTTCGGCAGTAATCCTCACCACAGGCAAGTGTGCTGCAGCGTTCCGCTCTGTTCCCTGTGGAGGAAGTGGGAAGGGTGGTTGGCAGGATCCACACAGCTGCCTCGTGCCTCCTCCAGCTTGTCTCTGCACTCCCACTGCTAGCTTTGCACTACCCCTTCAAGAAGGCTCTTTATAGCTAAACCACACGGTGACCCCTAGGCCTGTACATTAGCTGGAGCTTTTTGAGACATGAGGCTGCTCCTGGGAGCCCTCACTTGAAGGACCTCCATGCTTCTTTGTTTTCTGTTTCAGGGAAAACCTTGATTGTTTGAGCAGCGGCATGTGGCTGGGATGGCTGCTGGCATAAATTAGGAAACGCTCTCTGTCTGTGAGTTTCTAGATTGTGCCCCTGCTTACAGCACACTTTATGGACGGGGATCATTTATTTTCTAATGCGACAGAGACTAGAGGAAACCTGCAAAAGTCCTCGCTGCTGTCTGCTCCCATGTAGGGTTATACGGCAGTTACTTCAAGACTGTAGCTCTTGGTAACTGTGTTAGGTGTAAACACAACTCATGTATGGTTTGCCTGCTTCTTAGCTCATGCCAGCCAGATCCAAACTAGGAAGAAGGCAGAAGTTTTTCAGTGGTGAAGCCAGCTCTTCACTGGAGCACTCTATTGTGGGTGATGGTGGCTTCTCTGTTTCTTGGTGTCTTTGGATTTAAACTGGATGACCTTCTGGAAGGTATGCCTTGCTAGATGCAAATAGCTGGAATGAGTAAGGGAAGAACTGGGACTCAGTTTCACACCTTGCTTTACGTACGAGGTGCCAATCTGTTTTGGCTTGAACATCTGAATCCGGCCTTGGCCCCCATCTAAACACCACAGCATGTGGTGCTTTGGAGAGAGCTAAGCTTTGCTGGGGCTGAGGACCTTTGACCATGTGGCAGCTTCTCACAGACAGAAGTGCTTTGCTCCTGCCAAGGGTGAGCACTGATACTGGGCTCTGTGAGGACATGGCCACCCTGGGGTACAGCTGAGCAGTTTGCTGTGTGAGTAGCAGCTAAGGCCCACTGCATCTGCCTGTACCCCACTAAGCAGGCTGCTGCCACATTCTCCCAAGCTCTTCCTTAAGTCTCTTTTGGAGCCTAGGTCTGTATGCATGAGGAGATGCGACTCTGTGCAGGGATTCCCATGCAATACCAGCTCTGACAGCTGGACAACAGCTGGTTGCAGATAATTGCCAGCATTAATAAAAGAGTCTATGTGATGAATTCCCTTATGTAGGGGGTCACTAAACAAATAGAGCTTGAGGAAACCCTGCCTCCTCCAGGAGCAAATGCAGCACAAAACCTTCTTGTTCTGACAGGCCGGCAATGGGTCCTTCTGCTGTAATTTGCAGCTAATCCCATGTGCAACAGCTTCAGAAACTGATCTGCTGAGAGCAGCTCCTCTGTGCATCCCTGACCAGCCTGCTAGTTGCAAAGGAAACATGGATGTTGAGGAGCAAGATGATTCCTTGGGGGCCCCCTAAATGATTTTGCAGTGCCTTTTGGGAGAACCTGTGGCAGACTGTGGCAAAGCTCCCATTCTTCATATACTTGTAGGCAGAGATATGTGGATGTAGGGGATGGGAAAGCTTGCCCAGGTCTCTCAGGATGGTCCCAGATGTATTATGTTATGTCTTAAAGGCTCGTAGGAGGGGGAACAGGCCACAGTTTCCACTTTTCTGTATCCATGGGCTGTGTAGCCCTCATAACTGGCTCCTGGCAGGCCGCTGTGCTCACGAGGAGAGTGCTTCCTTTCTCCCTGGGCCAGGGTCATGCTTAAACAGGCAAGTCCCCTGTGGGCTCTGAAGGACAGCCTCCCAAAACCCACCAGGCACCCCTTCTTGAAAGCCAGGCTACTTCTTGGCAGCCATTGAGCTGCCTCCACATGGGCCACTTCGCTGCAGAGCCTCATGGGCAAACCTAAGGGTACCAAGTGTCAGCAAGGGGGGGATCCTCTGTGGTCTCCCGTTCAAGCCACCATCTCTCCAGTCTTTTTCGTCCCCCTCCTCTTTGCTTTGGGTCTCCCTGATTCCTCTCAGCCTGCTGTCCCTCCCCAGCCTGGCTGTGTGCCGCAGCCTGCCCACTCCTCACCAGGGCTTTGGAGGCTGGAGGCCAGAGTAGAGGCAGATGGGAGCTGGTGGCCGTCCCGTCCTGCTGCTGGAGTGAGGGAGGGCAAGTCACTGACCTCCTAGCAGGAGTGACACAGGAAACCCATAATTACATGCTTGTGACAGCAATGCTGGATCATCTTAATCATGCTGCTGCCATGTCAGAGATGCTGTCTCTTGGGATTAAGGAAAACAAACAAGCCGAAGCACTGGCAGCAGTGGTGGCTCTGTCCAGTGATTGCATGGTACCTCCCAGTGCAATGGCCCTCCCAGCACTGGCTGGCCCAGCTGTGGGGAGAGTGTGATGGGGGCCAAAGGCCCAGCAAACAAGCTTAGCCCTTCTCCTCCAATTTGGAGGGGAGCCCTGGTATCCATGCAGTAACCCTGTCCACTCTTCTGGCTATTTTTTTCTGGTGATCGCTTAACATCTCCACTTTTGCAGTATGAACTTTGCTTGAGCAGTTTCCCATCCTCATCTCCTTAATGAAGTGACTCCACCTCTGTTTCCTTCTCCACCTGTTAGAAAAACTCTGGCCATCCTATTCAAAGGTAAACTTTACATCACACTGACCTGTCCTGCAGAGCAAATGGACGTTAGTAATGCTGAGCTAAAACCACTCTTCTGCTGCCCTGAGCTGAGCCAGAATAATTTTTCTCCCGTTCAAAAACTTTCTATTTTCATGATACAAAAATGTGGACCAGCTCTTTTGTCCGTTGGAAAAATACCACCCCCCCCAGCTTTCCTTTTCTGTTTTGAAAGCTTAGTCCTTAAGATTTGCTGCCCCTCCAGCATTTCTTCTCCCCTCACCCACTCTCCCCTCCTCGGTGGGAAATTATCCTTCCTCTGAGTCCTCATGGTGTTACTCCAGCACCATTCCCTCCTCCCTGTGACCTGAGAAGGTGCGTCAGCCCCCTGGCACGGGAGTGCTATGGAGGGACCCAATATATTTCCCAAGGAGAGGCAGCCCAGTTAAAAATCAGAATGGCTCAGCCCCAGAGTGGTGCAAGGTTTGTGGGGATGGCTGCCTTGGCAAATGCAGTTGGGGAAAACAGGGTTTGGGCTAACTAAGCTTTCCCTCCTCCTGGATACAGGGCTTTGCCTGGGGCAGCCCTAATGGCAGAGTCCTGAGGTGGAGGGGACACTGTGGCCTTACTGAGCTTTGTCAGATGGTGTTGTAGTGGGCAAATCCATCCCATGTCCTTGGGAGGGCCCCTGTGCCCCCACTAGCTGAAGTCCAGGAAACGCCACTGACACTGGACAGAACTTACCTCTTGCAGACAGCTGGGCCAGCACGGGAAACAGACAGTTCGGGACTTGGGGATAAGCAGGTCCCCGGTGCATCGCCAGAGAGTGAGGGGTGCGAGCCCCAGACTGGGGGCTCCGGGCTTCAGCCAGCCCCTAATCCAGTGTACAGCTGAGAGGATCAAGAGATAGAAAGGTTGCTCACTGTAAATCCTTTTGAAGTCAGTTCCAATTCTTTTGCTGGGAACTCGCTGGCCTGCGTGCCAGAGGGGACGCTAAGCCGGGGAGCCATGAGGAGCAGGGGTGTGCCCCCCCGTGGGGCCTTGGGCTCTGAAAAACCACCCACTCACCCCAGGGGCCGCTGCTGCCCAAGTGGCCCAAAGGCAGCAACAAATAATGTCGCCAGTGGGGGTGAAAGCATCAAGCGGGGTGAAAGCATCAAGCGTGGCGAAAGCATCAAGCGTGGCGAAGCCCCTCTGCTGGAGCCCCCTGGCCCCACTGGAAGGGGGCAGGAGGGTCCCCAAACACCTCTCGCTGGGACAGCCCAGCTGAGGAGACGGCTGGCGCGGGGGTGGCTGGGTGGGCACGGCTCCAGCCCCGACCCTCTGCGGCTGCGGGTTGCAGGACGGCTTGCTGCTGGCTCTGCCCTCACACAAACACACTTTGCTTCCCTTGCCTTTTCTCTTAATGAATTCCTCCTCTCCCGGCTGTTGTTTCTGGCCTCCGTCTGACTCGGTGGTTTTCCTTCTCCAGCATGTGATACAAACACTGTTCCCTGGCTGCTTTCTCCAGGTGATGGACACCTGTAGCTGGCCCTGTGTCCCCAGACACGTCAGAGTTGGTAACGCCGGGTCACGAAGCCAGTGCCGCTGCTCTGCAGACTTGCTTTGGTGCTTCCTGGGCTCTCTGCAGAGCACGACAGACCAATGCATGGGGGTATGAAAGGGGCTCTGCATAAAAGAGCCATCACTCCCTGAAGTGAGAGGGACACGAGGATGTAGGAGAGGGAAATGAGATTGTGGCAGTGGGCTTGCTGAGCAGTCAGACCCTCCCTGAGCAGCACAGGCTGGGGAGCCGGAGCAGTGCTGCAGCCCCGTTGCACTTTAGCAAGGCAGGGGTGACTGGAGAGCAGCCACCCTGAGTACTGGCCCTTAAAATTGCACACTGCCAGCTTGAAGTGCGCAACAAATTGATAGAGTAAGTAAAATATCAGTAAAGAAAAGCATCTGTATTTAACAGCCCTTCCCCTCCTCCCCCCCTTCCAACTGCTTACCCTTAAAATTCCTCTCGGGACACAACTATAAGCTTTTCTCTGAAACCACTTTCTTTTTTAGACAAGCCCTGAAAAATTTCTTCACTCAGTGAAGGCAGGGGCTTTAAGGAAAACCCATGCTATTGCAAACCCCATCCTAATTTGGGCACCTCTGCCCCCTGCCCACGCTCTTCTCTCCCCGTTGCATGGGGCAGGCCCCTCTCCAGATCTGTCCTCCCCAGCTGGTATCTGTCCCTGCTCCTGAGGCCAGTGCTCCCAAATCGTGGCCCAGCACTGGCCGGCTATTGACCCCCACTGGTGCTGCCCGCAGCATCCAGCCTCCCTGACCCCTCTCCCCAGCCTGTGTTTTTTATCCTCCCTTCTTTTTTCCATGAAAATGCAAAACACACAGTCCCGCTCCCTCATCTCCCCATGCTCAGCCCCTTTTTTTCCCTCCTTCACCGTGTTTCCTGCAAACGCAGGTTTTGCACAGTCTCAGAGCAGACGCTGCAGATCATTGCTAAACGGTATCACCTATAAGCGACTCCCCTGGGATGGGGCAAAACAGGCATAAGGTATAGCATCTATTTCTGGAGGCGCAGAGTAATTTTCCTGACTGGGTGAGCTGAACACCTTTTTTAAAAATAGAGAGAAGAGCCTGAATCAGCAGGCACAAGGGATGTGAGGTAACCTATGTAAAACTTTTCCACCGTGCCAGGCACTGGGCACAGACAAAGGGCCACACCTGTGGTTTCACTAAACCGTCTCACCTGATCGGGCACCACTGCTTACTAACTGATGCTGGCAAAATTCTAGCCGTGCAAATCCTACCAGGAATTTCTTCCTGTACATATCAGCAGTGTCCTTTGATCTGCCTGCAGACAGAGTGGCCGGGGCTCCTGGGCAGCCCCTGCTTGTCCCCATCCCCAGCAGCCCTCCGTGCTGCGGGAGGGCTGGGAGGACCGATTGGTGCAGGGTCTTCTGCAAGAGGAGCTCGGGCTTGGCGTTGACCTTGTCCCATTTATCTGAGTTATGTAAGATCTTCCCGTACAGGCTGCTGGCTACGTGACACCTAACTATTTAGGCCAATGTAGTCTGTGACAAATGTGACGGTCGGTTTGGGGGAGGGAAGCGGGTAGGCTTGCGCTGTCTCAGACCCAGGCGGGAAGGGAAACAGCTGGACGCCTTGCAGCAGGGTCACTCCTCAGCTGACACAAATTTCCCTGTCCCGCTGCTTGTGGGAGATGCCCAATTTCAGCTGAGCTCAGCAGTCCTGCACCCAGGGCCTCTTTTCAGCACAAGAGCTGCTTTAATAAATCAGCATGTTCCCTCTTGATGATCCTGTTTAGGCAGGAGGAGAGAGAAGACGAGAGGGTAACTAACTCGGAGATATAGGTCCTTTGCCTCTCCCTTGCTGGTTCAGAGTTGGGCTGGGATTTCCCCACAGTGTAGTTCCTGGTGGAGCTTCACTTTCCATTTATGCCAAAAGAGCCAGCCCGAAGAGCAGGGGCTGTGGCTGCTCCCTGGTCTTCAGGGTACAAATCCCTGGCAGCTTTGGAGGCATGAGCTTGGGATGGAGCTGGCAGCAGATGGGCAGCTGGAGCTCATGGTTAGCATTGGGGTGGTTGGAAAAAGAGAAGCATGAAGAACTTGCAGGCAGGGAGCTGTAGATCACAGTGGTGCTGCCACCGGCTTGCCTGCAGAAACTGGTGTTGGACTTCATTCATGTCCGTCTTGCCCGTCTGCCCCATCAGGGAGACATTCATCCCCTTTCTGGGCACTGGCATGGAACAAAACGTTCCCAGACAAGGCAAGAGCTATTCTCCTTCTCCTTCCTCTCCCTGTGCTGTGCTGAGGGTGTTCCATGTGTGACTGTCCAGTGCTTCCAGTAATTCAGTGGGTGACTTCCACCTAGAACGTCCTGGGCCCTTCTGGGTATGCCGTACCCAAAATTAAGAGGTGCTGTCAGACTTCGAGTTTCCAGTCTAAGTGCAGTGTACTCCTGCCCTCCACATCACGGTGCCTTCAAACAGCAGCAAGAATATTTGGGTGAGGAAGAGGAATGGAGAAAGCACTACTGAGAACCGATATCAGTCTGGCAGCAAACTGAGCTTCTTGCAGGTGCCTTCAGAGAGCCATGGCTGTGGTCTGACATTGTCTTTGCCACCACTCTGCTGCGTGACCGGGGGCATATCAGTCTGTCAGGGGCTGCAGCTTTGGACCCCAGTGCTGGAGGCACAGGGAGCCAGGGTGTGTGAGGTGCCATGGCTGGGTGCTACCGATCTGCAGAGCCCTGTGGGGGATGCAGGCAGCTTTCTGATACGCTCAGATGCCGCAATAGCATCAGACGGGATGGCATCTAGGAGATGATGTATATCCGTAAGTGGTCTGTAAGCCTGGCTGATTTTGTCATCGCCCGTAAAGCACTTTCTCCTGGAGGAACCTCATCCAAGACGTTGCTGCCATTGAGGTTAATAAATAGCTCCCTGGAGTCTTTCTTGGCCATCGGTGGGTAAACATCCACTCTCGCACTCCCCTTACCCGGCCATGCTTCAGTGTCCCTGTTACAGTGCATCTGCAAGTCCAATGCATGTGGGACCCCTGGCCAGACACCGGGGCTGGCTGCCCAGGGCATCCTCCCATGCACAGGAGGTTCAGCCCGGCTGGTCTAGAAGAGCTCACACCACTGTGAGCTGTTGGTGGATGATCCTCCTGCATGGGTTTTTTTTGCAAATGGAATATCTTACAGCATTTGCAAAGCTTCTGTGCCATAAGCTGGTATCAGAGTGGAGCTAGGCTTTCAGCGGCACTGTTTCTCCTTACCATCCTCGAGACAACCCTTTACCCTGAAACATCAGTTTTGTTTAAGTCAAGACCATGTCAGCCTTTTTGTTTTTAAATGGTGAAGTGGTTAGGGGAAGCCTATCTGAAATGGGAGACATGATATTGTAAGAAGTTAATTTGTTAATGTAAATTGAATTTACCTGGTAAGTAAAGCTGTGTAGCCTGAATATAAAAGTGTGTTACGGGAAGCCAGCTCCCCCATGAGAAACCTCACGAGCGACAGGGTATTTCTGGGAGGTATTTACGGCAACCCTGGACATGCAAAGCCCCTATAGTGATGCATTGTGTCAGATTCAGCAGTGCTAGAGTCTTGGTCCAGGAGGATAAGTTTCTACATGAGGAAAATCCACTGCTGCAGAAGATACTCACTGGGTGTTTGGAGATAAGATTCTTCCTCAAATGTCCCCCTGCAAGGCCAGTGTGGAGGCTCTGCTCTGGACAAAGGGGATTGCTCTATTTGCACTGACGCTGCCATTTCTTTAGATGTTGAACCCTTCCATCTTCAAAGCTGCCTGTCAAACACCTTTCATCAGGATCGTCCTCTCCCGGGTTGGAATTTGCCTCTGGACAGAGTGAGAACCACTCCCAAATATCACTAGTCCTGATTACGCCCTCCATGTTGGTGGCACTGGTATTGAGACTCTGTACGGGGCCTCTCACCCGTGTTTCCCTGCAAGGATATGCATGCAGCCCTTCCGGCTTTCCCTCTGGACTGTGGCCACTCTAAAGCAAGTGTCCCTGGAAATTTTTTTTGCCTCTTCTGGACTTGCTGCTTGTGGGACATGGGGAAGGAGCGCTCCGAGCGCCCCATGATCAGGGCGGGCTGGGGCTTGCAGGCAGCACTTAGGCAGGAGCTCCCTGCTCACCCAATTAATCTGTGCCACAACCATATGCTGTTATTAGGTGATTATGTTTTGGTATCTTCATTGTGTAATTAGTCACATGCTCGTAAACAATGTAAATAACCCCTAAGGAGTTGGTAATTTAATCATTCAGTAACAACTTCAGATGTCAGGAACTGTCCACACAGAGCAGCAGCTACTTTTAAGTATTTTTTTCTTTTCTTTTTCTGTGTTGCAAAACCAGCTAACGTCTTTGTTCCTTATTTTTCCTAGCACTCTGCAGGCTATTCTGCTCATAAGCCACCTGACTTGAGTGGATTTACTCACCAATTAATCCAGAAAATTTGGCCCCACAGTTTCATGCTACTGCTGATACTTTTTTTTTAAAAAAACACATGTAGTAAGTTGCTTTTCTTTTTTTTTTTAAATTTTATTCTAGTGTTGATAGTCATGGATGGATCCTTGGCCCTATTCTTCTTTGACCTTGCTACTTTTGAAAGTCTTTTTCAGGGTAAATATTTAGGCCAAATTCTTACATAGGCAGGAGCTGCTCTGCACGTAACAGCAAGGATTTCAAAATGGCTGTGGCAAAAACTAAATCTGAAAAAAACCCTTAAATCACTTTATTTTTCACACATTTCTTCTTTTTCTTTAATCACATTTCCAGCCCAAAAAGTCACCAAGAAAAGCTTGGGACTGTGAGCTCCGAAGGCTTAAAGACTCAGTGGCAGACATGAAAGCTTACTATGTTGGATTTTAATTTTTTATTTTTAAACAAAGCTCATGAAGTTTTTTGAGTCTGATTTGTGCTTTTGGATGCCTGGGATTGCCTTTACTGTGTTCAAACGGTGCTTTACTGTCTTTCTGGTGTGCTTTTTAATCAGTGGCGTTTTCTTCTGCTGCGGACATGGGGAGGGGAGCCCAGACCCTCCCCCAGCTTCCCCCCAGCACTGCCTGTCCCCTCGGCCTTTGGCATTTCCTATCGTAGCACTGGAAAAAGAGAGCTCGAGCAGTTTTCAGAGTTCAACTTCTAACCATAGGCATGCTCCTACTTTTATGTAAAATACTGTGCCATTCTTTTTCAGATACATTTATGAATTGCTGATATATGCCCTTGTCTTTTTTTGACATATTTGTGTATTTCTGGAGTGAGGCTGCCATGGTAGATAACCAGAGTAAAAGAGTTGTGTTTGGGAAGGACTTTCAAAGCTTCCTAATTAGCTCTCAGTCTGTGTTGGGACAAAGCCACAGTATTTCAGCTATTCTGGCAGAGAGAGTGTTGTGTCAAATTTCCATTTTTTGTGTGTGAAATGTGATTTTCAGACTGAGACTTACATTTTTCAGAGCTGGAATATGAGGGGTGCATGCTAGTGTTTGTGCCTAGGGAAATGGCTCGAGAGATGCCTGTATTCAAGTCTCTGCCCAATCTCATTTTGAGCAAAATATCTATCCCTGATCATGCACAATCAGCTACGGGACAGAACCTGATCCAAGGCTTGGGTGTTGCCTCTGGCACTGACCTCTGGAGTCTGCTGCTCCTTTCTGCCCCCACCAAGCAAAAAGTGCATGTGCAGAGGGGAGGAACAGCTGTGCTGTGTCAGACCAAGGGTCTGTGGAGCCCAGCAGCCTGTCTCCAATAATGGCTGATAGCACACGCACAGCAAAGAGCATTATTTGAAGGCAAATGTATAGTGATATGCCTCCCAAATGTTCCCCAGCCTCCCAGAATTTGTACGTTGGGGACTTTCTGAGGCAGACCTAGTATCTTGGTTGAGTTTTCTTTTTCTTTTTTTCCATACATTTCTCTTGCTGTTTTTTGAAACCATGTAAACTTGTAGCACCCACAGCATCCTGTGGCAAGGACTTCCACAGTGTAACTACCTGTTGTGTAAACGGACACCTGCTACTGCTTGTTTTGCTTGCCACTTTCATTTGATGCCCCCGGTTCTTGTAATGTATGTAAACAATTTCCTTGGATGAGTTTTCACTGAGGCCTACCTGCCTCTCATGCTTTTGGTTGCAAATAAATACACTGTGGTATATTCTCACCCTAAGGAATGGAAGGATGTGTCCTCATCAGGCAGAGGTGCGAGTCTGTCTCTTTTACGTGCCTTCTAGGCTCTTTCACAAAAATCTGGGAGCACAGTGCAGCTGTATGAGCTTGTTTTTCTTTGCTGGCGAGCGTGACCAAAAATGCTTGGAGCCTGTATGCCTTCTGGGGTAATTCTCTGTCTCTGCATATTGGTTTGATATGTCCTCCCAGTAGGCGTGGAGATCCCAGCGAAAGCCTGTTCTCAGTAGGTGGCATTTTATATCAAGACGCCTTCCGTCAGTGAAGTCTCCCCAGACACAGGCCCTGAGATTGCAATGGATATGATCTAGGACAGCACACAAACACATGCTTAACTTTAATCCACACAGGCTTAAGTGCCTTTTGAATATAACTTTGCTCCATGTTTGTTGTGTTTGTACCACGCTTGGTAAAGGACCATCAAAACCCAACTGCTGAGTTCCTACTTTACATTCCTCTCCTTGGCAGCAAAGCCAGCATGTATATTGCTTTTGAGAGTCCTCCACATGGCCACTGACACCTAATGCAGCAGTTGCCTGCATGATAACCAGCTTTATTAGCTGTTTTATATAAGCAACAGGCACCCTGGGTGGTACTGGATCTTGCCTGAGCTGCTCCACAGCCACCCAGCTGCTGGCCTTCTCCAGCAGGTTTTCACGGTATCCCCCCAAAACACGCTCCTAGCCAGCCCTGAAAGTCATCCCGTGTTGCTGCAGGAAGATGTTTCCCTGTGGTTGTAGCTCCCTGTCTGTGTGCCACCACAGTGGGACGTGCTGCGGGCAGTGTGTTTTGGCAGCAGAGGAGCAGAGCCGTTCCTAGAATGTCAGTGACGCTGCGCGGCAGGTTGCTTGGCCCTACCTGGTGCAGTTTGCGTAATAGAAACTGTCTGTTATCATGCTGGAGATACGAAGCTGTGATTATGGCAGTTGCAGTAATGCACACTCTCCCTGCTTGGGTGCGTTAGGCATGTGGCATTTGTTCATGTTCATGTGCTGGGGACACACAGCGCTCACGAAATTTTAGCACATTGCTCCATTAGATACTCTACCAGGGAGTGAGCGGTGCCTGGTTGTACCTTGTGTCTGGAGCTGCTGCAAAGGTGTAATGTAGTGCAGACTCTGGCACATGATGATGCTTGGGGCTCTTATAAAGGTATGTAATAAATAAAATGCACAGGGTATTTTTTTTTATGGCATCTGAGGCACAGAGTGATTACAGCGGGGCTTCCGTGCCCATGTCCCATCATCACACAGGTCTTGCCTGGTTCCCTCAGTAATGCATTTCTTGCAACTCAGGCAAGTAGGAGGTCATTCACAGCTCAGTGCCTACCAGCGTTCCCAGCAGCTTAATGCCCTTGCCGAATTTTCCGCTCCTTACATGAGGTGTTTAAAATAGAAAGGAAGGGATGGCAGTGCTCTCTGGGATAGGGAGCCAGCACAGCTCACCAATTTTGGAGCATGCTGAGGGGTAAGGAGACAAATGGAGCTGGTTTTTCCCATTGCTTCTTGCTGTGGATGTTTTCCATCTGCTGCTGGGGGTGAGCTGCAGTGGGACTTTGGCAAGGGATAGGGCAGGAAGTGTGTATTGCACAGAGGACTTGACTAAGTGAAGGGGCCTCGGAGCTGGCAGCTAGGGCCAACTTGGTGAGATCTTGGCTGAGTTTCTGGTTAACGTGTGGACCAGAGGAGTCATGCCTGCAACCAAGTGAGTAACACTTCCACTCATATATCTGGGGCACTTCAGCCCTGGTCATGTTTTAAAGCAACCCATGAGTTTATGATTGATTATTTGTCATCTCAAGTGATACATTTATGTCTTGCCTCCTGATGAACTCTCAGCAGTTTGTTTCTTGCAAATCCCCAGTGCTTCAAAATAAGAGTTAACTTTGTTTTCTTGGGACATGTTGATCACCTTATTTATGGTCTTGGATGCTGAGTCTCATGTATCACCTCTTGTTGCTGGCCTTGGAGGATGAGCCTCATACTTGGAAAGAGGTACCTACTGGAAACAGAATTTCCCACAAAAAACTAGCAGCATCCCTTGCTCTTCTTCCAGATGTTCCCCGCAGTAAAAATGCATGGCTGGGGCAGTGTGGGGAGGTGAGCACACAGAGGGTGAGAGTGCAGCCAAAGTGAATTCCAATTTCCATTCAAGCAGAAACCTTCAAAGTATTTGGGCCTTTCTGAGCAGGAATGCATTCAACTCTTCCTTATTAAATCAGTGAAACAGGAGAATGCCTTGCGTGTTCTCCACGGGGATTCAGCCTCTTCTTTGCCTATTGTCTAAACTTATATCAATGACCTTTTAAAAGAGAAACTGCAATTCATTCAGACACAATTAATAGATACTTTGCTTACACTTGACAGACATGCAAGGTAAGAATGAGGATGTTAGCATGCCGGCCATGTGAATGAGAACTTTGTCACGCTAAAGTATTCTTGGCTGGTTCTGGTGGTGTGCTAAACCAAAGGACAAACCACAGCACAAACCCCAAAAATGTTCTAATGCTTCACAAGTGTTTTGAACACATCCATCTCACAGTGGCTCCCACGCTCAGCACCGCACAGGCCCAGTGGCTAATGTACACACAAAATCCTCTTCAGCAGATGAAAGCCATTGGCTACTAAGTACTGACACTCAGTGGCACCTGGAGTGAGCCTTACCTGGCTGCATGGAAAGTGCCAGACATGTGGCATATCTCGCTAATTGCTAACAGTTTCCCATGTCCTGTGCGCGTTGTCAGTACCAATGACCCGACAAAATACTTCCAGACATTTTCAAAGAGTGACTTCTTAAGGTTTAAATACATCAATTCCCATCCTTTATATTGGGTTCTTTATACATATGATATGTATTATGTACCTATTTCTTTGCATATATTTCTCCACAAATGAAGACTTGCAAAGCCCTTATCTATTATAGTGCACTATTAGTGTTGCAGTGTCATGTCAAGTCCACGGTTCCATTCTGGAAATGCTGGTCAAATCACTAACGCCAGCCTCCTCCCCAAAGAGAAAACAGGTTAAATGAAGTAGATGGACAAACTCTGAGAGAGAAAATACAAAAGGGAATTGTTTCTCTAAGATCATGTGGAAGGTCCTGGAGAGAGCTGGGAAAGGGACTCAGGTCTCCTGATTAGCTACTTGACAAAGCCCTGTCTTCCTGAGTGATCCACCAAAATCTCCATGGATAACCTTCATCTTCAACTTGGCCTTGAAAGGCTGAAAAAAGGCCCTTCAGAACAAGTATGTATTTGGCAAACAATTTGCATAATGCATTTGTTTGGGAACATTTTGATCCGCTTATGGGCTGCCAGCAAAGCAGATGCAAGGTGGATTTTTTTGATTCATTCACTCATGAGAAAGTGAGGAGTTAGGTCTAGTGAGGATGGGCCTGGCCAGGTGGCTCTGTCTGCATGCTAGGACGACTGGGGTTAGGGCTTTTTTATCTGCTGGGTGAAGTACACACTTTAACTGAGGGTCAGCACAAAGGAAGGAAGTCTGATTTATTTGCAGGGTATTTTTAAAGCCCATTTTCCGAAGGAAACAATGCCTGTTTGGCTGTCCATCCTTCCCTCTTCAAGTAGCTCTGCAACGTGTCAGCCAGTTTCAACCACATTTGAAGTAGAAGTTTCACAAACACTAACTTTGTGGCTGTCAGAGTAGATGAAATGATGCAAACCAGTGATTTCTGAAGGAAAGAGAGGGATAACCAAGATGTTGTACCTTCTGTTAGACATCAGCTGGCCACACCATCACCAGGTGTGAACAAAACCTGCCCGCCAGCAGGTACCTAGCTCTAGATTATGCACCCTGCTATTGTCCCTTGCATGCTGTGGGGCAAGGGTTAATGCAGCGGGTGATGAGAAGATTTCTGGGACTTTCTCCCAGGAACCCGGGCTTTGTTAGCCCTGTTGCTCAAAGGGCAACTTGTTTCCTTTCTGTGTGGGCAGTGCTGAGGAATAGCTGAGCTTGGCATTTCGCCGTGAGCCTGGGAGTCCCCGTCTCCTGCAGGAGCGAGTTCCAGCATCCAGGGCCAGCTCCAGGGCACGCTCTGTGTCCCACACACGTTCCTCCCTCCATTGTTCGATGGTGGTCTCAGCCTGCCGGGACACCATTGTCAGTGGTGGCCAAAGTGGATAATGAGCAGAGAGGGAGCTGGGAAGACAGCAAAAGTCTACCAGGAGAGTAATGAATGATGGCCTCAACCACCCAAATAATAACTGGCTGTTTGAAATACCAACTCAAATGAAAACAGGTTGGGCAAGCTTCTGAGAGCACTCGGGCCAACTATACATTGCCTAGGGCATGCTGAGCACACCGCACACGTTCATTAAGTAAGCACTGGCCATCGGTGTGGTGGAAGAAGCCCTCAATGCCAAGATGTTCACTCAAAGGCATCTGGGACATCCAGCCCATCTCACCACAGGAGCTGTCAGGCACCACTAAGTGAGGACATCCAAGGACTTTCTAAGCGAGAGTTACGTGACTGCATCTCTGAGCCACGGGGACATGTCAGACTGGCCTGGCTACTAGTCCATGAGAGCCTGAGAGTCTGGCTATTAATTTCAGGGTCTGGGATCAGATCCATGATTGGAAGCACAAGCTCTCTGCGATGAAGTGACTGCACCCTGGGGCTGCCTTGTGCGTGGCCTTTGCGTGCCTCATGTTATCTGATAGTTCAGATAAAAGCCCAATTCCCCTTTAAACTTTTAAGCGTTTTATAAATTATCAGAGGGCTTTAATCTCTTTTTTCATGAGATAAAGGACCTTCTAAGCCCCAAACTCTAATTGAGTGGCTTTGGTTATTTTGTTTTAAGTCCCTCTTCAGAGGAAAGCAGGCCTGTCACCCGAAGGAATGCCTTCCAACACGATCTCATCTGGAGTAGCGTTCAGCTGTGGTGTTGGGGATGGGCCCAAGCAAACGCTTTGGTTGGTTTGTGCTTACAGAGGAAAGCACGGAAAAAGGATGGAGCAAACAGTGGATGCTGATTCATTCACCTCTACACTCCTTTAATTTAGCAGGGGCATAGAAGCTTTGCAAAAGCCTGCTGGAGAGTTGGCTGTTGCTGGCCCTACTGTCAACACTGCCCAGAGATGTTTGCATCTCTGGCTAAGCTGATCCATAACTATTCTTTTAGCAAACTCCTTTTTGACATGGTGGTTTCACCTTGAGCATTCACTGTGCTCCAAAGGGACATGAACATCAGACGAGAGGGTGGCCTCAGGAAACCATTTCAGAATTTGTAGTTGAGCATATCTGCAGCATCCAAAGGATTCCCCTCATGGCAAGGGACAGAAGGATCCCACGGCACCTGCACATCCACTCAGAGCAGCTGCTATTTCAAGCAGACTTGCACAGAGCTGCTCATGAGTGAACTGATGCCTGGGAGCTGTCTGTGGGAATTATCTGATGAATAGTTTCAAAGAACAAACAGCAGAGATTGAAAGAGAAAGAGGGATGGGAGAGTCAGAAAGAGAGATGTCTGAAACAGGGTGAGATGCAGCAGGAAGAAATTACTCTGCAATGAATTATATGGTGGGGACTCGGCAAGGAGTATTATTCAGACCCTGTCCCCCAGGCTGGAGGGAAGGCTCTTCTGGTCCCACCTCTTTCATCCTCAGAAATTGCCCCAGGCCTCCTACACAGTCATCCAGATTTACAGCATCCAGTGTAACAAAGTGTGGTTGCTGCGATGGCAGCTCCCAGCACTCAGGGCAGGTTGAGGATGAGTGCATTCCCTGTGTCAGGATAACCATTTATAACCCCTGCAGAGAGGCTGGACAGCCTGCACAGTGCAAGGCTTATGTTGCGGGGAGCTCCCAGTCCTGTGCCAGGTCTCAGAGGAAGACAGGGATGCAGTCATCAAAAGACAGGGATGAAGCATTAGGTGCTGCTAGCATTAACTCAGGCCAGCAAGCGGCAGTCCATGCTGGGGATTTTACATGGCACAACAAGGCATTGTCACCCTGGAGTCAGACTGCTTGAACAACAGAGGATAAGATCACTAAGATGTCCCAAAGCCATCACAGTGGCATGCAGAACATGGCACGTGTCCTCCAGCACGCCCCATGTCCTCAGGGAAACTAGGAGGGGACCAAACTGCCCCTGTGCCATGAACGAACAGAAACAGGCTCACACAGGCAGGAGAGCACTGTTCACAGAACAGACAGCCACGCGGTCACAGCCTTGATACTGATCCTTATGGCAAACCTAGGAAACACCCTCAAAAGAGGAGTAGGGAATTAAAACCTGTGACTTTAATGGATGCTAGAAAGCAAGAATGCAGCACCAGTACTGGTTTTACAATTTTCCCCAGCTCCCCACTCTTCTGCTAATCCCTTGCTATTTGCCTGGCAAGAACTTCTCCCTGTACTTATTCTAGAGAAATTAACAGCCTTTACCCCTCTCCCTTGCTAATACTTCCTGCTGCTGTGGCTGCACTAACAAACCCCTTTCCTTCAAACCAGCTAGCTGATTGACACACTGACGTTAAAGTTGGAATGCGTGTTTGCAGTCTGTACTTAGCTTGAGGTTTGATGTGTCTCTTTCAGACCTAAAGAAGAGCTCAAGCTCCTGACAGCTTATCTGTCTTTTCCCAAATACATGAGTTGGTCTAATTAGAAAACCCCACTACTCTCCCTACAAACCTTGCTGTGTTAATAAAGAGGGCAGGAGAGGAAAACATTCCTATTCCATCTCCCACCCCATGAATACCCATCACTCTGGATCATGATTCTTTTCCCCTCCATCTCCTTTTGCCATATCCATCACTATCAGTATGGCTAGGCATAGCTATGAATAAATACTTAGCAGAACAAGGAAGATGTGGACACAGATATCTTGGCTAAAATCAGAGGGTGCAGCATTTCTGTAAGGCAACAGCCCTGTGTTACTATTTTCTGTTTGCAGCATTTGCTATTCCAGCTCACTGTCATGGCCAGAGCAGGGAGAAGGGAGTCAGGACACTTGGGTTCCTCTCATAACTCTGCATATGGCTTATCTGTTGTCTCTGGGAAATTTGCCTCATGTTCAGTGTCTGTTTTCTTCCCTGCAAAAGGAAAAAGTAATAATTATTACCTGGTCTCTCTGGTCTGTTGAGAGGTGAAACTCACAAAGTGCCTCGGGGTCCTGGTGTGAAAGGTGCTCTGTACATTAATGCTGTGGTTTACTCTGCTTTCTGCTTTCTGGACCACTGACGTGAAAGCTGAATCTGGAAATCTGGACCTCCAAACACCCTGAAAGATGCAGCTCAGTAGCCCTTAGCGAAAAGTGCCATGGCGTTCCTTTAGCCAGCTTTCCTCTCTAGAGCTGAGGAGTGCCAAGGGTGTGTGGGTGTCTGGGCTTGCTGTGCTATGGCCAGCTCTTCTGGGAGCGGACATCTGTGGGCTGTGCCCCCCACTCTGCCACATCTATCCAAAAGCATAACACCTGAGACAGGAGGCTTCAAAAGGAAGTGATGGAATTAAGGTTGTCTTTGCATCTAGGATTCAACTCTCTGGTGCATAAGGAGATCAGATACTAGAGATATACCATCACGTTACATTTTTCTGTGCGTTTTTCTGACTTGCATGGATCTCAGGATTGGTGGACATGAATTAGACCTCTCTGGGGAAGGAAACCAGAGCTGTTTGTGGGACACAATCTTGGTCATGGCAGAAATCAAAAGGTGTGTGAAGTGAATGAAGTTAGGGTAGGCCTGGCAAATGTGTTCAGTTCATGTTTGGCAACTGGGACTGGGTGATTCAGCAAGATTTTACGAGGCAAATGCTTATGTTCTGCAGAGAAAGTAAAATTTCCATCAACACCCCCCACCCCAAACACATTGACATGGAAAGATGCAGATGTTGCAGTGTAGGACTGGTTCAGTTCGGCACTTGGGAGCTATGTGAGGACATACAGCACACTCACTTCGGGCAGAAACTTTGCAGCATGGAGTCGCCAATTCTGCCAAATCTGTTCTGTGTGAGTATTGAGCTCATAACTGGATCAAAATTGAAGGATATTTTTCTTGGGGACAGCAGAGACATATTCTTGGCAGCTAGGCACTTCCCTTGCCTAATTTCAAGTTCTTGCTTTAAACTGTAAACTCTCAGTTAACCAGTTACAAGTGCTGATTTTTTAGCATGGACAGAATAACCTCTTTTTCTTCTTGTATTCTGAAAATGGTCTAAATGTGTGTGGGTCTTCTTTGTTGTGTTTTTTTTTTTTCTTCTTTTTCTTTTAACAGGCTAAGGCAGATGCCTGGTCTGGAAAATGTCAGCCCAAGTGGTGACAGTGGCAAGTTACAAGCAATTGAAACCAGGGCTGGGAGAGACAAGTCAAATAGGTGCTAGTTCTTATGGTCTCTAGGACAGAGCAGACCAGCCCAGAGCAAGACACAGTCACCTCCACGTCCCAGGGAAAACGTCGGGGCTGCTTTCCTCTGTGGAGATCTGTTTTCTTTCGCTGCTACATTACCTTTGCCTGCATCCCTCAGCGTTTGTGCCTCCTTGCGTGGGTTGTGACTCTAGGAGCGCTGTGCCCTGGCGGCCCTTGCTGTGGACCTGGGGCTTCTCCACCATCTCGCTGGAGTGCTTTTCCTTTCCACTCCTTTCCCGGGGTGAGCCTGGTCCCAGAGTGGCGAGCAGGGTGTTTCCTCCCGGTGCTGCATAAGGCTAGCAGGCAGCTCCGGGCGACAGGCTGGTTGCTTTTTGACAACCTCATCTCTTTGGGAAGGGCCCAGAGACTAGGCCTGCAGGAGACTATGATTCATTCTGTCTACAGCTTTTTTAATGAGACCATTTCCATTGTCTATGAGTGCTGGGTAGGAGAGCACGTCTGCATTGGAGGCTCTGCTTGGGCCCCGGCTGAGAACGTGTGTGTGTGTGTGTTTGTGTACACTCTTGGGGCTGCTAAGAGGGCTGGGGAGCTACGATCTGGGGTACAGACCAATGGTATGCCCTGGCCTCGCTGGCTCTGAGCACCGAGTGCAGCAGAGCTTGTGTGTGGGATGACATGCTGCCACCCACATCGCTGCTGCCAGGAGGTGAGGAGTGAGTTGGGGGGCTGGGTCCTCCCTGGAGATGCAGCCTGGCACCCACGGAGAGCAGGGAAGCCAGGCCGTTGCCTTTGTATTTCTGGGCAAGTAGCTCCTGTGGAGCAAGTCATTAAGTAACAGCTCTGACTGGTGTCGAAAAGGCTGATGTTCACAGGGAGGGAGTGATGAAGCAAGTCGGCAGAGCAGCAGGAAGCAGCTGGCAGGCAGGTGAGCATCTCTGCACAGTCTGCTAAATGCATTACAGTTGGTTTTCCACATAAAGCACTCCAGCAATGGGATGGCCAGATGTGTATAAATCCATGGGAGATCAGGCACTGGATTGCCAATAGTGCTATGGGGGTGATAGGCCCCCTCTGCATTAGCAATGTGCCACACACACTTCTTGGCATAGCACCAGGCTTCCGACTGCATGGTGCTCCATCAGCAGCACGATCATGTGCAGCCCTAACTTGGGCAATATTAGATCTGACAAGAGAGAAGGCATACACAGAGGGGGTCCGCTGTTTTCTCTCCAGTAGCTAGACTGGCCTTGCATTCCCGACTCTCCAATTTCCCCTTTGCCTCAGTTCATGTGATACCCTGAGCTAGTACTAATACCTGTGTGGCAGTGTTATTTTTTCATCGTTCATAGCCTCACTGTGGTCCTTAGCCTCAAATATCTCTGTTAAAGCACACAGCACTTCTCTTCCCTGCCAGGGTGGTGGTGGAGGGGAACCCTCCAAAAGTTTCAAGGCCCCCTGTGTTATGTTGGTAGAGTCTGTGGACGTTGTCATCCCCTACTTATCTATGCACAGAGCAGTGTCCCTGCTGAAACAAACACATATTTTCTCCCCTCTGACATATGCAGCAAAACCAGTGTATGGTGGAAAGTGTTTGGGATGAGAGAGCCTGCTCTCTTGGAGCCTCTCTAGCCCTAGGAAGCACTTGCCTTTGGGGCAGGTCTTCACAGTATTACAGGGTCCAGGAGGTTGGTGCTAAGCGGGCAGATGAAGAAATGGGACCCCAGCATACATGTGGGCATTCATGCAGGCTAACGTGTGTGCTCCCAGGCATCTTGTCTAGCCCCCTCCTCTCTATACACCTCCCAGCCCTGCTTCCCCAGCTCTGCACCTCTACTTGTTGCACCGCCTTTCCCCGTGGACACTAACGGGTATCTTCCCTTCCCCTCCCACCCTCTCATCTCCACCATGCCATCTGCACTCTCTTCAGCAACAAGAAAAAACCTCGTGTACATCATTGCTGCTCCTCCTGGCCCCCTCTTGGCATACGAACTCCCCAAGGGTGTTCCCCACTGCATGCAGACCCCCACCTTTCCCACCCTGCTCCCTTGGAACAGTCCCTGCTTTCCTCTCCTAGCCCCGTGCCCCTTCCCAGGTGTGCATGCAGCCTTCCTTCCTCGGCAGCGGTCAGAAAGTGGGCCAGAAGTCATGGATGGGTTTCAAAACTGCTTGGTAAGTCCTGGATCCTTTGAAGCCTAGCAGGAGCTCCCGGATAGAGTCAGGTCTTTCTATTCTCATTAGGATTATATGCTTTCAGGCCAAACTTAGCACACAGTTACCAGGCTGTCCAGAATGCTTGCCAGAGTCTGGAGTTTGGAAACAGCAGAGTAAGACATAAAAAAAAAAATCTCCTAGACGGAATAGCCCAGAGGCTCTGCTCCTGACAGCTAATGTTACTGTATAGCTTGGCTCTGGCAAGCTTTGCCAGCTTGCTTACCACAGGCTCCTCTGCTCAGCATGGGAGCCAAATTGGATGGAGATGCTACTTGAACTCAGTTCCTTCTGGCCTGGGGTCTTCACAGTTTGCTCTGGTAGTGGCTTGCAGCTGGGGACACGTGCATCTGTAGTGTCAGAGGATTTTTTCCTCCTCCTCTGCTCCTTTTTTCCTTCTGACATCTAATGCCCTGCATCGTACAGATGTGACCCTACTTTTAGTTTTTGGTGGTGGCATCTCAGACCCTGTATGTGCTGCTGTAGGTGCCAAGAGTGAATTAGTACGTGTTTCTCCTTCTTCTTGACTTCCACTGACCACTGAGGAAAACTGCAGCCCCTTGATTTCTAGCCTGAGGGGTTTACTTGGGTATTGCTATAAAGGTCAAAACAATAACATGAGAAAAGGAAAGCTGGAGAAGAAGAGCCTGGCTCCCTGGGGCGATCCTGGAGTAGGTCAAGCCAGGTTTGGCTGTAAACTATAAGCTCTTTTAGTCAGTCTGCAACAGCACACCCTGTCCCTCCCACTGTCCTACGTGCTCATCTGCATCGATCAGCTCTGTGATTTTGTGTTAGGAGGCGGCTGGGCACCTTGGGAAGAGCCCAGCCTTCCTCATCCAGCCTGGCCCGCAGCATGGAAAAGTCTCCAACAACCGTTCCACTGCTGGCATGGGGGTGGTGGTGCAGGCGTGTTTACTTTGGAGAGCGAGAAGCATGGTGCCTCAGGGGCCAAGGAACGTGCCCAGGGCACAGACGCCCTCCTCCTCCATGAGCAGCACCAGGAGCGGGCACGTTGTGCACGCAACTGGCAAAGCTGCTGGGCGCAGGGCGGGATCGCATCCAAACCTTTCTGTTTTTGCAACACAAAGGTGGAGACAGAGCGTCAGGGAAGGGGAAGTCCTACTTGTTCTTCCCTCCTGGTGAGGCATCCTGCAGCCACACTGCTGTGTGTGTCTGGGGCTCCCAGCAGTGGCAGCACTGCCGGCCAGCTTTTCAGCACCACTTCTGCTGCCCCTTGGGGGTGGGATTCGCTATTGTCCTCAGTGGGAGTTGAGCACCATTAAAAAACCAGCTATTTCAGGCTAAGCTGGCATTTATTAATGTCAGCCTCATAGCGGAATTGAGACATGTAGGGGTATGGGGTGTTTGTTTAAAAGCAACATTTCTATACTAGGAAGCATAGCCAGTTACACCAGCACTGAAGTGCTATTGCTAACTCATCCCATCTGCCAAAGCAGGAAGGACAGCATTGGCCACAACAGCCCTCCAAGTAGCTTTGAGTGAGCTTTGTAAGGCTGGCTACCCTGGGCCTGATTATGCCTCGCTCTCAATGCGGTCATTTAGGGTTGGGGATGTGCGCTCAGCCCTGGGGGACCACCAGGCTCCCCTGACCTCTTCCCAGGCCCCAGCACTCAGAGACCAGAGCACAAAGTGCTCGGGAGCACTGCAATGCAAGAGGGAAGCTTTTCTGAGCATACCAAACACGTCTGAGTTTCCCACCTAGCTGAAGGGAGCTGTAAGGGCAGACTGGCGAATGGAGGGGGCAGGAGGTGGGAGCAGCTGGGGGTCTGTGAGGGGAAGGCAACAGAGCCTGGATGTCTGGGAGGATGCAGGAAGGGGGCACTCGGAGCAGGGCTTTGCTCTTGCTGCTGGAGGTGTTGGCAATGGTTCTGGTCCCAGCCTCTGGAAACCTGGCAAGTGAACTCCATGCTAAATGGAGGCACAGATGAGCACTTGCAGTCCGTCGAGTGGTGTGTGTGAAAACTGTCAGGCAAATGCTAACTTGCCCTCCTCTGCCAGACGGTTACAGTGTACATCATCATGCTCCTTTGCAAACAGGGGTGCAGCAGGATCGTGGGCAGACTCCTCAGATCTAAGGGTTGATGCCAAAGTTGGCAGATAAGCATCTGAATGAGGAATCATCCAGATGAGGAACTGTACAATAGGAAAGCAGAAGAGGAGGAAGGACACAATGTGCTCTGTGGATGTCTGTCCAGGAGAGCCTGCTTCACTGTCAAGACTGGGAGTAAAAACTTGGTGTGTTTGACACGGGAACTTGCCCCAGTGTTTGACAGCGCTGCTTGGATATGAGGAAAAAATTTTCTGCCCTCTCTGCAAAAGTCGTAGCGTGATGTCTCCAGCTGTCAACCCTCTGCTGCCTCTGGCTGGGACTGGGCAGGGAAGTGTGAGTCGCTGAGAGCAGCTGGGCTGGGGGTACAGAGAAGCCAAGGTTTGCTCCTGGCTCTTGGCACAGTGCAGAAGACAACCTTTCTCCCCTTCCCACCCCACACCCGTCTCCTTTCTCCGATGAGCAGAGCAGTGGGAATGGGCTTAAAGCTTGTGTCAGCCCTGCCTTGATCTCCATGTGCACTCCACATCTCTTGTGACTTTGTCAACACAGCAGGCCAGACACTGTCTCTGGTGACAGGGCTGCCTCCTGGGCAGCTGAGCAGAATGGAGTGGAGGTGAGAAAATCCCTCTGGGAGAGATAAGCAGAGCTCTCCCTTGTGTCCCTTCCCCTGCTTGTCCCCTCCTGCGGCTGCTAATGCAAGACCATGAAGAGCTCTGGGGACAAGGTGACGGGGGTGCTGGGGACGGAAGGGCCGGCCGGAAGGACGGCAGGAAGGGAGGAAGGCAGG